>BSBK01001133.1:0-600000 GCA_027943335.1 Chamaecyparis obtusa
TGTCTTCAATCTCCTTGATATCTGAATGGTTGCTGGAATAATCCACTGTGCTGCTGCAACCTCATCTTCAACACCTCCTTCATGATACTCTGTCAAATCTGAAATGTTAAACACTAGTGAAATATTTAGCTCTGTAGGCAATCCTACCTCATATGCATTTCCTCAGTCATGCTTCTTTAGTATCTTACATGGTCCAAACTTCTTCATATTCAGCTTGTTATATGTACCAACTAGAAACCGCTCCTTCCACAAATGAACCATGACTTCATCCCCAACCTAAAATTCCTTATGTCTCCTTTTCTCATCTACCTTAGTCTTATACTGCACATTCATCTTGGTAATATGCTTCCTCACCTCCTCATGGATGTTCTTCAAATGTTCTGCAAAATCCTCAGCTTCAGCACTACTTATTTCTCCTTTATCTATCTTTCTCAACTCAGATGCATTTCTTGGACTACTTCTATATACAATATGGAATGGTGATTTACCAGTGCTCCTATTGACAGAATTATTGTATGCAAATTTTGCCTGTGGTAAAATCAAATCGCATCCTATTGGCTTATCTCCAACCAAACATCTCAGCAGATTTCCCAAACTTCTATTCACCACCTCTATTTGTCCATCAGTCTGTGGATGATGTGATGAGCTGAACTTCAAATCTATCTTCAACTTCTTCCACAATGTTTGCCAGAAATATCCAACAAACTTAGTATCTCGATCTAAAACTATGGTCTTTGGCAAACCATGTAGCCTCACCACTTCTCTGAAAAATAATTATGCTACATGAATAACATCATTAGTCTTCTTGCAGGGAATGAAATGTGCCATCTTTAAAAATCTGTCAACTACTACAAAAATTGAATCATGTCCCCGCTGTGTCCTTGGTAAACTAAGAACAAAGTCCATACTGATATCCTCCCAAGGCTTCTCTGGTACAGGTAATGCCTGATACAACCCTATATTTTGCTTCCCTCCTTTCACCATCTGACATACTCTGCAACTCTGTACAAACTTCTTCACATCTTGTTACAATTGCGGCCAATAATAATTCTCACCAACCAAAGCAAGGGTTTTATCATGACCAAAATGTCCAGCCAATCCTCCACTATGCTTCTCCTTGATGAGATTCTCCCTCATAGAATTTTGTGGAATGCCACAACTGAATCCCTCTGAATAGAATATCATCTTGGATGATAAAATCCAGCCATTTCATCCTGTCTAGAGTAACAAGTTTTGTACAAGCTTTCCAAACTTCACCAAAATCAAGATCCTCTGGATACAAATTCTTGAGTTCCTTGAACCCAACCACTTCAATCTGCATCTCTGTCAGCAATAGTTGCCTTCTGCTAAGAGCATCCACAACCCTATTAGACTTTCCACTCTTGTGTTTCAAAATAAATGTATAACTCTGCAAAAACTCAACCCATTTCAAATGCCTCTGATTCAACTTTCCTTGACTATTCAAATATTGGAACGCTTGATGATCAGTATATAAAACAAACTCCTTAGGAGCAGATAATGTCTCCACTTCTTTAATGCCTGAATTATAACATAAAATTCTTGATCATAGACATAATATTTTCTCTTGGCATCATTTAACTTCTCACTGAAATAAGCAACAGGTTTGCCTCCTTGGCTCATAACAGCTCCTATTACAGTACCACTAGCATCACAATCTACTTGAAACACCTTATTAAAATTTGGAAGTGCTAAAACAGGTTGTTCTGTAACTTTTTGTTTCAACAATTGAAAACTCTTTTCTGCCCCATTAGTCCACTTAAACTCTTTTCTATCCCCTCTCATTGTTTCAGTCAAGGGTCCACAAATACTGCTAAAATTTTTAATAAACTTTTTGTAAAAGCTAGCTAAACCATGAAAAAGATCTTACCTCGGTAGCACTCCTTGGAGTAGGCCATTCAAGGATAGCCTGTACCTTCTCTGGGTCTATTTTTAGACCTTCTGCTGAAACTACAAATCCCAAATACACTAACTCTTTTTTCACAAAATTGCACTTCTTCAAATTAATCAACAATTTCTCATCTCTTAGCTTCTCAAACACCATACGAATATGCATCATATGTTCCTCCAATGTCTTGCTAAAGATCAAAATATCATCTAATTAAACAATGACAAACTTTCCCATAAATTCTTTCAGAACCTCGTTCATGAGCTGCATGAAAGTGCTTGGTGCATTGGTTAGCCCAAAAGGCATGACTAACCACTCATATAGTCCTTCCTTTGTCTTGAAGGAAGTCTTCCATTCATCTCCTTCTCTGATCCGAATTTGGTGATATCCACTCTTCAGATCTATCTTTGAGAAATACACAGCTCCACTCAAACAGTCCATAATATCATCCATTCGTGGCAATGGAAACTTATACTTGATTGTGATCTTGTTTATTGCTCTAGAATCTGTACACATCCTCCATTCTCCATTCTTCTTTGATGCTAATACCACTGGTACAGCACAGGGACTCAGACTCTCTCGAATCAACCCCTTATGCAATAACTCATGTACTTGTCTATTCAACTCTTCACTTTCTACTGGTGTCATTCTGTGTGCTGCCTTGTTTGGCAAACTAGCTCCTGGAATCAAATCCATTTGATAACTGATATTTTTTACCGGTGGCAATCCATTAGGTACATTATCAGATACAATATCTTGAAACTCATTCAACAAATCTGCAACCTCTACAGGTACATCTTCTACTTCCTCTTTACCAACTTTTGGAATTAAAGCAAAACACACATGCTAATGCCTCATACCATCTAAGAATTTTCTTCCATCAACAATAGTTATTCTTGCATTACCACATACCTTTTCTTCGGTCTCCTTCAATGGCTTTAGCTTATGTCGCACTCCATCCTTTGTCAGGGAATAGGTATTCGCAGGACCATCATGTACAGCACATTTGTCAAACTACCACAGTCTACCCAACAACATATGACATGCATCCATAGATATTATATCACATAGTACCTCATCTTGGTACCCGCCGATCTTGAACTTTACCAGGCACTGTTCACTGACCATGACCTTGTGGTCATCCTGCACCTAGGCAATCCGATATGGATGTGGGTGTTTCTATTTCTTGAGCTTCAACTTTGTCACCATCTCTTTTGACACCAAATTGTCAGTGCTTCCACTATCGATAATCACATCACAACATTTACCTTCACACTTGCATCTAGTGCGAAAGAAGCTCCTCCTTTGTTCAGGTTCATTCTCACCACTCAGCAAGACTCTTCTATTAATTAATGTTTCTCCTATTTTAGCATCTTCAGAATTTGATGATCTAGCATCTTCATCTACATGTGCAACTCTGGCCTGGCCTTCATTTCTCCTATCTATTCTACCTTGGTGATGAGGACATTCAAATGCCCTATGACCTTCTTCTCCACAGTGAAAACATGTTCCATGGAAGCCTCCTCTTCCAGATCCTTGTCCTCTTCCTCTTCCTCTCTGATCTCTATTATTCTGATCTTGGAAACGATTGGAATTATTTCCTCTCTGATTCTGGCTGCTACTAGCCTCATCTTTTTTTTTCGAATCTTTATTTTGGCCACCATATGACCGTCCACCAGATCATCCATCACGACCTCTTCCATTTTGTCTGCTCTCAAACTTCTTGTTCAGCTTTTCCTATACTTTGAGGGAAAACTGGTATGCCTCCTCAATACTGTTTATTCAAACCAGATTCAACTCCTCCTGAATGCTTGGCCTTAACCCATTAAGGTATCGGGCAACTTTCTCCTTATCAGCTTTTGCATGGCTTGTTCTGATAAGGAGTTGATAGAACTCCTCTGTATAGTCCTGAATAGATCTTCCTGCTTGCTTCAAACTTTGCATTTTTCTTTAGTAGGTCAAGCTCATAATCAACAGGAATGAACTGTCACTTCAATTTATCCACCATCTAATCCCATCTTGTGATTTTATCTTTCCCTCTTCTATTTCGCTCCAATTTAATTTCTTGCCACCAGATCTTCGCATGACCTTTCAGTCTGGCCTTCGCAAATTTGACCCTATCAGGATCCTCAACATCTTCATACTCAAAATATTCCTCACATTCATTGATCCAGTCGATCAATTCCTCTAGGTTAAGATTTCTAAAAAATGTAGGAACCTCAATCTTAGGTCTTTTCCCAATCTTGGAAATAGCCCGAAAAAGTCTTTCTTCCTCCTGGTTCACAATTTCAGCTTCTCCTTCTTGATATTTTTCTTCGGCTTCATCCTCGCTTTCATCTCTAACATTAAGATTCATTCCTCTGCAAATCTTTTCTTGCAATGCTCGCACTTGTCTCTGCAGTTTTCTAACCTCAGGTGTCACAGCACCAGCTCTTCCGCCACGTTCTCTTCGTGGAGGCATTTTCGCGATGCGCACTGAAACCCTAACCATGGTCCTGGTGCAAACTGCCTCACAGTCGATGATCTATTTACACACTCAAGAACTCCTACTCTGATACCACTTGATGAAGGGTGCTCCCCTCAATACCACAAACACATAATAGAAATAGAGAAACAACAACAATAATATGCAAGAATAGAAAATTGGCTTCTTATTATCTCCATAAATGTGGAATTAAAAACTTTCAGAATTACAATATGCAAAGCCACATGGGCATTCCCTTACAATATTCTGTAGGACAAAGCATCAAATCAATACCTAGATCTACTATCCAGAACTACCCTAGACAACACTACGGGCTTTCTTTATATAGGCAATTTCCACCACCTGAGAAGGTTCTAGAAATTTAGCCCTAAGGGCCGACCAAACTTAGAATTATTTTATTTTACAATTTATTACATCAAAGTCAGCTCAAAATGAGTTTTGAAACCCAAACAGAAATTTTGAGAAAAAAATTATTTTTCGCCATTTCAGGTGGCCCGACTTTCGAAGACCATAAGTCATCACCAGTTGACCTGATTGACTATTATAACCCCATTTCAGAAATGCCACGAAGTGCTCTACAGGCTTGACCTGCGCAAAGCAACCGTCACCCAATTTTTCAACCTCATCTGGGGCCTCTAAAGCCTTCAAAACTGAGTTCAAAGTTTCTGTACCCTGCTGCCAATACCTAAAATCTTCAATATCTTCAAAACTAGACCTGATCTAGCCATGAAACTTTGCTGGCAGGTTGATATGACTGAGATGAACCTCCACATGTAAAATTAGAACATTTTGAGATCGTAAGACCAACTTACTAAAAATAGCAAGTTTCCATAAATAGCGTCTCTGCACAAGATAACCCTTATTGAATACAAAAATAAAAATATTTTTGGGTGATGCAAGATTGCTCTTACACCCAGGATGCTCCTGCATCAGATGTCTATTATTCTAATCTTGGAAATGATTGGAATTATTTCCTCTTTGATTCTAGCTGCTACTGGCCTCATCCTTCTTTTTCAGATCTTCATTTCGACCACCATATGTCTATCCACCAGATCTTCCACCACGACCTCTTCCATTTTGTCTGCTCTCAAACTTCTTGTTCAGCTTTTCCTTGACTTTTAGGGAAAACTAGTATGCCTCCTCAATACTGTTCATTCAAACCAGATTCAACTCCTCCTGAATGCTTGGCCGTAACCCATTAAGGTATCGGGAAACTTTCTCCTTATCAACTTCCGCATGGCCTGTTGTGATGAGGAGTCGATAGAACTCCTCTGTATACTCCTGAACAGATCTTCCTGCTTGCTTCAAACTTTGCATTTTTTTTAGTAGGTCAAGCTCATAATAAACAAGAATGAACTGTCACTTCAATTTATCCACCATCTGATCCCATCTCGTGATTTTATCTTTCCCTCTTCTATTTCACTCCAATTGAATTTCTTGCCACCAGATCTTCGCATGACCTTTTAGTCTGGCTTTCACAAATTTGACCCTATCAGGATCCTCAACATCTTCATACTCAAAATATTCCTCACATTCATTGATCCAATCGATCAATTCCTCTTGGTTAAGATTTTCAGAAAATGTAAGAACCTTAATCTTAGGTATTTTCCCAATCTTGGAAATGGCCTGAAAAAGTCTTTCTTCCTCCTGGTTCACAATTTCAGCTTCTCCTTCTTGATATTCTTCTTCGACTTCATCCTCACTTTCATCTCTGACATTAAGATTTATTCCTCTACGAATCTCTTCTTGCAATGCTCGCACTTGTCTTTGCAGCTCTCTAACCTCAGGTGTCACAGAACCAGCTCTTCCGCCACGTTCTTTTCATGGAGGCATTTTCGTGATGCGCGTTGAAACCCTAACCACGGTCCTGGTGCAAACTGCCTCACAGTCGATGATCTATTTACACACTCAGGAACTCTTGCTCTGATATCACTTGATGAAGGGTGCTCCCCTTAATACCACAAACACATAACAAAAATAGAGAAACAACAACAATAATATGCAAGAACAAAAAATTGGCTTCTTATTATCTCCACAAATGTGAAATTAAAAACTTTCAGAATTACAATATGCAAAGCCACATGGGCATTCCCTTACAATATTATGTAGGACAAAGCCTCGAATCAATACCCAGATCTATTACCCAGAACTGCCCTAGACAACACTACAGGCTTTCTTTATATAGGCAATTTCCACTGCCCGAGAAGGTTCTAGAAATTTAGCCCTTAGGGCTGACCAAACTTAGAATTATTTTATTTTACAATTTATTACATCAAAGTCGGCTTAAAATGAGTTTTGAAACCCAAACAGAATTTTGAAGAAAAATTATTTTCTGCCATTTCAGGTGACCCAACTTTCGAAAACCATAAGTCATCGCCCGTTGACCCAATTGGCTATTATAACCCCATTCTGGAAATGCCACGAAGCACTCTACAGGCTTGACCCAAGAAAAGTGCCTGTCACCAAAAATTTCAACCTTATATGGGGCCTCTAAAGCCTTCAAAACTGAGTTCAAAGTTTCTGTACCCTACTGCCAATACCGAAAATTTTCAATATCTTAAAAACTACACCTGATCTAGCCATGAAACTTTGCTGGCAGGCTGATATGATTGAGATGAACCTCCATATGTAAAATCAGACATTCTGAGATCGTAAGACCAACTTAATAAAAATAGCAAGTTTCCATAAATAGTAACTCTGCACAAGATAGCCCTTATTGAATACAAAAATAAAAATATTTTTGGGTGATGCAAGATTGCTCTTACACCCAGGATGCTCCTGCATCAGACACTCGGGGTAATTTGACAAGTGACCCTGTCACGACTCAGGTGTGTAGAGGAAAACCAAGATGGTTACCTCCTCCTTTGTTAGCCATGATGAATCTTCAACAGGTCATCCTTTCTATTTGACCAAATACTCTTCATATGTCCTGTTCCTTGTACTTTTGCCAACACGACTGTCCAGTATGTCTTCAATCTCCTTGATATCTGAACTGGTTGCTGAAATACTCCACTGTGCTGTTGCAACCTCATCTTCAACACCTCCTTCATGATACTCTGTCAAATCTGAAATGTTAAACACTGGTGAAATATTCAGCTCTATAGGCAATCCTACCTCATATGCATTTCCTCAGTCATGCTTCTTTAGTATCTTACATGGTCCAAACTTCTTCATATTCAGCTTGTTATATGTACCAACTAGAAACCGCTCCTTCCGCAAATGAACCATGACTTCATCCCCAACCTGAAATTCTTTATGCCTCCTTTTCTCATTTGTCTTAGTCTTATACTGCACATTCATCTTGGTAATATGCTTCCTTACCTCCTCATGGATGTTCTTCAAATGTTCTGCAAAATCTTCAGCTTCAGCACTACTTATTTCTCCTTTATCTATCTTTCTCAACTCAGATGCATTTCTTGGACTATTTCCATATACAATCTAGAATGGTGATTTACCGATGCTCCTGTTGATAGAATTATTGTATGCAAATTCTACCTATGGTAAAATCAAATCCCATCTTGTTGGCTTATCTCCAACCAAACATCTCAGCAGATTTCTCAAACTTCTATTCACCACCTCTGTCTGTCCATCAGTCTGTGGATGATGTGATGAACTGAACTTTAAATCTATCTTCAACTTATTCCACAATGTCCACCAAAAATATCCAACAAACTTAGTATCTCGATCTGAAATTATGGTCTTTGGAAAACCATGTAGCCTCACCACTTCTCTTAAAAATAATTTTGCTACATGAACAACATCATTAGTCTTCTTGCAGGGAATGAAATGTGTCATCTTCAAAAATCTGTCAACTACTACAAAAATTGAATCATGTCCCCGCTGTGTCCTCAATAAATCGAGAACAAAGTCCATACTGATATCCTCCCAAAGCTTCTCTGGTACAGGTAATGCCTGATACAACCTTGTATTTTGCTTCACTCTTTTCGTCATTTGACATACTCTACAACTCTATACAAAATTTTTCACATTTTGTTACAATTGCGGCCAATAATAATTCTCACCAACCAAAGCAAGGGTTTTATCATGACCAAAATGTCCAGCCAATCCTCCACTATGCTTCTCCTTGATGAGATTCTCCCTCATAGAACTTTGTGGAATGCACAATTGACTCCCTCTGAATATCATATCATCTTGGATGATAAAATCTAGCCATTTCATCCTGTCTAGAGTAACAAGTTCTGTACAAGCTTTTCAAGCTTCACCAAAATCAGGATACTCTAGATATAAATTCTTGAGTTCCTTGAACCCAACCACTTCAATCTGCATCTCTGTCAGCAATAGTTGCCTCCTGCTAAGAGCATCCCCAACCCTATTAGACTTTCCACTCCTGTGTTTCAAAATAAATGTATAACTCTGCAAAAACTCAACCCATTTCAAATGCCTCTGATTCAACTTTTCTTGACTATTCAAATATTAGAACGCTTGATGATTAGTATACAAAAAAAAATCCTTAAGAAGCAAATAATGTCTCCACTTCTTTAATGCCTGAACTATAGCATAAAATTTCTGATCATAGACATAATATTTTCTCTTGGCATCATTTAACTTCTCACTGAAATAAGCAATAGGTTTGCCTTTTTGGCTCATAACAGCTCCTATTACAGTACCACTAGCATCACAATCTACTTGAAACACCTTATTAAAATCTGGAAGCACTAAAACAAGTTGTTCTGTAAATTTTTGTTTCAACAATTGAAAACTCTTTTCTGCCCCATTAGTCCACTTAAACTCTTTTCTATCCCCTCTCATTGTTTCAGTCAAGGGTCCACAAATACTGCTAAAATTTTTGATAAAATTTCTATAAAAGCTAGCCAAACCATGAAAAGATCTTACCTTAGTAGCACTCCTTGGAGTAGGCCATTCAAGGATAGCCTGTACCTTCTCTAGGTCCATTTTTAGACTTTTTGCTGAAACTACAAATCCCAAATACACTAACTCTTTTTTCACAAAATTGCACTTCTTCAAATTAATCAATAATTTCTCATCTCTTAGCTTCTCAAACACCATACGAATATGCATCATATGTTCCTCCAATGTCTTGCTAAAGATCAAAATATTATCTAAGTAAACAATGACAAACTTTCCCATAAATTCTTTTAGAACCTCGTTCATGAGCCGCATGAAAGTGCTCGGTGCATTGGTTAGCCTAAAATGCATGACTAACCACTCATACAGTCCTTCCTTTGTCTTGAAGGTAATCTTCCATTCATCTCCTTCTCTGATCTGAATCTGGTGATATCCACTCTTTAGATCTATCTTTGAGAAATACACAGCCCCACTCAAACAATCCATAATATCATCCATTTGTGGCAATGGAAACCTATACTTGATTGTGATTTTGTTTATTGCTTTGGAATCTGTACACATCCTCCATTCTCCATTCTTTTTTGGTGCTAATACCACTGGTACAGCACAGGGACTCAGACTCTCTTGAATCAACCCCTTCTACAATAACTCATGTACTTGTCTGTTCAACTCTTCACTTTCTGCTGGTGTCATTTTGTGTGCTGCCTTGTTTGGAAAACTGGCTCCTGGAATCAAATCTATTTGATGCTTGATCTTTCTTATCGATGGTAATCCATCAGGTACATTATCAGATACAATATCCTAAAACTCATTGAACAAATCTACAATTTCTACAGGTACATCTTCTACTTCTTCTTTACCAGCTTTTGGAATTAAAGTAAAACACACATGCTCATGCCGCATACCATTTAGGAATTTTATTCCATCAACAAATATTATTTTTGCATTAACACATACCTTTTCTTCGGTCTCCTTCAATGGCTTTAGCTTATGTCACACTCCATTCTTTGTCAGGGAATAGATATTTGCATGACCATTGTGTACAGCACATCTGTCAAACTGCCATAGTCTACCCAACAATATATGACATGCATCCATAGAGATGATATCACATAGTACCTCATCTTGGTACCCACCGATCTTGAACTTTACCAGGCACTGTTCACTGACCAGGACCTTGTGGTCATCCTGCACCTAGGCAATCCGATATGGATGTGGGTGTTTCTATCTCTTGATCTTCAACTTTGTCACCATCTCTTCTGACACCAAATTGTTAGTGCTTCCACTATCGATAATCACATCACAATATTTACCCTCACACTTGCATCTAGTGCGAAACAGGCTCCTCCTTTGTTCAGGTTCATTCTCATCACTCAGCAAGACTCTTCTATTAATTAGAGTTTCTCCTCTTTCAGCATCTTCAGAATTTGATGATCTAGCATCTTCATCTACATGTGCAACTCTGGCCTAGCTTTCATTTCTCCTGTCTATTCTGCCTTGGTGCCGAGGACATTCAAATGCCCTATGACCTTCTTCTCCATAGTGAAAACATGTTCCATGAAAGCCTCCTCTTCCTAAACCTTGTCCTCTTCCTCTTCCTCTCTGATCTCTATTATTCTAATCTTGGAAATGATTGGAATTGTTTCCTCTCTGATTCTGGCTGCTACTGGCCTCATCCTTCTTTTTTAAATCTTTATTTTAGCCACCATATGATCGTCCACCAGATCTTCCACCACGACCTCTTCCATTTTGTCTGCTCTCAAACTTCTTGTTCAGCTTTTCCTTGACTTTTAGGGCAAACTGGTATGCCTCCTCAATACTGGTCATTCGAACCAGATTCAACTCCTCCTGAATGCTTGGCCGTAACCCATTAAGGTATCAGGCAACTTTCTCCTTATCAGCTTCTGCATGGCCTGTTGTGATGAGGAGTCGATAGAACTCCTCTGTATACTCCTGAACAAATCTTCCTGCTTGCTTCAAAATTTTCATTTTCTTTAGTAGGTCAAGCTCATAATCAACATGAATGAACTGTCACTTCAATTTATCCACCATCCGATCTCATCTCGTGATTTTATCTTTCCCTCTTCTATTTCTCTCCAATTGAATTTCTTGCCACCAGATCTACGCATGACCTTTCAGTCTGGCCTTCGCAAATTTGACCCTATCAGGATCCTCAACATCTTCATACTCAAAATATTCTTCACATTCATTGATCCAGTTGATCAATTCCTCTGGGTTAAGATTTTCAGAAAATGTAGGAACCTCAATCTTAGGTCTTTTCCCAATCTTGGAAATGGCCCGAAAAAGTCTTTCTTCCTCCTGGTTCACAATTTCAGCTTCTCCTTCTTGATATTTTTCTTCGGCTTCATCCTCACTTTCATCTCTAACATTAAGATTCATTCCTTTGTGAATCTCTTCTTGCAATGCTCGCACTTGTCTCTGCAGCTCTCTAACCTTAGGTGTCACAGCACCAGCTCTTCTGCCATGTTCTCTTCATGGAGGTATTTTTGCGATGCGTGCTGAAACCCTAACCACGGTCTTGGTGCAAACTACCTCATAGTCAGCGATCTATTTACACACTCAGGAACTCCTGCTCTGATATCACTTGATGAAGAGTGCTCCCCTTAATACTACAAACGCATAACAAAAATAGAGAAACAACAACAATAATATGCAAGAACAGAAAATTGGCTTCTTATTATCTCCACAAATGTGGAATTACAAACTTTCAGAATTACAATATGCAAAACCACATGGGCATTCCCTTACAATATTATGTAGGACAAAGCCTCGAATCAATACCCAGATCTACTACCCAGAACTGCCCTAAACAACACTACGGGCCTTCTTTATATAGGCAATTTTCACCGCCCGAGAAGGTTCTATAAATTTAGCCCTTAGGGCCGACCAAACTTAGAATTATTTTATTTTACAATTTATTACATCAAAGTCAGCTCAAAATGAGTTTTGAAACCCAAACAGAATTTTAAAGAAAAATTATTTTTCGCCATTTCAGGTGACCCAACTTCTGAAGACCATAAGTCATCACCCGTTGACCCGATTGGCTATTATAACCCCATTCTAGAAATGCCACGAAGCACTCTACAAGCTTGATCTATGCAAGTGCTTGTTACCTAAATTTTCAACCTCATTCGGGGCTTCTAAAGCCTTCAAAACTGAGTTCAAAGTTTCTGTACCCTGCTGCCAATACCGAAAATCTTCAATATCTTCAAAACTACACCTGATCTAGCCATGAAACTTTGCTGGCAGGCTGATATGACTGAGATGAACCTCCATATGTAAAATCAGATATTTTGAGATCGTAAGACCAACTTACTAAAAATAGCAAGTTTCCATAAATAGCAACTCTGCACAAGATAGCCCTTATTGAATACAAAAACAAAAATATTTTTTGGTGATGCAAGATTGCTCTTACACCCAGGATGCTCCTACATCATACTAAGTGTTTGTTGTCACTTTCAATAAACTCATCCCCAAGGATTTTGTATACTGTTCTTATAGTAACATAGGTGATCATCATCATCTTCTTAATCCTCTTCATTTTTATTCTTCCTTCAAAGGCTACTTGTGAATTCATGCTCCGTAGCTTGATTGGGGTAGCCATCTTAACTCATCTTATGCCAAAATTTCTACTAATCTAACTTGTTGATGTTTTTAGGAAATGACATACTAAATGCTATTTATAACTCATAATCTTTCCGCAGACTTTTAGGTTTCTTGGATGTTGAACTGTCACTCCTACTGCTTTAACATCTTTCTATATTACATGTTTACTTTCATTTTCTTAAATTAATCTTTTGTTTAATTTAATTTAATTTATTCTTTTACAATATAGGATTAAATTGATCTAAATTTAACGTTAAGGCAAGTTTAGTATTTTGGAATTATATTTATTTATCAAATGATAATATTTATATATTAATACTTTTAGATAAATGAGAAGGGGGGTGAATCAGTTAAGTCCAGTTATCCTACAGTCCCAAATACTCCCTGATGTATAAAACAAATCTTTCAAATCATTTAAACAAATTGGTAAAACTTTAACTGTGCCTTTTTGTTCATTAACCGAATACCAGTAAATTAACTAGTGCATATACTGATCAAACCAATTATAGTAATGTGTCATGTAAAATAAAAAATTCATCACATCCATACACATATAACACTTTGATTTTTAACATAAACCCAATTAGGGGAAAAACCACCTAGGAATGATACTCAAAAATAATTTCACTCTTCTGAAGTGAGCTCGGTTAAGAGCCAACCTTGTTAAAGGTTACAATAACACACTATAAGGTGTGACCTAGTTAGAGGGTTTATCACTAATAGTTCTCCATGACCAAACATTCACTATGGGGTCAACATGAAAACAATAAACATTCATTGAATGTCATAATGAAATAAAAGACTATTAAGTCCCACTCGGTTAAGAGATCTATTTGTAGCAATGGTTAAAATACAATAGTAAATGATCTGATTTAAATACAATTTTCTTTTGTAGATTTTTAGATCTATGCTAATCTCAAAATACCTCTGGCCAATATACTCAATTCAATTCCTTTGTATCCTCCAAATATGTTCTGCTCGGTTAATTCCTTTCTCTGACGCTCGGTGTTGTCTATAGATTTGCTTGGTTCTATCTTCAACCTGTTTGACTAGCTTTGCATGAATGCAATCTTCTCACAAAAATTCCATAATTAATTGTGAATCTCTTGTCTCCTTTTATAAACATAATAAACCATTTTCTTCTCAGCCATGGATTTTGCCTCTTAACCTTCACCGTTGATTTTTCCACTTTAGCCTTCCTCAGAACTTGTGTCTCTAACATGTTTCATTCTCCATCATCCGATCATCCTTGAATTCTATTAGTCATTTGATCATCATAAAAAACTTTATCATTAACCTTGAAATCATCCATATTTGTTCAACTCATCATCTTTAGTCGACAGTAAAATGTTTTATTTATTCTTTCACTCAGTCAATATTATGACGTGTCAGTGATTTCTAACTCACTTACCACTATTCTCGGTATACACTACACTTGCTCAGTGTACACTGAGTTCTTCATTTACCGACCACATAAAATTGTTCATTCTTGATCTTTAATCCGTAACAGAATCATTTAATACAATCAAATCACTAACATAATGTCATCGACTCATCAATAAGTTACCCAATGAATATCATATCCATTTCTTTCTCATACATCTCATATTCTTGTAAATATCTCATTCCTTCACCATTATTTCCTTCTTCAAATATTTGTAACTATTATGATAAGTACAATCAAAACTAGTTGACATCAATGACAATATAATAACTGATTTAATGTGTCACATATACCTTAGTAGCTTGGTGATCATTAATCACTATCTTTTCAAGTATCCAATTAGTTGTCAAACTCTTCCTTAAGATATTCAATCAGTTGTAGTCTATCAATCTCTCCCTTTGGCATTGATGGCAACACAATATGAGATATGCCATAGAATAGCAAACATTTATCTACAACTTTGTATGTAAATATTATAACTCGGTAAGCTCTCCCTAGCTTATTCATTTAATATGTTTAATCACTTCACAACATCAATACTCTCCCTTTTGGTTAGCCTCAATTCTAATTGACATCTCTCTTTCATTCTCTCCCTGTAGATAGATATTTTATTGATTCATTCTTTCCCTTTAGATCTTTCCTGAATATTTCATGTAACCATCTCTCCCTTTGACAACAGTGTCAAAAATAAAATAATCAGCTCTTCAATCACCAAATCAATATTTCTATTGTTCAGTTCAGATTCTAGTACCTTGCATGTACTGATATGCAATTTTAGCTTTTCTTCTATCTTTCACAACCTTAGGAAACCCAAAGTGTGAAGATTATGCATCAACATCATTAGATATTTTGATAAAGTACAGGTTGATGCAACCTCATATCACCTTAGTGACAGTTAGATAGGGGATGGACTCCTAGTCTACTTCTCAAGTATAAAAATGTGTCCTTTGATAGAGGTTTAGTGAATATATTAGCAAGTTGCTCTTGTGATTTCACATACTCCAATCTGACTTGTTTTTCTTGAACTTGTTTCCTGAAGTACTGATACTTAATAGAAATATGCTTTGTCTTTGCATGCAGCACTGGATTCTTAGAAATATTAATTGCACTTGTATTATCACAATAGATTATCACTAGATCAATGATCTCCTCATTCATACCTTCCAATAGTTGCTTTATCCATACAATATTTGAATAATTAGCAGCAACAACAACATATTCTACTTCTGCAGTGGACTGAGAAATGCATCCTTGTTTCTTACTTATCCAAGTAACCAATATTTCTCCCAAAAAGAATGCTCCACTAGTAGTGCTTTTTCTATCATCAATGTTTCCAACCCAATAACCATATGTGTAAACTTTTAGTTCAAAATTGCGTTCTTTATTATACCATAAATCATAGTTTTTAGTGTTCTTCAAGTATCTCACAATTCTTTTCACAACAGTCATGTGTGATTCTTTAGGATTAACAAAGAATCTAGCTACAATTCCAACCACATGTGCAATATCTGATCTACTATGCACAACATACATTAACTTGCCAATCATGGATCTATATAAGGTTTGATTTACCTCAGTTGAATTGTCATCCTTTGTTAGTTTGCATCTGATGACCATAGGTGTACTGACTGGTTTTGAATCTTCCATACTGAATGTCTTCAATACTTATTTGATGTATTTTGATTGTATGATGTATATGCCTTCATTCTGTTGTAATATTTGCAATTCAAGAAAAAATTTGATCTCACCAAACATCAACATTTCAAATTCTTTCCTCATTTCATTAGCAAAATATTTGCATAAATGATCATGTCCTCCAGATATGATATCATCAACAAATATTTTAGCAATAAGAATCTTGTCATCAATTTCACATTTAAAATACAAATTGTTGTTGTCACTTATTCTAACAAATCCAATACTTATTAGATATGAATGCAGTCTTTCATACCATGCTCTTGGTGCTTGTTTTAGTCCATATAATTCTTTTTGCAACTTACATACCATGTTTCTCTGATTAGGATTAACAAAACCTTCAGGTTGTTCAATGTATACCTCTTCCTCAAGTATCCCATTCATCAATAAAAATTTAACATCCATCTGATAAACTTTAAATCTTTTGTAAGCAACATATGCTAGAAGTATTATTACTCCTTCAAGTCTAGCAATGGGTGCAAAAGTTTCTCCATAGTCAATACCTTCTTCTTATGCATAACATTTGCATACTAGTCTTTCTTTGTTTCTTGTTACATATCCATTCTCATTCAATTTGTTTCTGAATATCCATTTGGTTCCAATCACATTCTTGTCATTTGGTCTCGGTACCAATGTCCATATTTTATTTTTTTGTATTTTCTCAATCTCTTCATTATTGCCTTAATCCATTCTATTGGAAACTACAACTGAAGCAATTGTTGTATTGTCATTTATGTCAAACCTTAACTAGTAAGACTGTTGCTATTTAAGAAAGTACTATATCTATTTGATTGTTTCTAAGGCAAAAGGCAAGGTTGGTAACAATAGCACCTAAGGAAAGGTTGAGTTATCTTGATACTTTAATGAGTACTTGATTATGTGGCACAATGATAAGACAATGTATTGTTTATCTAAGTAAGAATGAAGACTAAATTGGTAGGCTTAACCGAGCAAAAGTGAAGAAATCTAGTTTAAACCAAGTGTTGTTAGTGTCGACCGAGCTAGTAAATGCTGAGTAAATTTAGTGTTGACCGAACACCAGTTAATTGCCGAGGAAGACAGTATTAGTCGAGGAAACAATTTTTGAGGTGACCGAGCTTTCTAGTGAAGATCGAGAAGTTGAACATAGTATTGACCGAGCATCAGTATTTTGCATTTGAGGGAGAATTCAGATTTCTAGCCGACATTGTTGAATTCTTAGATTATGTAAAATGTGTTCACTTTATTTATTGATTGTATAAAAGCATTTAATGCACTGTAAAACATTTTATTATAAATCTATTAAGAGATTTGAGATATTTCTAGAAGGATAGCCGAAGAACATAAAGTAGGACAAATTCGATGAATCTGACCTAACCCTAAGATCTACAAAGGAGATTAAGTAGAAAAAGATGTATTGACCTAATGGAGGAAGTATTAAGGAAACCTAAGCTAGAGGTTATCAGAGAGAGGATGCTGGAAGTGTTATTGACTGTCTAAGCAGAGAAGGCTGAAGGAGAAGTGTTGTGATTGCTTGAAGAGAGTTCTAAGAAGATCAGTGATGGGGATGGTAAAGGTTCACAGTTAGTAAGCCATCATATGTGTATGGAATTGGATCTGATATTTGCAAAGTGAGTTGTATGTTTTTTAGATCAATAATACTGCTACTTTCTAACCATTGTATCAGTCAAAATCATTTTAATAGAGGTTGACCTAACAGTCATAGGTATAAATCCTTTGAACAAGGTTGCATTCTAATGGAGTGTATGTAAGTCCTATAACAAGGCATACTTTTAATAGAGTGGTTTAAATCCTTTAACCGGGTCACACTTGACAGTGTGTTTGTAACCTTTGATAGGGTTGGCTTTTCACCAAGCTCAATTCACAAGAGTGAACATAATAGTAACATGTTACAAAGTGGTTTTTCCCAAATTGGGTTTCCACTATAAATCTTGGTGTTGATACTTGTGTGAATGTTTTGGTTTGAACATTTCTGTGTTTTACAAGTTAGATGCTATTGGATAAGTGGACTGCACTGTTATATGTTTCTGTTATGCAATCAGTAATGACCGAGTAGCTGTTGGTTGTTAGATCTTATTTGTTGAAGAGTTTTAAAGTTTGTTTTATACATCTAGACCTGAGAACAACTAATTCACCCCCCCTCTCTGCTGTTCTAAATCATATTAACAATTGGTATCAGAGCTATTGGTGCTTACAGAGAACAAGTTTGAAGGTACTTGAAGCAAATGATCAGGATGTATAAGGAGGTACCAAAGCTGAATAAGGAGAACTTCCATGCATGGAAAAGCTTGATGAAGCTGCATCTAGCTGGTATTGGTGATTCTGCAAAGTATTATGTTGATCATGACTATGTCACACCTGTTGCACCTCTGACTGCCGAGGAAATGAAAGCTAAACAAGAGCACAACCAAGCAATGTTGGAGATTGCATCTGCCCTAAGTTATCTAGAATTTGAAGACATCAAAGACTGTAGTAATGCAAAGCAAATGTGGGACACCCTTGCAAACATTTATGGCGGTGACATAAATGTGTTGAGAGTAAAAGCCGAGATCCTAAGAGGTAAATTTAATGAAATGAGAATGCAAGAAGGTGAGAATATTGCACAATATTGTGGTAGAATAAAAGAAGTTGTAAATACTATTAGATGAGAAAATAGAACTATTGATGATGAAACTGTAATAGGAAAAGTATTGAGAACTCTATGTCCTATCTATGCCATCAAAATTTTTGCAATTCAGGAATCTAGACGTAACCCTACAAATGCTCTTACTTTGGAAAGTTTGGTTGGTAAGCTTACTACTTTTGAACTTTCTAACTATGATAACTTCATTGTTGGTAATATTGAATCTGCTTTTAAGTCACAAATGGTTCTGAGTAAGTCAAAGAAGGAAAAAGAAAGATGCATCAGTGAAAGTGAAAGTGAAAGTGACAATGACACATCTAATGAAGAACTTGAGGATCTAGAAGCTCTTATGGCTAGAAGACTGAAAAGGGGAAAAGGAAGGTACAAAGGTAAACTCTCTATTATATGTTTTTCATGTAATAAAGTTGGTCATATAGCTGCTAGATGTCCTAACAAGGATGATAAGGATGAAGAAAGAGACAACAAGCATAAAGACAAAAGAGAAGATAGAGGTTGCTGAAGATACAAGGACTACAAAGGAAAAGGTAAGAAATCCTTCTATATTGCCGAAGAAGAGACTGACACTGATAGTGATGATTTTGAAATTGAGGTTGTCTATGTTGCAATGAAAGATGAATCAGATGAGGATGAGAAAACTACATTGATATCTTATGTGAACAAAAATGATAAATGGATTATTGACAGTGGTTGTTCACATCATATGACTAGAGACAAGAGTAAGTTTGACACCTTAGATCATTATAAAGGTAGGAGTGTGAAATTTGGTAATGATACACCATGTCCTATTAGAGGAAAAGGATTGATTAAGCTGACTGATAAGATCACTTGTGAAAATGCTTATTGGGTTGAGGGTCTTAACTATAATCTATTGAGTGTTGCACAACTTAATAGCACTGGCTACCAAGTGGAATTTCATCACAAAAAGGCCAAAATATTTGATGCCACTGGTGAACTGATTGGAAGTGGAGAACAGACAAGAGGTAATTTGTTCTATCTAGACCTATCTAAAGAAACATGTATGATTGCACAACTTGATGATATTTGGTTATGGCATAAGAGGCTATGTCATGTTAACTTTGATAATCTGGTAGAAATTAGTAAGAAAAAGAAAGTGAGAGGTCTACCTAGATTGAAGAAACATGAGAATGTAATGTGCAAAGAATTTCAATTGGGTAAGATGACAAAGTCTAGTTTCAAGAGCAAAACTTTTACTTCTGAAAATACCCTAGATTTGGTTCATACTGACCTTTGTGGACTGATGGGTGTACAAAGATATTGTGGTGCTAGATATTTAATCCTGTTTGTTGATGATTATACCAGAATGATGCATGTAATGTTCTTAAAAGAAAAATTTGATACTTTTCAATTTTTTAAGTGGTATGTGGCTAAAGTTGAAAAGGAGATAGGTAGGAACCTGAAGTGTCTGAGATCTAACCGAGGTGGAGAATTTATATCCAATGAATTTAATCTATTTTGAAATGATAGAGGGATCAAAAGATAGATGTTTACACCTAGAACTCCTCCACAGAATGGTATAGCAGAGAGAAGGAACAGATCTATCTTGGGTTGTGTAAGGACATTAATGATTGAAAATAATGTTGCACAAAAGTATTGGAAAGAAGCTATAAGTACAACTATTTACACTCTTAACTGAGTACAGATAAAAAAAGGTACAAATCTGACACCTTATGAGTTGTGGCATGGGTATGCATCTAATGTAAAGACTTTAGAATTTTTGAAAGTAAATGCTACATATTAAAAGATAGTAGAAATGGAAAATTTGATGCTAAAAGCGATGATGGTATATTCCTAGGCTATTTCACAAAAAGTAAAGCTTATAAGTGTTTGAACTCTAACACTAACAAAATTGTGGAAAGTGTGAATGTCAAAGTTGATGAGTATGCAGAGAAAAATGAAGCTGACAGTAAAAAAGAACCAGAAGATTACAAATCTTTTGTGTATATAGAGGAAGGAGAGGCAAGTGATAGACTTGCACCTAATGCTGAGTCTCGGGTAAGCAATGCCAAGCATCAGGAAAATAATGCCAAGAGAAGAAGAACGTGCCGAGTGATAGGAAGAAGTTGACGAGTATCAGGGAGAGGTTGCCAAGCATTCAAAAGTTGAATTTGACAATCTTGTTGGTGAACCTGATGAGAAAAATGAAAGAAGAGAAAAACTTGTTCTAGCACAATATGTAAGGAGACATCACAAGCCTGAACAAATTATTGGAGATAAAGATACTGGAATTCTGACCAGAAGAAAGGCAAGCAATCCAACATGTTTACTATGTGAATTTGAGCCTAAGACAACAAAGGAGGCATTAGAAAATGAAGACTGGATAGAAGCAATGAATGAAGAAATAGACCAGATAGAGAAGAATGATACCTGGACTCTAGTGTTAAGACTAGAAAATAAGAATGTCATTGGGAAAAAGTGGGTATTTCGTAATAAGCTGAATGAGCATGGTCAAATAAAAAGAAACAAAGCTAGGCTGGTATGCAAACGCTACACACAAGAAGAAGGAATAGATTATTGGGAGACATTTGCCTCTATAGTGAGATTGGAAGGAGTAAGAACTCTGCTTGCATATGCTGCTTATAAAGATTTTAAGGTATACCAAATGGATGTTAAGTCTATATTTTTAAATGGTATATTAGAAGAAGTGTATATTGAACAGCCAGAAGGATTTGTTGATCCAAACGAAAGACACATGGTTTGAAAATTGAATAAAGCACTGTATGGACTAAAGCAAGCTCCTAGAGCATGGTATGAGAGATTGCACAACTACCTAATACAGATTGGATTCTCAAGGAAAAATGACACAAGCAATATGTACATGAAAGATGAAGAAGGTAAATGAATCTTTTTAGTTAAGATCTTTGTAGATGATATTATATTTGGTGGACAAGATGCCTTGTGTAAGAAATTTTTGAATGAAATGCAAACTGAATTTGAAATGAGTATGTTTGGGGAGATCAAATTTTTTGTTGGTTTACAAGTATATTAGACAGAGAAAGGAATTTTCATCACCCAGTCTAAATATGTTCACGAGATACTGAAAACCTTTGGTATGGAAGATTCAAGGCCAGTAAGTACTCCCATGACTACTAGACAAAAGTTGTCTAAAAATGATGATGCTATAGAAGTTAACCAGACTTTGTATAGATATATGATTGGAAAGCTACAATATGATATACATAGCATACCAGATATTGCATTAGCTATTGGGATTGTGGCAAGATTCTCTACCAATCCTAAGGAAACTCACATGATGGTGGTCAAAAGAATAATGAGATATTTGAAAGGGATTGCTGACTATGGATTGCACTACAAGAAGCATGAGAAGTTTGAACTAAGAGTGTATACAGATGCTAATTGGACAGGAAATGTAGATGGAAAAAAAAGTACTAGTGGTGGAGCTTTCTTTCTTGGACAAAGATTAGTTTCCTAGACAAGCAAGAATCAAAATTGCATTTCCCAATCGACTACTGAAGCTGAGTATGTGGCTGCAACTATGAACTATTCAAACTTGATATGGATAAAGCAATTGTTGGTAGGCATGAAAGAAGAAATCATTGAACCAGTTGTCATTTTCTATGACAAAACAAGTGCTATCAACATCTATAAGAATCCAGTGATGCACATAAAGACCAAACACATTGCCATCAAGTATCATTACTTGAGAGAACTGGTACAAGATAAAGAGGTACGAATGGAATATGTGAATACAAAGGAATAACTAGCAGACATATTCACTAAGACTTTACCTAAAGAAGCTCATGAATACCTGAGAAGTCAATTAGGGGTCCTTCCCCTAATTGAGGCTGCCTAGTCAAGCTAGGAGCATTGCATCAATGTGCTACAAAGAGTATCTAACAAGTTGATGCAGAAATAGGTCACACTTTAGGAGCAGCCTAGAGTTGTGAAAAGCACAACAAAGCCAAGAATTAGTCATAAGCAAAGATGACAGAGGGAGAAATACTATTACTAAACTAAAAAGATGATATCTACATCTACAGGATGTATGTTTTTAGTTGCTGCTTTGGCATTTTTTTCAAAGAGGGAGATGATCACAGATGAATACACAGAATGAGAAGATCAAGAAAGAGGGAGAGATTCAGTGGACGGTCATACAAGAATGGCTAATTGATTCTATATCAGAATGAAGCTAAGGATATTATAAATATTTTTGATGGACAGATAAGTTTTGGATTGGTTGGTAATTCATGTGATATTCATATGGTGTTGCCATCAATGCCAAAGAGGGAGATTGTTGGAAACTACAATTGAAAGAATTGTTGTATTGTCATTGATGTCAAACCTTAACTAGTAAGATTATTGCTATTTAAGAAAGTACTATATCTATTTGATTGTTGCTAAGGGGAAAGGCAAGGCTGGTAACAATAGAACCTAAGGAAAGGTTGAGTTATCTTGATACTTCAATGAGTACTTGATTATGTGGCATAATGATAAGATAATGTATTGTTTATTTAAGTAAGAATGAAGACTAAACTGGTAGGCTTAATCGAGCAAACCTGAAGAAATCTAGTTTAAGCCGAGTGTTGTTAGTGTCAATCGAGCTAGTATATGCCAAGTAAATTTAGTGTTGACCGAACACCAGTTAATTGCCAAGGAAGATAATATTAGTCGAGGAAACAATTTTTGAGGTGACCGAGCTTTCTAGTGAAGACCGAGAAGTTGAACATAGTATTGACTGAGCGTTAGTATTTTGCATTTGAGGGAGAATTCAGATTTTCAGCTGACATCGTTGAATTCTTGGATTATGTAAAATGTGTTGACTTTATTTATTGATTGCATGAAAGCATTTAATGCACTGTAAAACATTTTATTGTAAATCTATTAAGAGATTTGAGATATTTCTAAAAGGATAGCCGAAGAACATAAAGTAGGAAGGATTCAATGAATCTGACCTAACCCTAAGATCTATGAAGGAGATTAAGCGGCAAAAGATGTATTGACCTAATGGAGGAAGTATTAAGGAAACCTAAGCTAGAGGTTGAAGGAGAGAGGATGCTGGAAGTGTTATTGACTATCTAAGAAGAGAAGGTTGAAGGAGAAGTGCTGTGATTGCTTGAAGAGAGTTCTGAGTAGATCAGTGATGGGGATGGTAAAGGTTCACAGTCAGTATGCTAGCATATGTGTATAGAATTGGATCTGATATTTGCAAAGTGAGTTGTATGTTTTTTAGATCAATACTATTGCTACTTTCTAACCATTGTATCAGTCAAAATATTTTTAACAGAGGTTGACCTAACAGTCATAGGTATAGATCCTTTGAACAAGGTTGCATTCTAATGGAGTGTATGTAAGTCTTATAACAAGGCATACTTTTAACAAAGTGATTTAAATCTTTTAACCGGGTCACATCTGACAGTGTGTTTGTAACCTTTGACAGGGTTGGCTTTTCATCGAGCTCACTTCACAAGAGTGAACATAATAGTAACATGTTACAAAGTGGTTTTTACCAAATTGGGTTTCCACTATAAATCTTGGTGTTGATACTTGTGTGAATGTTTTGGTTTGAACATTTCTATGTTTTACAAGTTAGATGCTATTGGATAAGTGGACTGCACTGTTATATGTTTCTGTTATGCAATCAGTAATGACCGAGTAGCTGTTGATTGTTAGATCTGATTTGTTGAAGAGTTTTAAAGTTTGTTTTATACATCTAGACCTAAGAACAACTGATTCACCCCCCTCTCTATTGTTCTAAATCATATTAACACATTCATCATTTTCCAGTGCATCTCTAATAGTTTTAGGCTCAAATTTACAAGCCAAACATGTGTTGTTTCTCAACTTACTTCGAGTCATCATTCCTGCTCTTTTATCTCCAATTATCTGATCTTGTGGATGGTGTATTCTCACATATCTTAAAAGTATAGGTTCATATCTATGTTCTTCAATGTGTTCTCCACTCGGTGCATGATCAACATTTTCATTAGTAATTGTTTTCTGATTCTCATTCTGTAAAGATTGTTGCTTGGTAGAATTACCATGTTGCTCAGTAATGCTAGACTGTTGGTCAAGTAGAGTTTTAGGTTCTTCAATAAAAAAAAATCTACCATAGTCTTTCGGTTCCTTTTTTCTTTCTTCATCATTCTTTTCTGCAAACTCATCAACTCTCACATTTTTACTTTCAATCATCTTGTTAATAGCCTTATTCAAACATTTATAAGCCTTGATTTTAGTAGAACTTCCTAGAAATATTCCTTCATCACCTTTTGAATCAAATTATCCTTTCTATCATCTTTAAGAATGTAACATTTAATTCCAAATATTTTTAAATAACTCACATTAGGTGTGTAACCATACCATTATTCATAAGGTGTTTTGTTTTATTCTTTCTTTAGTTGAACTCAGTTTAGTGTGTAAACAACAGTACTAACAAATTCTCTCCAATACATTTGTGCAACATCCTTTTCAATCATCAGTGTTCTAGCATAATAAAAAATTGATCTATTTCTCCTTTCAG
Organism: Chamaecyparis obtusa; assembly: GCA_027943335.1. Lineage (NCBI taxonomy): Eukaryota > Viridiplantae > Streptophyta > Pinopsida > Cupressales > Cupressaceae > Chamaecyparis > Chamaecyparis obtusa. Next base: position 25,125 of record BSBK01001133.1, read on the forward strand.
CAATCCCATTCTACTGGGGTGTTCTTGGTGTAGATACATGTCTCTTAATTCCATGCTCATTACAAAAATTAGTTAACTCATCAGAAATAAATTCACCACCTTTATCTAACCTCAAGCATTTCAGTTCCTTACCACTTTCTTTTTCCACTTTTTCTTTATAACATTTAAACATTTTGAAAGCTTCAGATTTTTCTTTTAAGAACATGACAATCATCATTCTAGAAAAGTCATCAAAAAATAAGATAAAATATGTTTGCATAATAACTCTGAGTTCTCATTGGACCACACAAGTCAGTATGAACTAACTCCAAAATAACATTAGATGAGTAGTGTTTTCTCTTAAAACTAGACTTTGACATCTTGCCCATTTGACATTGTTTGCACATTACATGGTCAGGTTTAGATATGCTCAGTAAACCTCTAACTCTTCTTTTCTTACTGATCTTAACCATGTTGTTAAAGTTCACATGACATAACCTCTTGTGCCATAACCATATATCTTCATTTTTGGCCAATAAACAAGAAGTTTCAACATTGTCAAGATAGAATAAGTTACCTTTTGATTGTTCACCAGTACCAACCAACTTTCTAGTCTCATCATAGATCTCCACCTTTATATTCTCAAATGAAACTCTATGGCCTGTATTATTCATCTATGCTACACTCAACAGATTATAATTAAGTTCTTTCACCCAATATGCATTCTCACATCTGATCGTATTATTTAGTAATATATACCCTTTTCCTTTTACTAGACAAGGTGTATCATTTCTCATTTTCACAGATCCACCATTATAATGTTCAAGGTATTCAAAATTCTCTTCATCACCAGTCATATGATGTGTGTTGGAAATATAGATGTAGTAACTGAGAGGGGGGGGGGGGTGAATCAGTTAACCATAAAATATTACCATTGATCCCTTAGATGTCTTATTAAATTATTTACTGCTGATATACAGAGAAATGCTAAAACTCGGTAATTGTAGAGAGTGTTAATTATAACTGTTCTTAAGCATTCATCAGTGATTAACATGCATGAATAAAGAAAATACCATGAACACAAGAGACACTAGATTTAACGTGGAAACCCAATATGGGAAAAACCACCAATGTAACTAGTTACTGATTTTCACTCTTCTGAAGTGATGCCCTATTAGGAGCCAACCCGGTAAAAGGTTACAAAACACACTGTTAGGTGTGACCTTGTTAGAGGATTTAATCACCCTGCTAGGAGTGGCCTTGTAAGAGGTCTTGAAATAATTCAATAGAACTGTCACCTTGTTAGAGGATTTACAAAATGGCTGTTAAACCAACTCGGTTAGGAGATTTTGAAATCATTGCTACAATGGTAAGAAAGTAACAATGAAGTGACCTGAATAGTGATGCAACTGAATTGCTGATTACAGATCTCTGTTCTGCTTCACTAGATCCTTTCTGATCAAATATATCTCTGCTGCTCTTCAAGGATATCTAACCATCCTTCAAAATTCGCTCATACTATTCTTCTCTTTCTTCTTTCTTCTTGCTCATAATTCACAACTTGACCTTCTATATATATACCATTTAGATTATCAAGTCGGCATTAATAATTATAACAAACTTCATTAATCATTACAACAGTCAGCTGGAATAAACCAACTTTATTTCTTAAATTGACAAAATCCTTTACTGGGCCGACCTTGCTTGGTAAACATTAATCCGAATAAGATTTCCTTTGGTGACCGAGAGAACTCGGTAAGTACTGTGAATTCTTCAACATCCTTTGGAGACCGAGTGAACTCAGTAGACACTAACTTTCCTTCGATAACTGAGGAAGCTCGGTTAACACTATTTTCTGCCATACTTTTCTTTTGACACCCGAGAGGTCTCGGTAGACACTGGTAACTGCTTTGCTGACCGACTGAGCTGACAATTGATATGACATCTGTGTGACATCAAAGACAACACATAATCATTCCAACAATCTCCTTCAGACAATTGTATCCAACAATGTGTACAACCACAATCAATAATCCAAGTATCATTCTTGCTAACTTTATAAATAAGTGTTGTTTCAATATACCTTTCTTCTTCTTTGGAGTCTTCTTTCAATGTCACAAATACCACTTTTATGTCTTCATCAGTCTCGGTCTTGTAATACCCCAAAAATGGGCTATAAGTTCATTAATATCCTGCATCTACATATCGAACAAAATCGACATCAAAGTCCTAATCTAAGGCACATATAAACATCATCGAATCATAATTGATTATCTTAAATTCTGCATCAGGGAATATTCCTAGTAATATTCCTAATTATCTTAATTATCTTTAATTTAATGATTATTTGGCGATAAATCCAATTTATCCTAAAGTTTGATTAATTGAATATTTTCATATTTAATTAATTAGATTTAATATTTGCCACTTAATTGTTTAATTAAATTTAATTCTATCTATTATTAATTGTATTATTTAATTTTGACAATAAATCAAAATTCCTATGAATAATTGATTAAATTCTTATTTAATTAATTAAAACAAGTTGTCATTATTTAATAATATAATTTTTAATAAAAGTTTGGTAAAATAATTGATTAACCCATAAATCAATTGTTTTATTTTCAAAAATTAGTTAAGTTGAGAATAAATCACTTTATTATTAAATTAATTCATAAATAAAACATGCACAATCATAAAAGCAGACAACTATCAATTATCAATTAAAGCTAAACTCTATTTTGAGTTAAAACTTAGCTTTTGCATGTTTTTGTGAGTTAATTATCCTTTATTTAAAAATAACTCAAAAATCAAGATGAGTTAATTTGAGTGATTTATGGCTTTTTCCCATGCACCTCCAAAGCCCTAGATTTCTATAAATTAAGGCTCAGCTCTTCATAATTTATCTCTCAAATTTGCATCCAAGCATCTCATAATTTTGCAAGCTTACTTTGCCAAAGTAATCCACAAATTTTCACAATTACGCTGCCAAGATCAATTCAAGAGCTACACAATCATGTTGGAGAATTGGAATTGAAGAATCAAAGCTCTTGCGAATCGACATCTTTGTGAGATCAATCTTATTTTTGCATTCATATTGCATATCATTGTTAGATTAGCATTGCATATCAATTTTCAATAGCATTCATAGCATATCAATTTCATCTAGCATAGATTCATATCAAGTTTTCATTCCGTATTGCATCATAAAATCCAAAAGAAAAATAGCTTAATTGCATTCAATCTCATATCTAGATCAATTGCATTCAAATCCTTCATTTAGGTGTCGTCCAGGTCACTGATCTCGATTAAAATCTAAGAACATCAATCTCACACCTATTAGAAGGTAGTAAATCACTTGGTTAGATTAGATTTCAATTTTGCACGATTTTGATTATAGCTAACCTCTAATGTTTTACTGAAGTGTTGTGTCTACAGATCAGGTACAATTTTCACACACACAGGTCTCAGTGTCATCATCTTCATCTTCAACTAGGTAACATTTCTTCTTTCATTTATCTCTGTAGTCTCGGTTATCTCTATTGCCATACTATCAGTTGCCTTTGTGATCTCGGTTATCTCTTCTGTCATCCTTCCTTTCATTAGATCTTTCACTTGTTTTATCATCTTCCTTCCCATCAGGACATCTTGTAGCAATGTGACCAATATCTTTGCATTTAAAACAAACCAAGGGTAGTTTACCTCTATATCTTCCTTTGCCTTTTTATAATCTTCTAGCCATTAATGCTTCAAGTTCATCAAGCTCATCTTCTTCACTTTCACTATCACTTTCATTTCTTATCTTATGTCTGCTGCTTGATTTTCCAATTTTTAGAGATGACATAAATGTAGATTCAACCATAGGTAAAATGCTATTGTCATAGTTATTAAGCTCAAATGTAGTCAATCTACCGATTAAGCTATCAAGTAAAATATTATTACCAAGAGTTGTTCTCATTTCATGAATTGCAAAGACTCTAATAGCATAGGTAGGTAACAAGGTTATGAGAATCTTACTTACCACAACATCTTCATCAATAGTTCCACATGCTCCTTGGATAGAATTTATAACCTCCTTGACTTGGTTGTTGTAGTGAGTTATGTTTTCACCTTCTTTCATCTTCATGTCATCAAAATTTCCTCTTAGACTTTCAGCTTTAGCCCTTAACACATTCACATCTCCTCCATGAACTAGTGCAAACTTGTCCCACATCTGTTTTACATTTGTACATGTCTTAATGTCTTCAAATCCAACATTTGATAAAGAAGAAGCAATCTCAATCATCATAGAATTGTGTTCATGTCTTTCTTTCATTTGATCGACAGTCAAATGATCAGTGGGTAAGATAAATTCATTTTGCAAGTAGTACAATGTAGAATCTCCAATCCCTAATGGATATAACTTCATCCTACTTTTCCATATTGAGAAGTTATCTTTGTTCAGCTTTGGCACCTCTCTCTTATACATCTTGTGATCTTTTACTCAAGTCCTTCAAACTTTTCCTTCAAGCACTATAGCTTTGATACCAATTGTTAGATAAATGAGAGGGGGGGTGAATCAGTTAAGTCTAGTTATCATACAGTCCCAAATACTCCTTGATATATAAAAAAAATATTTCAAATAATTTAAACAACTTGGTAAAACATTAACTGTGCCTTTTTGTTTATTAACCGAATACCAGTAAATTAACTAGTGCATATACCGATCAAACCAGTTATAGTAATGTGTAAAGAAAAATAAAAATTCATCACATATAACACTTTGATTTTTAAGGTGGAAACCCTTTTAGGGGAAAAACACCTAGGACCGGTACCTAAAAATAATTTCACTCTTTTGAAGTGAGCTCAGTTAAGAGCCAACCCTGTTAAAGGTTACAATAACACACTGTAAGGTGTGACCTATTTAGAGGGTTTATCACTAACATTTTTGTGTGACCAAACATTCACTATGGGGTCAACATGAAAATAATCAAAATTCATTGAATGTCATATAATGAAATATAAAGACTGTTAAGTCCCACTCGGTTAAGAGATTTATCTGTAGCAATGGTTAAAATGCAACAGTAAATGATCCGATTTAAATACAACTTTCTTTTGTAGATTTTTAGATATATGCTAAGCTCAAAATACCTCTGGCCAATATACTCAATTCAATTCCTTTGTATCCTCCAACTCTATTATGCTTGATTAATTCCTTTCTCTAATGCTTGGAGTTGTCTATATATTTTCTTAGATCTATCTTCAACCTATTTGACCAACTTCTCATGAATGAAATTTTCTCACGCGCATTCCATAATTAATTATGAATCTCTTGTCTCCTTTTATAGACATAATAAACAATTTTCTTCTCAGCTATAGATTTTGCCTCTTAATCTTCACTGTTGATTTTGTCACTTTAGCCTTCCTCAGAACTTGTGTCTCTAACACATTTCATTCTCCATCATCTGATCATCCTTGAATTTTGTCAACTATTTGATCATCATAACAAACTTTATATTTAACCTCAGAATCATCCATATTTGTCTAGCTCATCATCTTTAGTCGGTAGTCAAATGTTTCATTTATTTCTTTCACTTGGTCAATACCATGATGTGTCGGTGACTTCTAACTCAGTTAACATTGTACTCGATATACACTACACTTGCTTGGTGTACACTGATTTCTTCATTTATCGACCACATAAAATTTTTCATTCTTGATCTTCAATCCATAATAGAATCATGTAATACAATCAAATCACTAACATAATGTCATAGACTCATCAATAATTTATCCAATGAATACCATATCCATATCTTTCTCATACATCTCATCTTCATGTAAATATCTCATTCCTTCACCATTATTTCCTTTTTCAAATATTTGTAACTATCATGATAAGTATAGGCAAAACTAGTTAACATCAATGACAATATAATAACTGATTTAATGTGTCACATATACCTTAGTAGCTTGGTAATCATCAATCACTATCTTTTCAAGTATCCAATCAATTGTCAAACTCTTCCTTAAGATATTCAATTAGTTGCAGTCTATCATAATACATATATATCTTTCCTTAAGCCTATATGTGTTAGTCTAAAAATACGTATTCTTTAGTATACTTCTTCAAATCCCTTTATATGTCTGAGTTTACTATAAAAGTGGGATAGGTTGGGGTAATCTAACTATCCAAATTTCATATAGGGTCTAATAAGAATGGATATGCTTATCTTGTATATCTAAATTACCTATATTTCCTAAATGCCTATAAAAAGTAGGGTACTTCTACATTAGCCTATACTAGTTCTGACCTTATCAGCCCCTAAATTAGCTAATTTATCTGTCTCTTAGTTACCCTTTCTATAGATATATATGATTGATGGTAAAGTGATCTAAAAATGTAAGAATACCCATAACCTATTTTGCATACCCATTAAGCTTCCAACTAGGATTTTCTCCTTTTATTATTGCATTAACAATCAATGTCGAATCTCCCTCGATTTCCAATTTCTTAATACTTATTTTACTATTGATTTTTAACCCTTCAATTAAGGAAAGAAATTTTGCTTCATTGTTAGTTCTTATACCTATAGGATCTGCTAGAATAGCTATTAAATCACCCTTACTATTAGGTATGCATGCTCCTATCCTAGCTATTGCAGGATTACCTCAAGAAGCACCATCAAAATTAAGTTTATACCATCCTAGAGCCAAAGGCACCCATTTACACTCCTGTCGTAGTTTTCTCAATATCCTTTTTAGGATAGTTATCTATCGGTGGTATTTTTAATCCTATCTATATGTTTCTAGTTCTATCACCTCCTATAGTAAAATTCCTCGTTTGCTTACTTAGAAAGTTTCTACTATTAACTACTTCTATGATTGCGACTTCTAATTTTTTTAAAAATTGATTTGAAATTCTTCATCCTTGAAAATCCCATGAGTTATTTCTTTCCATACTTCCCAAAGTATAATTGAGGGGGCTATGTGTTGGCATAATGGTCAACACTCCCCTCAGGATTTGTGACATGGCTTAACCACCTCCTGTGTCTTTTATAAGTCTAGTAGTTGTATCGGGTATTAACAAGTTGATCTTTTAGTGCAACGACAACCACTACTTGTAACAAGTGGTATCAGAGCTTGATCATAGGTTCAAATCCCCTTGGGTAACAATGAGGGGATGATTGTTTTCATAATGGTCGACGCTCCCCTCAGGATTTGTGACATGGCTTAACTATCACCTGTGTCTTCTATAAGTCTAGTAGTTGTATCGGGCATTAATAGGTCAATCTTTTGGTGCAATAGAAACCACTACTTGTAACACTATGATCCAAATGCTATTATATAAGTCTTCATTCTTGGGTCTAGGCCATCCTTTCAGAAAGTTGCAAAGTTTGAAAGGATTGGTGGAGTGCCAATTCAATCTTTTTATCAACCATTTCCAAATTTTTTTTGTGAAATTACAATTAAGTAGAAGATGGTCAATACTTTCTTCCTCCTGCTTACATAACAAACATCTAGATGGGTTATTATACCCCCTCTTATGAAAGGTATCAATAGTCAATAACATTCCTTGGAGAGCTAACCAAGGGAACATCCCTACCTTGGGTAAAGACAACTTACTCCAACATAAATCAATGGGCAGGTCAGAAGTCACAAAGCATTTCCTTTTATAAAGTTTCTTATACCCATCCTTAGTATTGTATTCCCCATTTTTTTTTGAGACCCATATCATCTTATCATTAGTATTACTAGGGTTTATATGCCTAACCTTTAGTATGTTTGTTAACTGATTAAAGAAATCATCATAAATGTAATCATTCTTTCTTATATTCCATTCCCATCCTAACACCAGGTTACCATATGGGAATTTGATATAGTCTTTAACATATATCCCAATATTAGCTTTTAATCTTTCTATAGTCTCATTATCATCAATCAACTTAGCTATGGACGTATAACCCCTCGAAGAATCATCCCAAAATAAATCTCTCTTACCAATTCCAATTTTCCATGTGACATCATTCGATATTATACTTCCGCAATTTATCATAAAATTCAATATCCTAGATCCTTTAGGAAGATTTTTGTGTCTTAATATACTAAGAGGATCCTCACCATCTAAATACTTATGTTTAACAATCTTTATCCATTTAAGCTCTAGATGCCTTATAATTTTCCAAACTAGTTTTGCACCTAGAGCCAGGTTTTGATCTTTAATATCCTTAATATTTGTTCCTCCATCCTCCTTAGCCTTACATATTGTGTCCCATGAAATTAATGCAATTTTATTTTTATCATTTTCTCCTTTCCAAAAGAAGGATCTGAAATTCTGAATAAGTTTTTATCTAATTCCAACTGGAAATTGTAGATAGGACATTTGGAAGATTGGTATTGAAGATATAATAGATTTTTTCATAGTTTTTCTATCTGCAGATGACAACCACTTACCTTTCCATGAATCTACTTTCTTGCCCACTTTTTGAATCACATTATACCATAAATTAGAATTCTTTAATCCTTTGTCTAAAGGTAAGCCTAAGTATTTAGTGGGAAATGTGCCCTTTTAAAAGTCCATAATCGTTATGATCTCATCTTCAATACTATCCTAAGTATTGAAGAATAATATCTCTGATTTATTTTTATTTATGACTTGGTCAGATGCTAATGAATACTTATCTAAAACTAATTTCAAATTCTATGCTTCTTCTATATTTTCACTCCCATATAGTGTAGAGTCATAAAAAAATTGTTGATGAGTGGTTGGGTCGAGATGGCTAGTTATACTAATACCTTTTAGGGCACCCTCTTTGGATTTTGATAAGGAACTACCCAATGCTTCATCCATAATAATGAAAAGGAAAGGGGAAATTGGTTCTGCTTGTCAAATTCCTTGTGAAATATCAAAGAAGCCTTCTAGATTTCCATTTACCAAGATAAAGGTCCTAGGCGTAGATATACATTCAAACATAAGGTTAATCCATTTCCTAGAGAAGCCAAAAGCTTCCATACATTTACAGAGGAATTTGCAATCTACCATATCATAGGCATTTTTTATATCCATTTTTAGAAGCATATTGGGTTCTTTATTGTTCTGGATTGTATGTATCACCTCTTGGGCAATTATTACCCCATCTAAAATTGATCTACCATGCACAAAACCTACTTTCTCATCAACAATTATGATTGGTAGAATTGATTTCAGTCTATTAGCAAGAGTTTTGGTGAAAAGTTTGTAAAGTGTATTACATAGAGCAATTGGTCTAAAATCTTCCATATTCCTAACCTCTTCTTTCTTTGGAATGAGAGAAAAACAAGTATTATTAGTTTCTTGAAGAATTCTACCAAAATTTCTAATACCTTCCAAGGCCTTAGTCACCTCATCATTGATAAAAGACCAATATTTCTGATACAAGAAAGTAGGAAACTCATCTGGTCTTGGTGCTTTATTAGAATGAAGTTGGTTAAGGGCTATATCACTTCTTCCTTAGTAATCCTAGCCATCAAATGTTGATTTTTTCTTTACTAATAAGCTTAGGTATATATTGGCATATATCATCTTGGGTAGACCAGTTAGATCCCTCTTTGTTATTTAATAGATTAACAAAATAATGTACTGCTTCATTAGCATAAACTGTGGGTCTTATAACACATCTCCTTCTGAGTTATTGATCCTAATAATATTATTAATTTTCCTTTGAATTTTAGTACTATTATGAAAAAAATGTATTTCTATCTCCTTCATCTAACCAAGTTTCTCTTGATTTATGCTTCCAGAAAACCTCTTCTTTAACTAAAATATCCTCATATTTTTGCACCAATTCTTTTCCTTTTAGAAATTTATTAAGGTCCATACCAGATTTAATAACTTCCCCATTGAGGTTATTTATCTCCTTCTTAGTATTCATTTTGGCTTCATGGATGTTCCCAAAAGAGGCTTTATTCCATTCTTTAAGTTTCATCTTGATATGCTTAAGCTTACACATGAACACATATGCCCTAGATCCTTCAAAAGATGATTCCACCCACCATTTTTAAATCATTTCTAAGATATTATTATCAAGGAACCACATTTTTTCAAATCTAAATGGAGATCTACTAGGTTTTACATTTTTAGTTATTACCAAGGCTACTAGAAAATGATCTGATCCTGAGCATGGGATGATAAAGGATTCAAAATTAAAGTCAAAAGTTATTAGACTACCTCTGAACATAAACTTATCTAAATTTTCTATGATTTTACTAAATCCCACTCTCCTGTTAGTCCATGTAAAAATTCCATTAGATGTTTTAATGTCCATCAATTTATATCTATTAACCCATTCTCTAAAATGGTTCATTTTTACAGAGTCTTTTCCAATCCCTCCTCTTTTTTCCTCTTGGATTAGAATAACATTACAATCACCTCCAATGATTATAGGTAAATTCTCATAATCTAAAAAGAAATGTCCTATTTCATCCCATACTATAAATTTATCTGCTAAACTGATCAAACCATATATATTAATTAGTATGAAGGATACTTTTCTTAGTGTGCTTGTAATCTTACCCCCTATCCAAAATCTAGAACCATTAATTCTCTCATATATTAATTTACTAGGATCCCAAAGAATTTCTACTCCTACTAAAACACCTAAAGCCACTTCCCCAAGAATTTTCCAAATACCTAGTTTGTTTCCTAATCTAGACAATTCTTCCTCCCCTAATTTAGTTTCTTGTAGAAGGATACAGTCAGCTTCAAATATTTTTAAGCATCTTTTTAAGATGATTTTCTTTTTAGGGGTATTTAGGCCCTAACATTCCATGTAATGAGTTTCATGGGGTCGTGGGAAGGCCCTTCCCCTCCCCAACATATAACATTGTTATTTTTTCTTGACCTGCCACCTTGGATGAGATGTTTCTTAATTCACTAAGAGATTTTTACCCCTCTTTTTTGGTACTTTTTCATAATCCATCTAATTCTTTCCTTTGGTAGTTATGGCTAATCCCCTAATATCTCCTACAAATTCTATCTCTCTATCAATAATCTGATGTTCTACATCTTTCTCTCTGTTTCTCTTTTTGAATACTATTAACCAAATCTTCTAACATAGTTTTGTGACTATTTTGCTGATAGACACTCCTAGGAGGATATTCTAATCCTAATAGTTCATAAATTTATTCTTCAAGGAACTCTCCCTCATTAATAGGGACCTCAGAACCATTATGGTTCATAATTCCATTGTCTTTTGTATTATGTTCTTTAATGTTGCATTTCTGAAGGATATTTCCTTCCTCAATACTCTTAAGCTCAATATTTACCATTTCCTACATAGCTTCAGCCTGATTCAAAATTTTAAATGGGGGTCTTTATATGTTTCTACATCTATATCCTTTGATTCACTAATTTGATCAATATGCTTTAAATTTGTTGGTGAAACCAACCTATTAGATTCCTCATTGACAACATTTTGGGGATTAATTGACTCAATTTCCCCTTCTTCCAAATATTCATGGTTTACCTAACAATTTTCTCTTATCAGTAAATAACCTATTATCCTCCTCTCTATATTGCTTCTACTAGGACTACAGACATCTATTTCTTTATAATCTTTCATTTGGATATACGAGTGTAAAGAATCCATTTTCTTTTGAGGAAGGGATGGAGCTCTCTGGATGGAGTCTATAAATTTTCCTGATTGAGTTTGATAATCCTTGTCCATATTATGACAATCTTGTGCAATTCAAACTTAGTTCCTAGACTATTCTTAGCATAAGACACAGATTCATAAAATTTTGGGTTAATATTATAAACTTCACCTATTTTTAACTTAATCTTCCTAAGATATTTCACCAAATTATCTAACCTGATTGCAACTTTAATATTTGAGTTTTGCAAGAAATCCCTATCTAAATCTATAAATTTATGAATTTTATTAGTTATATCCTTAATAATATTACTATGTATAATCTCAACTAGGAGATTAGGAAGAGTTACCCAGTGTATGACTTCCAAATTTTCCTCATTCATAGGATTAAAATTGCTACACCAATCAATGAATAAAAAACCTAAATTATTGAAATTAGGGAAAACACAATCTAGTAGATATTTTTTTAAGGAAAACTTTGAGCAATCTAAGAATAGAAAGTTATTATGAAGTATGGCTATACTCACCAAACCCGAGAATGTAAAATTAAACCGTTCCGTGATACAATCTGGAGAACAACCAAATCCCAACCATTTGGCAAAAACTCTGTGATTTATACAATGATTCATCATACCTTTAGTGTAAATGTTTCCTAATTCAAATACAATCTCTTCCTGGGGTTTGAATGATTGTTCTAAAAGGGGAGATGTTAAGGGATTAATGGAGGAGGACATCCGAGGGTTAGGGTTATCTAAACATTTCTTGGGAGAAGACAATCTCAAAGGTTTTGAGGGGCTACGAGGACCATGATTAAAGGATGAAGGGGTTCTTCTACGAGGGGGAAAATAGGGTTTAAGGGGAGTGATTTTGAGAGGGTCAATTATTTCCCTAAGAACATTATTAGAAGAGGCTAGAGGAAGATCTTTTCTAGGACAAGCAAAATCCTTCAAAGGGCACCGCAAAACTGAATCCTTAGGGTTAGGTTTCTTATCAGAATTGAGAATTGGTTTAGGAACATTTTTCTTCAAAGATTGCAAGGTTTTAAAGGAATTATAGAGAATCAAACCAATAGGATATTTTTGAATAGGATTACTCCTAAATCAACGGCCCTTCCTCCTTACTCTCCAAGATTTCTTAGGTTTAACTAGATGCCATCCATCGTTTATCTCATAGGGAGGTAGAGGAGCCCTAATCTCAGAATAAGAAACACAATAACCATTTGAAGCATATTTCGTAGAACCATAAAAGAGAAATTGTTTATACAATACTACGAATTTATCAGGAGTAGTAGGATTCTTACCAATATCTAATGAAGAAACAATGAAACTACTTGACTAAGAAGAATTCCTTCCATTCTTTGGATGTTGTTAGACAGGCTGTGATGCAGAACCATTACAAATGCCAAGAGAAGTTCACCCTTTATTTTACCTAACCTCTACCTTGTTCAAAATAAAGTTCTACTTTGCCTTGTTCGTATTAGTTTTCTACTCTACCATTTTTCTACAAATTGCACACTTATTGTTATAAATTTAATTATATTGTTAATTAGTAATTATACTTATTAAAATATTTTGTATAATGAATTTTATAAATTAATTTATAAAGAGGTTATATATAAATATTTGATTAACTTTTGATAGAGTTTTAATGTATAGTGTGTTTTATGGTATAGTATTTTTGATTGGGGTTTTGTTTTACTTGGCCTTGTTGGATTAAAGTCAGTTAGGGTAGATTGATGCCCTAAGTGGAATTTGTCTTTTGTGACTTAAATTACTTTTATGGTTTTGTACTTTTATTCTATGGGCTTGTATGGTGAAAATTTCATAACCATTTTGATGTCATGATTATTGATGTGTCATTTTGGGTGTGTCCATGTGTTATGTATGTAATCTTTGAGTTCTTGATCATTATTGTTATTTAACCATAAAAGGTGACGACCATTACTATGTTGAGTCTTAATTAACTTGGTCATCTTGTTTCTTTTATTATGGTGATTCTATGTTCTAAATGATGATCTTTATGGATTTATGTTTTACTCCAGGTTTGGAGAATGATGCTATTGATGCTTTTGATGATTATTGATCTTGTGTTATGAGACCATGGGTATTTGGTATTTGATGTTATTGAGATTTCCAATATGGGATGAAGAGTTTAGATCATTGTATAGGATAAGATATTATTTTTTATGCTCCAACACTTGACTTTGATGACATTCATGGTTTATTGGTTCATGGGAAATATTTTATGATTTTGGTTTTTATTTTCCTTTGGTTCTTTTGCTGGGAGCATTAGGGTAGGTTATCTAGGATCATAGAGGGGAATTGGCTTACTTTGGAGGCACTGGAGTCCTAAAGTGGTTTCTTGGGTATCCTTTGTAAGTTGAATTAATAAGTGATAACTTAATTTAAATTTATTAGGATAGAAACATCAAAAATATAATTGTGCCTCACCCATGCCTTGAGTGTTAGTACAAGCTAGGATAGGAGTGGGAGAAGATGCTTACTATCTGGAGAGATGTTGAGGTCTGACATAGTTGGTTTTCCTTGTCTATATGAAAGGACTACTGATAATGGATAGAGTCACTAGGGGGACAAGGTCCAGAGAGACTACTAGGGTAACCATAGAGTTGACTTATGTGATGTCACTTCTCTATATGTGTCCTAGGTTCCTACGTTGCAATTGGTACACCTGATTTGTGTCATGATCATTTATACTTGATAACCTTGTGAACACTTATTACCATTTTAGCTTGTATACCATTGCATTACTCTTGCTTTTTTGGTTGTTTCCTTGAGTAATGCCTAGTGTTATCTCCTCAGCATGGTGGGAGTGAACTTCTTGGTTCCACATGGTCAGGTGGTAGTGATTCTATTACCATTGAGATCTGAAGTTCATGGCCTTCCTTCATGCTGCTATCTTCTTATTCATTGCTTGGAGACTTTGTTGTTACCATCATGATATGTATATATTTTATTCTATTTTATGTATTGGTTAGTGAAATTGATTTAGGAAATGTATATGTACTTGTATTGTATTTTTGTTATCCCTGCGACATGTGCAATGTAAGTATTATGTATGTCATGATGTATGAATCATACTCTATAGATTGTATCTTTGATTATATCGATGTAATGAATGTATCTTATTATTCATGTTCTTTTTATTATGATTAAGTAAAGGATTATGAATACTTAAATTTGGGTTTTGAAATGAACATAAGATATATCATGTGATTATGTGTTGGATTGTACTTAGTAGATTAGTTAACTTATACATAATTCTACGTCATGGAACCCTTGAGACTTGTAATTTGTAAATGAGTTACATTTATGAGTATGTATTTGTAAGATATAAAAATGTAATCTATAAAAATGGAAATGTATGAAAATGTGATGGGAAAGGTAAGATCTTCTTCTTAACCCCAACTCCCAAAGAAAAGATCCAAATTGATTAACCAAAAGAAGATGGTCAATACATAAATGAATCAATCTAAGGAGAATATGAAGAAAGGAGAAAACCTTATATTCCATTATGAAAAGAAGTATTGAAATCTTAATTGAATTTGAAGACAAATACTAACCTCAAAATATGACAGATCTAGAAAATGCTTTTTTCTGGTGTCTGTACTTAGTTTCAGGAAATTCTGCAACCAGATCTGACCTGGAAACACAAAAACATAGAAAACCCAGAAACCTTCTACTTTTTTGAGAAAGGTCAACCTTGACCCAAAACAGGGGTAAGATCTTACCCCGAGGCACAATCTTACCCCTTTATGTCGACCTTGACCTGCATTGTTCCAACGAAAAATCTGTTAGCGGATCTTGAAAGTTTGCTGAAAAGGGTACTCAGATCTGATTTGTGATTTAGTGTCCCACACCTGTACCTACAAGAAAAAGGGTTTTGTTTGTTGGATGAGGGGTTTTCCTTGGTTAAACCCTGGTTTTGGAATTAACCTTGAAATGTAATTGAAATTGCATCAATAAACAAAGTAAATGGAACAATTCACCTTGCTTATGTTGAAACCCTTGTGGAGGATTCGAATCCTTGAATCCACAAGTATGGATGCTCCAAATGAAAGTATAATTGTATGTAGGATGTCTCAAATCAATTGCATTAGATCTTTAACACTAATCTTGAATGGAAATGGATTGAGAAGTCCTCAACAAAGGGGCTCCATAGAGATTGAATCCTTCAATGACTACCAATGGATCTCCTTGATGAATTGGACCTTGAATGCTTGAAGATGAATGAATGATTGAATGCTTTCCTTCTCCTTCTTTCTTTCTTGATGATTTCTTAATTTTTCTTAAGCGCTTGATTGATATGGAAGATGGATGTGAAAATGAGAGAGGAAGGCTTCCTTTTATACAAGTTAGGGAACAAACTTCTAGAGAGGCCTACATAGGAGAATTAAATTCCAATTTAAGCCTTTAGTCTTGGAAGTGGACCTAATTTAAATATCATTTAAGAGTTTACCATTCTAAAGTCTAAAACAGCCGACCCAGAAGTGAGAAAATAAAATTTTCGAAGCCCGACATCCAGAAACTTTCAGAACTTGAAATTTGGACCTAGGGTTAGGGTTGAGGTTGAATTTGACATAGGTCAGGGTTGAGGTTGACCTTGACCTAGGTCAAGGTTGAGGTTGGCCTTCACCTTGAGGTCAAGAATCTCAGTTTCTCAGGATTAGGTGCCAGAAACAGGCTATAAATAGGTGGAAAGAGGGGCAGAATAGGGGGAAAAATATAGATCCAAGTCAAAGAACCATTCAAGACATTTGACATGACCCTAGACCACTTACTCGAAGGGCTAAACTAGTCCTAAATGGAAGTACTTCCATTTTCTGATGATATATTTAGCCCTCACTTTAGCAAGAGTATGGACTCGATGCAAACTCTTGGTAAAGAAGATCACAATGAAAAAATATAATCTTATTAAAATCAAGGGGACAAAGGAATCCTCAAGCCCCCAGGGACTCAAGTCTTCATCAACTCCAAGATTAAAATAAGAGAGACATCTCTAGAAAAGATAGAGAGAAGGGTGTGATTGCCTCACCCAATGAGAACTTATGTCCCATTGTGAACCACACAAGGAAACAATGCAACTGGAAAGATGGAATTGAACCGCCTAGTGAATGTGGCTACTCACTAGTCAACCCATCAAGGATTCACCCTTAGGAATATTCTATTTGATAAGAGAAAAATCAAAACAAAAGAGATCTAGTCTTAAGGACACCTCCGACCTTAAGGGATCAAAATTTTGAAAATTTGAAACTGGAGGGATCAAGAGATCCTATAAGATAAAAATCCATGCTTTAAGGATTAGTCACTAATCTGTAAAGGGAGAAAAGTGCCTTGAAAAGTATATGTATATTAAAAGTGTGTGTGTGTAAAAGGTGAGCAGAGCATATGCCCCTACGCAAAAGTCATTGCTAACACTTTAACATGAGAAATGGCTTGAACGGAAACATAAACAACTCCATTGATTACATTTCCACTACGAGATGCCCCCAAGAAAAGACAAATCAAGGGAAATACCACATAAACATACAAAGAACACATAAGGGATCTACCTTCTGTGGGGTCAGTATAATCATAAGAATATATATATATATATATATATATATATATATATATATATATATATATATATATATATATATATATATATATATATATATATATATATATTATTGCAAATGAATTGACATCATTCCCCACAGAAAGTAGAACTACAATCACAATGGAGGAAAGAAAACATAAGAGTTACGAAGAAGAGTCTTTTTGGACCATGACATGGAGACTAAAAAGATTTAGTGCTACCAAGTCGCAAGTCAAAGTGGACTACACAAGGAAAAATTTATGAACAATAGCACAAGTACAACATAACATGAAAACAAAATATAGAAGAATAGAGATACATATATAAGAATTGTACAAAAAGTTTGATTCCTTTATCACCTTGCACTAACAAAGTAACAAGGGTCATATAAAAGAATTTAACAAATATTTAGCAAACACATTATGAGAGAAGCACAATACAACATGCAAACACACAAAAAAAGATACCATAAAGGACAAGACAATCAAGCACGTTGCCTACTCTCCCCATCTCGTTATATATCATTTTGGGAAGGTGGAAAACTCGCAAGAGGGACTATATCCAATACAGTAGGAATAATAGCTAGTTCCAAACAAGGATCCTCTTGAGAATTGTAATGTTCGATACTAGGTGTAATTATCAATTGTGATTAAAGCATATTAGGTAAGTCAATATCAATGTCAATAGTTTCACATTCATCATTAACATCATTAGTATCATCAAGAGTATATTCTTCATCTAGATTAATCAAAATAGGATCTAAGATACGAATAGAATCATCATAATCATAATCATGCATCTTAACATCATTGTTAGTATTAACTTCTTTTAACACATCATGGATAGGTTGGTCAAAAGAAGGTAAAGAAATTTGAATAACAGAGGCATGAGCCTTAGCTTGAGCTTGACGCTTCTTACGATGTTTATTAGCAGATCGGTTATGTTTTGTCTTGTTCAAAATATGTTGAGAACTAGGAGGGAAAACCACCAGTTCCTTCACAAGTTCTATAGAAGGAATAGTAGAATTCTCAGTAGACTAAAAAGAAACACTAGGAGTTTTATTAATAGAACTAGAAGCCATAGATAAAGGAGGTATGGAAGGCATAGGGAAAAGACCATGGTTAAGATCCATTTGAGGCATGCTTAACTCAAGAATCTTGCGATGTTTATAGGCTTGATATGAGAGAAAAATATTATTAGGTCGAGAAGGACATGAATTAGGTAATGAAGGCCAAAGGAAGTCAAGTGTAGCAGAATCCCTGGGCCTAGAAGGTTGATATAAATTATGATTAATCATCTTCACTTCATCATCATGAATGAATTTAAGACATTTATGGATAGGAGAAGCAACAACATGCATGGCATTCAACCAAGGAAAACCTAACTTAACTTGAAACTGATCAGAAGTAGGAACAAAAATAAAGGTAGTGTCCACAATTTTACCACAAAGTTCAATAGGTAGGTTAATAGAACCAAATGATGCATAAAGAAAACCATTACAAGTTTGAATCCACACATCTGATGTATCATAAGAATCATGTTGTAAGTTCTTCATAAAAATATTTTCTTTAGTAATAACATTAACTAAGGACGTAGGATCAACCAGACAACCATGTGTAGGTATCTTAGAAATCCTAGCATAGATGTAGAGGGGATCATCAGGAGCTTTAATAGTCTCAGAATCATCAAAGGTAATCAAGATTTCCCGAGGTCTTTTATTCTTAGGTTATTTTTGAAGTTTCAGTTTAGGCTTAGGTTGAGGTGGAACTTGAAGTTGAGATTGAGATTGAGGCTGGGGTGGAGATATAGGTTGAGACAAAAAACATGATCCACATGGTTAATAATGTGATTGAGATCATCCATCTTTGAATCATAAACAATATCCAGAGGAGATGGATGAACAATGGTATTAGTATCATGTGTAGGCAAAGGATTCATATAGATTTGGAGGTTTTGATTAGGAGGAGAGACAGATTTGTTCCCACTACCATCAAAATTATCAACAGATAGAGCATTAGAATCAATTAAATCTTGAACCTTATGTTTTAAAGAATAACACTTCTTAGTATCATGGCCATTCTGATGATGGTATTGACAAAAGGCTTCAGGATCAAAGGATTTGGATGCCATCGTAGCAGGTAAAAGAGGTTGAATAGGAGGTAAAGTAATCATATTAGCAATCAACAATTTACTCATAATAGAATGCAAAGATTCAGAGAGAGGAGTAAACGTACGATTCAAATGAAAAGTAGTGGATGCAGAAGTAGCATTATTGGATGCAACAACAACTTGATCAACAACTGCATTCACTTGTTTATTTATCTTGACATAGTTGTTAGGTTTTTTGAAACTTGTTTGGATTAGGAGAAACATCACTCTTATCAACTAGGACATGAGCCATTGGAGTGTTGCTCTCAAATTGACTCACTAGCTTGTAATTGATAATGATGAAGCACTGCACAAAGTTGTTGAAAAGAGGTAAATTCAGTAATCAGAATCTTATCTCTAATATCCTTTTGTAAATTTGAAATAAACATACATTGAATATCAATATCAGGAATAGGATAAGAAATCTAAGTATGAAAATGCTTAAATCTACAAATAAATTCAGTCAATTTTTCTTTAGTATTATGTTTACAATGCATCAAATCAGTTAAGGACACTTGCAGACCAATGTTATTTTGAAATTTTTGAATAAAGGCACTGGTAAGTTTTGAAAAGGAATCAATAAAAGAAGGTGGCAAGGAACAATACCATTGCAAGGCTTTGTCATGAAAAGTTCTAGAAAATAACTTGGCTAAAATCCTATGATCATGAGCATAGTCACTACAAACGATTTGAAATGTTTTAACATGAGTAATAGGGTCTCCCTTACCATTGTAGTTCTCAAGACGAGGCATATCAACTTGCTGAGGAACAGGAGCATGAATAATGTCTAGGGATAAAGGACTTCCCAGGTCACATGTAGGAATACTAAACTTGGATTGAGTTAAAGACACAAGTTGTTGTTGTAAAGAGGACACAATTTGAGCCAAACTGATGATTGTTGAATCAGTAGATGAAATAGGAGGCATAGACACACTAGAAACACTAGGTAAAGTGTATGAAGTGGTAGGAATGGAAGACACAACTAGAGGAACACTTGGAACCACAGTTGGAAGAGGATTCGAATAAGTAAAAGGAACATTATGATAAGAAGGTTTTGAAGTAGGTAGAGACAGAGGAGGAACACTCATAGGTAGAGAGGGAATTGACATAGTCACTAAAGGAGGAGTATAAGTAGGAATGCTAGGTAAAGGAATGGAAGAAGGTTCCACACTAGTGACAGGAGGAGTGAATCCTAAATCTTGAGCTTCTTGAGCTAAAGGTTTAACATTTGAATGCACAAGATGAGTAATAACACACAAGATATTAACACCTTGATCACTATCACAAGGGAATTTCTTAAGAGAATCTATAGCTTGATTAAAATATTGATTATGGTTCTCTTGAGTAAGTTAATTTCCCATTTTATCAAGTTCAGTTGAAAATTTTTGGACTTGTTCAAGAGGAACTCTTAAAGAATCATCCTCATCATGAGATGAGTGAGAAGAGTTATGCTCCATAATAGGATTAGAATCATGAATAATCAAATTGTCATCCGGGATCCTAAGAAAAGGAGAGGAAGACTTGGGATCAAAGGCACCCATAAGTCTATGACTTCATCTAACCAGAATATTATAAGTAGGACTAGAGGTAGTAAAGCTCATATACCAATGCAAATGCAAAATGAACCAAACTAGGAAAACACAAAGCATGAACAAATAAATGTTTTTGTATTTTTACTTTATATGAAATGTAAATGCAAGATCTAACACCATAAAAGAAAGAGTTGTGTATCACGGGTTCACCAAAATGTAATATATAAAAATGTAATATATAAAAATGGAAATGTATGAAAATGTGATGGGAAAGGTAACATCTTCTTCTTAACCCCAAACTCCTAAAGGAAAGTTCCAAATTGATTAACCATAAGAAGATGATCAATACATAAATGAATCAATCGAAGGAGAATATGAAGAAAGGAGAAAACCTTATATTCTATTATGGAAAGAAGTATTGAAATCTTAATTGAATTTGAAGATAAATACTAACCTCAAAATATGACAGATCTGGAA
This sequence comes from Chamaecyparis obtusa, assembly GCA_027943335.1. Classification (NCBI taxonomy): domain Eukaryota; kingdom Viridiplantae; phylum Streptophyta; class Pinopsida; order Cupressales; family Cupressaceae; genus Chamaecyparis; species Chamaecyparis obtusa. Next base: position 46,468 of record BSBK01001133.1, read on the forward strand.
AATGCTATTTTCTGGTATCTGTACTTAGTTTTAAGAAATTCTACAACCAAATTTGGCCTGGAAACACAAAAATAGAGAAAACCCAAAAACCTTCTTCTTTTCTGAGAAAGGTCAACCTTGACCTAAAATAGGGGTAAGATCTTACCTTGGGGCACAATCTTATCCCTTTATGTCAACCTTGACTTGCACTATTTTGACGGAAAATCTATTTGCGGATCTTGAAAGTTCATTGAAAAGTGTTGGAGATTTTCCAACAAGCCAAATTATTGACTGTATGTTTTTCATTGATGACAACATATGGTAAGAAACATGTGTGGAAGCTTGATGGAGAGAGCCTTTAGCATATGTTGCATGAATATTTTATCAACATGATATCATAGACATAGAGGTTGATTATGAGTGAAGATAGTAATACAGTTGTGTATATCAGTGAGTGTTCCTGATAGGTCCTAGGAATAGTTCTGTATGTGATTGACCATACAGTTGTAGTAGAGCCTTGTGCCTTTATACTTATGTTGTAGAGATATGTATGATGTTATGTTCATGAACGTAGAGTCAGATATGTAGTACAAGTTGAGTTATGAAGTCTCCAGTTGACAGTCATAGTTTCCTAAGTTTATCTGGAAGAGCTGACAATGTTTAAATGATTGCGGTAGTTACACCTATCATCGTGGTATGAAAACTTGGATTTAGGCTAAGAGGAGAGTTAACAATGTTTGGTTAAGAGTGCATGATGTAACTCAACATGAGAAGAAAGTTGGAGTTAATTTGGAGAAGCCGACTGTGTGTAGTGTTGCGTCTACTCACATGGAGTTGTGTAGTCTTAATTTATGTTGCATGCTTAGTAGAGACGACTGAGATATTATTAGAGAGTTATATTGTTTCTCTAATATGATTTCAAGATGGTTCTAATAGGTTGACTTGATTATATCATTTAGAGAAAGATATTTATAGGCAGTCATTTGTGATTTCTAAGCATGGCAGATAGTTGAAAGAAAAGACCAGAGCAGAGAGTGCGAAGTATTGTGCCATCAGTAGAAGATCTATGTGACAAAGAAGAAAGTGTATGCTATTCATTGGAACTAATCAAGATGGTAGGTCTATGTGCAATTCACTAGGATCTAGATATAGTGTGTATCTGTTAAACAGAAGGTTGCAGTCTTCACCCCTTTGAGCAATGTGCTCTCCAGCATAATTTTTAGTGGCAAATATTCACCTTTTGGTGAATTATGGGAATAACATTTCATGAAATTGGCGAATCGAACATGTATAGGCTAGAAAATATTCACCCAATCTTGACACAGTAACCACTAAATATTAATTGGAATTGCCAATCAGATTTTCCATTTGACACTGTTGACCATCATATTCACCTATAATTAATGTGACGTGGTTCTTTTAACAGTCTCTTATTTGCCAGCGATATTAATTATGAATTGCATATAAAATTTGAAATAGCCAAATGGTTTATATTATTATCTTAACCACGACCTATTTAGCCACCTTTTAATTAATTGTTTTATTGGTCCATGATGTATTTCGCCACCCCGCTAATTAATTGTTTTATTGGTCCACGACGTATTTCACAAACCTGTTAATTAATTATTTTATTGACCACCACATATATTTATTTTTTTGCCAAAAATAGCATTGATCAGGTCGGCACTCGGCACATTTTCGCCAAAAGCCCGAGAATTTGAAAATAAATAAAAATTAGAAATTTGGAATTTGGAATCATGGATTGATATAAATTCAAATCAAGTTTAGAAAACTTAAAAGTAGTCTTATCGTGCGTTGTTACAAATTTTTGGAGCCGGAGCTTGGAGGGCCAGATTTACAAATAACAATCTTGCAATAGTAAATAGAGGATTCAACATTTCAGAGAGTCAAAAATTAGAGGAAGCAGGACAAAGGTAAACAATTATTTGTTCACATTTCACAGTATTGTTATTAATTTTAATTCCTACAGGCTAGAATCCTAGTGACTAGTGAGAGGTCATTGGGTAAAGATGTTGGACAAGGGTGACTATCCTGAGATTGAGTATCCTCAGGCTACTACTGCTGAAGGGATTCAGATATCAGGGGAGGTTGAGACTCAGATTTCTCACTGTGCTCAGGGCAGTGAACAGATTGGAAGGCTAGACAAGGTTAAGACTCCTCAGGGTAGTGAAGGGCCTGGGAGGCCATCAAAATGTTTTTTCTCCATCAACATTTGCAATTGTGAGTGCAAAATCCATTCACAGTAGATCACCAGTACCAGTACCACAAGCTGGGGTTGTCATTGATTTAAATGAAAATCAAAATGCATCAAATGAGGATAACAATGGTGGCATGAGAGAAGATGTTATAAGGGATACATAGAACCAGTTGGAAGAAAATGCTAGCAATGAAGATAATAATAATGTTGGTAGGAAGAAAAGAAAAAGGGAAGTAAAAATGGGGTGGGAGTGGGAAATGGAAAGAAATTTTAAGGTTGATTGGGTAGCAAAGTACTGGTTCATTGAACCAGTCCTAAGAAATGATGAACAACCAACATAATGCAGGTGTAAGATTTGTACCTGGAAAATTAAAAGAGAGAAGAAGTTGTAGCTAAAGCTTGACACTATAGAAAATCATATTGGTAAGGTTTATGAAAAATAGACCATAGATGGACAAGAAATATCAGAAGTGAGATGGAAATCAAAGGAAGACTATCTTCATGTTAAGTATGCCATAGAATATGAAGAGTATAACAAGAGAATGGTAGTAATTGCTAGTAGTGAAAATCCAATCAAGGCTGGGTTTAAACATGCAGCGAATGAAGCAAACCTGGCAAAGACAGTTCAAATGAGTGTTGTTTTTCATATTATGTCTAGAGGGCGTCCTATGAGAGACTTCTCAGAATATGGTAATTTATTATCTTTTTTGAAAGTTCCTCACTATCCCATGTCACATTGGTCAACAAACGTTGGATGGGAAGTGGAAAACTGTCTTTCTGAGGTGGAAAAGAAAAATTTACAGGAGAAAGTAAAATAGTCTAGATTCATTTCATTATCCATAGATGAAGTTATTGCAGTAGATAACACTGCTTGGGTTTGTATGCATGTGTATATAGTAAAAGAACATGTTCGCCAAGCTCATCTACTCTGCATTCATAAAATGAGGGGCAATTCAACAACAAAAAACTTATATTTTGAAGTGAAGAATGCTTTGAATGAAGTTGCTAGTATGGATTATTTGACAATTGGAATGAAGTTAGTGTGTGTTGGAGCTGCAGTAATGCAAGGCCAAAGGAATGGTCTCTGTGCAAGATTACAAACTAGTATTTCACCTTACATGCTTGGCATACATTACATGGCCCATCAAATGAATTTAGCATATAAAATTGTAAGTGATTTTCCTACAGTGTCAAAAGTTGAAGATCTAGTTCGTGACATATACTCTTACTTCTGCAGAAGTCCTAAACATTTTGCAGAATTTAAGATTTTCTTAGAGGGAGTAACACTAGGAAACAAGCTTCTCAAGGATGTTGATACCAGATGGATCTCTTTGCATGGACCAGTAGAAAGAGTTCTAACAGAATATCAATCCTTGATCGGAGTAATATATGAGCAATGCCTCACAGTAGACAAAGCTCTTGATTTTTTACATAAGTTAAGTGATATAGAGACTCTGTTAACTTTAGCCAGTCTTCTCCCCATGCTAGATTTAATGAACAAGCTTGTTAAGAAAGCCCAAGATAGGACTATGTATATCCATGAGTACTTAGATTTACGTAGAATGACATGCCTTGCCTTGGATAATTTATACTTAGATATGATAACACTTCAAAGCCCAAATTTTTTCAAGTGGCAAATAATTACAGATTTGAATCATGCTAAGAATTTTTTACAATTCAATGTAAAAAATGATTTATGTGTGTTTGTGAAAGGATATGAAATACCAATGCACCAATCTAAGACGGGCAAGCAAGGTAGACTACTTCTAGTTAAAAGGGCTAATTTTGACATGTTTGTTAAATTTGTTAGTGAGAATTTGAAGTCAATTTCCTACCAACTTTCAAGTGAGATTTGTGAAAGATTCCCTAGAGAAGAAATTCTTGAGGCCATGGGTTATGTGTTTCCTCATTTTTGGAAAAACATCAGAGATAGATAACTTGATGCTCATATGTTTCATAAAAAAATTGATGAATTGATCAGAGAGTTTTCAAAACATGCAAATTGCAATGGACAACCAATTGATGGAATTATAGATTCAGCTAATCTTAAAAAACAATGTAGACAATTTGCATCATGTATGAAATTGCAGTTAAAAAACTTGGAGAATCTATTTCAACCTGGTGCAATAACCAGGCTTTGGAAAAGGATAGAGTAGAGTGAAGTACTACGTGATTCAATATCATAATATTTCAAACTTGCTGATTTATGTCAAACAATGATATTGGGGTCGGTGGAAGATGAAAGAGTTTTCAGTGCATTGGGGTTTTTGAAATCAAAGATCAGAAACAAACTAGACATAAATTTGGAAACTTGCTTGAGATTGTTTGTAACTCAATACAATGTTACAGACTTTCCTTATGATAGGGCATTGGCAATTTGGAATTCCCCGCATGAAAGATGAGGGCTTTTGAACACTAGTTCAAAACATGGTGGTTCAGAGACAAATGATGGATCTTGGTCCCAGACTCAAAATGAAGATGAAGAATTTTTTGATTTTGAATACCCAACTCAGAATGAAGAAGAACCTCTTGCTAGTAGTAGTAGTCAATTTCAGGAGCTAGATTCCTTGTGGGATATAGAGGAGGGTGAGGCAAATTGCTCACTGACACTGAGTGAAGAGTGAAGTGATTTAGAATTAGCATTCAGTTAATAGGTATTTATAATTTTATACACTGTATACTTATTACTGTACTTGTTGGATAAATTGATAATGGAATTGGACTTGATTCTAAATATTTATTAATTTATTGACAATTTATTAATTGACTCATATTCACCTACAAGCCTATGGGTACAAGTAATAAGTATTGTTCATGATTTTTGTAATTTGAATTTTGATTTTTGTAATTTGTAATTTGAAATTTTGAATTCATGATTTTTGTAATGTAGATTGTAGAATGTATGATTTTTGTAATTGTAGAATGTTCAAGAAATTTGTAATTTGATATAACCTTGCGAAGTCCCACACAAAACCTTTCGTAACCTCTCAGCTATTTAATCTTGTAACTGATTAACCTTTCTAAAGTTACACCTTTCTGCCAGATGCTTCATCGTAGCTTCGTAACCACCGACACTAATGGCCAACAAACGCTCGTGAAGCTCTGTAAACCAACTGTTCCTGACAAAGTGTTCCGAAGTTACGCACGCTGTTAGTCAGGAGTCCTTCAGAAGTTTGAAACCCATTAGCATCCTAACGACTTAACCGTGGAGAAGTTACGAAACAACCCAGTGCTACTTCAGAACATTGCCGGTGGTCTGTTAGTAACGCGCACATGCTTAAAGGTTCTTTTAAGTGACTTGAAATTTTGAAAAAGTAACGACGAAATAGAACCAATTTGAGCCTTTCTAGGGTTTAATGGATTTTTAGAATTTAGAGCATATCTCAACCTAACACTTAGGGTTTTAACATTTTGATCAAAATTTAGGGCCTAGGCCTTTGGGAGGAAAATTGTAGGAAATTTTGAAAACAATTGTGAAAATTGAAAATACTACCAACATGGTCAATTTATCATTTTTCAATTACCTAATTTCCTAATACTAAGCATTTACTTAATTAGAATTGAGATTCTTGAGTCTTGACTTGAGCCAATGAGCTCTTTACAAAATTACACAGGAACAATGACAGAAAAATTGAAAATTACAAAATATCCATGTATTATACTATTAATTTTAAATTTAACTTTGAAATTTCAAATTCAAGAATCAATGATCATAGTACCAGTAACCAGTTACCAAACTCAGAGGTGAGAGGACAGAGACTTGAAGTCTCAGACTTCTATGATCTATCAGAAAATTACAAAATATCCTTGTATATTTATATTAACTAAAACTTACTTCAAATTTATACATCAATGTCAATGATCAATGATTAGAAAATAAAAACTAACATTGGCATTTGGCAAATTAAACAAATTTGGAAATAGTTATTAACTTATTAGAGTGATAGCTAGCAGCCTGGATTCTTCAGAATTAGTCTTGATTTGCACCAAAGGTGTATCCACAGCAGGTGAACAACAAACATAAGATACCCTATTCAAATTAACTAACCTCTCTCTATTGGCTCTTCATCTAATACCAGAACTGTCTCAACTACTTCCATCATCCATGTCAATATGGAAATACAAAGGCTTGAATCTTTGCAATGTTTTCCCACACCACAATGTCCCTCTTTGATGGCCAAGTTACCTCTCTAACTATCTCCAAGTCTTCAAGGAATTTGATCCGCTTGGCATCCGTCATGGCTCAAGATTTAGCAGCAAACTTATTCATGCCAATCTCCTGCTTGTACAATTCATCCACAACTTCATAAAAAGTTGAAATGTCAACATCACCAACAAAATAAGAAGCCACCTTCCTACATTCCATAATTTGGTTGAAAGAATCAGCCCACTCCTAGCATTCCTTCAATTGTCCCTCTTTGTCCACAATAGTAGGGATATATCCTTCAGACTCTTCAGCAAAAACCTTAAGCTTTGCTTGAACGTTTTGTAACTTACCAGTGAAAAATGCATACAAATCCTTTACTGATAACACCATTTTCTTAACATCAATTATTTTGTCAGGTAACTCCATTTTTTTCCTCATTAGTAAAACTAACCTATCAAAGAATTTCAAGTATGGGCCCCAAGTATTAAATAATGGGGTTAGTACAGACAAGGCATTAGAACATTGATATTCTATCCCCTGCAAAGAAATGAAAGTACTATGAAGGATTTGAAACTTCCTTTTAAAATATTTACTCTATGCAATAGCACGTTCTTCAAAGTCTCCTTTTCAACAATTCTAGTATCAGCAAGCTCAGGCTGATCAATGTCCATTATTATCTTTTCTATTGCAAGTTCTGGGGCTAAGCCCCCCTCATGCTCAGTTTGGACCCCTACATCACAGACCTCTGTAAATGCCTTGGAATGATTTTTTAGAGTATTTATTTCATCTTTTAGCTCCTTCACAGTCTTATCCAGCAAATAATTCTTCTTCAGTTCCTCTTCAAACTTTTTTCTAGATGCCACATAATCTCTGAATGTCCTGGCTAGCCTGTTCTCCAAGTCCTCAACCACTGCTTTATTCATGGAGGATGTATGATGTAGGAGATTTGCTATCTCTGATCTTGTAGTGTCCTGCAACCTCCATATTAATTGGCTACCCTGTGCGGTGTCTTGGATGTCAACCAATTTGGGCTTATTAGATTCTAGGGCCACACACCATACTGCTAGTGTCTTAGTGTCCATATTGAATCCAGAACCCCTCATGAGTCCATCAGGGCCAAAAGCTTCATAATCTACAACTTTATCTTGCCTCTTGATTTGGTCAATTAGGAATGAGGACTCCAAGTCCCATCCAGGGATCAACAACATGCCACTTCTCTTTACAAGATCTCTTGTCTCCTCCACACTTAATGTTTCACTATTGGGATCATAGGCCTATAATTTTTCAATTTTTTCTTGTGATTCCCCTGGTTTCAAAGATAGTGTTAATTCATTCTGCTTAACTCTAAAGAGAAAACTTTTAAACTCAATGGACTTGATGAATTCATCATCATCTATAAACTCTTTAGCTTGGATGACCCTGTCATCAAATCTAGCTGTAGCCAATTCTAACTCATCTACAGCCTTTTCTCCCTCATCTACCATTGATGTCAAATTTTTTTGTCTTAAGTCAGCAAAGTAATGGCTATTACCTGGCAGGATTTGTAGTGCCTTTTCCCTTGCCTTTTGTGGTACATTCATCAACTTTTGTTTCTTTGATGGCCCCTACTCAGATGTGGATGGATCAACTTGTTCTATTTCTCCCATAAAATCCACATCAGGTTCAACTTCTTTAGGGTTTATTCTGTCCTCCTCCTTCTCCTCAGGGATGTTTGGCAATTTAGACATAATATCTTTGTAATTCTCTAAACACATTTCAATTTTCTTAATGTATTTGAGATCAGGAAAGAAACCGGGGAATGTAGGGTCTGCCTTTTTCAATTGTTCCTCTACCCTTACAATATTTTCCCATTTATAGGTTCTCTCTTCACAGGTAACATTGTTATAAACATTTCTAATAACATCCTCCTCTGCCATAGGCTGATTTAGAGCCAAATTGTGATTCCTCATTTCTCTCAATGCTCCTCTAACGAAGTCTTTAGGGTCATACATCCTTGCTTTACCAAAGGGAAATTTGAATTGTCTGAGGAATTCATGGATTTGGTCCACAACATCTTTACCTATAGAGAAATCCCCTATTTGGAACCTCCTTGGTAGAAAGGTTCCCTTATGTCTTTTAGGGCCTAAGTGCTCTCTATCCATCATGATAAGCTGCCACAAGAATTCTACTATTGCCAATCTTTGTAGGAAAATTTTTGGTAGTATGTGTGGAGGTTGAGGGCAAGCATACACTCTTATAATAGTAAAATTCTCAAAAAAAAACATATCACCCCAATTGTGCTTGATGTCATTGTCAATATTAAATACTACAGGTCTAAGCAATTTTATAACAAGTAAAGGAAATCTATCCCTCACAATACCTAACATGTTCATTACTGGATCCACAAAATCACTATAAAAAGCAATGGAATTAGAGAAATGGTAAGTTCTATACCATAACCTAGTCCACAGTTGAACCAGAATAGTTCCTCCCTCATTCTCGGTCTCATCGATGAACCCTTGGTTGATGTAGCCAATATTGAAATAGAGGATCAGGTGCATCAGCATGGAGTAGTAATTGAACTTGAAGCTTTTCAAATCAGTCTTCGCATTCATCAACTTAGAGTGCATTACATTGATTATGTGCCCCACATAATCAAACTCCTTGTTGGTGTACTGATCCTGAACATCTGTAGCCATGAAAAAAATGTCAGGAGTCACTATCAAACCTCCATCTAGTCCAATAACTTTGTGTAGACCATAGATGGTATTCTGGAAATAGGGAAAGAAAAGCTCTATATCAAATGAATCTACAACCTTCTTCGGTAACAACCCTACCTCTTTGTTTTCTCTAGGAATATGCCTCCTCATAACTCTTCCATGGTAGTAATTTCTCTATCTATTAAATAGGGCCTCCTCTCTTGCTAGGTCAATCTCCACGCTCATAGGTCCCTGAAGGTCGAAAGCTTGAGTAAAAGATGCTCTATCTAACATGCAGAGTATAGACTTTTCATGCTTGTGGAAAGCTTGTGTTACTGGATTGTATGCTTGAATTAGCGCTTTCATGAGGTCTACATCCAAAAATATCTTAGGTACTATCAACTTTCCCAAGTTCCTGTCCCATGGGTTTGAAATAGGAGGGCCTCTAATTCTATTGTTATAGAAAAACATGAAGAGCTCATACCTAGTTGTGTTTGGGCATTCCACATCCCTACAGAATGCATAAGGGTCCCTCCATTCATAAGCATTAGCTGATTGCAAATTTGAGGATCCAGGCAATAGTTTCATCCATTCTTCAGCATATATGTTTGGCCTCTTTTTTCTTGAATGCACTATGGAACTCTTTTCTGGTACTGCAACAACATCAATAGATCCTTATTCTACCATTCTTTTAAGTACTAAACTCTCTGGTTTCTCTTCGACTCTTGAAATTATGGATCCTCTGAAGTGTGAACTGTATTTAATAACTAACATGTAAAAAGCAACTCACAAGTACAACTAGGCTACCAGCCACCAGGCCACCTACTATATTAAAAATTAAAATCTCAATGTCTCATCAAGCACAGTCACCCATGCATGAAATTAGTAATTACCTTTTTTAGAAAAGTGTCACTTTCAACTGTCACTTCCACTCTTCCAGCATAGATTTGGCGGCGATCCAAGAGCAAATAATTAGTGCATTGCTAAAGTGACGCTAACGGTACATCTAAGTTTCTAACCCTAGGTCCCTAATACCCTATCTCAATTGTGCTAACTTGCTACTTGCAAATCAGGGGCCTTGGCCCTTGGCCATTTGAATTTGAAATCTAAAAACTTTGAGACTTGTGAAGTCACACAACGTTTGTTTGAAACTTCAGGACTGTTAAACTGACCAAAAAAATGAAACCTTGAGATGTTACGACACAGCCTGGCATGCTGCATGAATGATGACACTTGTACTTCCCACTTTCCACATGGCATGCAACTTACTCTCTGTCAGACCGTCTCTCACTTTTCAACCCCTTATGAAGTTACGCACGAATTTAGTCAGGACTTCGGAACCCTAACCATCATAAATAAATTAACCATTGAGAAGTTATGAAATAGCCAGGTGTAACTTTGAAACCCCTAACCATCATAATAAATTAACCATTTAGAAGTTATGAAACAACCAGGCGTAACTTTGGAACCCCAAACCATCATAATAAATTAACCATTAAGAAGTTATGAAACAACCATGCGTAACTTCGGAACCGATCACCATCATAATAAATTAACCATTGAGAAGTTACGAAATAGCCAGGCATAACTTTGGAACCCCAAACCATCATAATAAATTAACCGTTAAGAAGTTACGAAACAGCCACGCGTAACTTTGGAACCCCTAACCATCATAATAAATTAACCGTTGAGAAGTTACAAAACAGCCAGGTGTAACTTCGAAACCCCAAACCATCATAATAAATTAACCATTGAGAAGTTATGAAACAACCACGCGTAACTTTAGAACCCCTAACCATCATAATAAATTAACCGTTGAGAAGTTACGAAATAGCCAGGCGTAACTTCAGAATAGCTCACCATCATAATCAATTAAAGTTTGAAACATTGAGAAGCTACGAAACAGGCAGGCGTAACTTCAGAACAGATCACCATCATATTAAATTAAATGTTGAGAAGTTACGAAACAACCTGACGTAACTTCAGAACCGATCACCATCATAAAAAATTAACTGTTGAGAAGTTACAAAATAGCCTTTGACGGCGTGCGTGACTTTGGTGGTTATGCTGGCAGGTTGCAATTGAAGGCCATGAAGATACGCAAAGGACAACTTGATAGTGTATGTGACTTCAAAAGTTATGATCGTAGGTAAGATATGGGGGTTCTGAGGACACATTGGCAGTCTGTGTAACTTAGCCGTGAAATTGCAGTGATATATGTGGTGACTGGTAACAGTGTGTGTAGTTTCAGCAGGCTAAAAGGAGGGTCGATGCTGACAGTTATGAAGATACGTAATGGTCAGGTTGATGGCGTGTGTAACTTTAGCGTACTCTAATTTAGCATTCTGATTTACTAATTACAATTTACATATTTTTCAATTTATAAATAATAAAATTATTGTTACTGTATTAGAATTTAGTGTATTGACTATTAAAATTTAAAGTATTAGCAAATAACGGCAAATGCGTATTACTTAAAACTAAAAATAGTAACACAGTAACACTATTTGCGAAAGAGTCTTCTAACTTTTCATTGTTTCATTTGTATACACTATACAGTATTACAAATTTATAGACTATAGTATTACTATTTAATTCAAAAACTGGTATACAATATATTATATACATAATATTGGACCCTGGTAACTTAAACTAATTCACTGATTCACAATTTCACTGAACGGCTGTGGACCAACTGTTTTCAAAACCAAAATGAAAACTACATTCGATTAGTTCGTATTTACAAATTACAACTTACAAGTAACAAAATTTTTAGTAAGATCCACAAAGAAAAAAAGATTAGTCGATGCGCAGACCAGCAAATAACACGATCATCTTATTCATCTCCTCTTGGAATGCCTCCTGGTCGAAGCCATGATCGTAAAAAATGGCGCGCATCTCTGCCTTGTCATGTTCTACTTCAAGTTTGAATATGTTACTCAAGTAACCGACGCAACTGGTAGCATGATGATGATCCCTTGCTGTAGACATTAGATGACTACGAACATCCTATTTAATCTCCTCCTCCATATCCAAATTTGGTTGGATAACAGGTTCTGGGTTCTTGTTTGATGATCCGTCAACTACTGGAAGACCCATTTTGTGAAAGTGCCCAGAAAATACAGATACAAATAATCACCAACTTCAACTTGTCATCCAAATTTAGAAATTTAGAAAGCTCCTATGCTTTGCAATTCCACTACCAAGGAGTATATAAAGAAAATAATCACCAACTCGCCAGCCGCAATAAATTTTGAAGGAATGTTTCACGTCAGGTGGCTTGCCTGGGAAAAGGAAATTAATGAATATCAGTAAAGAAAAGTTGCAGACATTGTAATGTCCTGCGTAACTTGGCTCCGAAGTCGATAATAAGAATAATAAATGTTGATGAATCACAACTCATATCTTGTAAAATTATCCTTTTTAATGTCTAATCAAAATCCTAGCCTGGATTTATGTACCACTCAAGTTACGCAAACTACCGGCATTGCCTCAAAACCACCATATCCTAGCTGCGATTTTAAATTTTGAACTGACAACTTGGCAACCGCATTAAACTTTCATGTAATGTGACTTGGCTTCGAAAAGAAAGATAATGAATGTTTACGATTCATAGCTGAGATTTTGTACAAATTAACCTTTTTTAATATCTAATCAAAATTTTGTCATCGTTAAGTCTAATTAATTGTACTTCAGTGATCAATGTCACTGCAACTTCGAGGCTAAGTTATGCAGACTGCCAATGTGGCCTCAGAACCCTCATATCTTACCTACGATCATAACTTCCGAAGTCACGTACATTGTCAAGCTGTCCTTTGCGTATCTTTGTGGCCTTCAACTACAACCTGCCAACTTAACCGCCGAAGTCACGTACACTATCAACCTAACCATTATGTATCTTCATAACTGTCAGCATCGACCCTCCTTTTAGCCTGCCGAAACTATGCACACTATTACCAGTCACCACAAATATTCACCAATTTATATTTTTTATAATATAAATACTCTTTTATATTCGCCAATTTATATTTTTTATAATATAAATACTATTTTATATTCGCCAATGTATATTTTTTATAATAGAAATAGTATTTTATATTCGCCAATTTATATTTTAGTAGTTATGAAAAAAAACACAATTCGCCAAGATAGTTCCACCTAGCTTCAGGGAGCATCAATGATTCGCCAATTGAGATTATTTTTTTTTCTTTGAAAAGAAAATAATTTCGCCAATTTTTTTTTTTCCCTTCTAACTTTCGCCACTTTTTTACACCTTTCTTAAAGGCGGGGTTTCTTAAAAATTACCCTGGTGCTCTTCGATAGTGCGTCCTCACCCCTAACAAGGTTAAATATAAAAGACTCCTAACAGGGTTTGACCCTTGACTAGGTCACTATACTTATTGCATTGTAAAGATCAACTCCTAACAAGGTTGTAAGATCTTCTAACAAGGATCATAATACACTAGTGTAGTTCTTAGTGGGTATCAATTCCCACTGAGGTTTTTACCTATTTGGGTTTCCTCGTAACCAAAATTGTGGTGTTGTGTTAAGTGCTCTTTTATTTTGTTTATTCTTAATGTTCTTATATACTTAATTGGATAAAGAATTGAATCCTGTAGATAACTAATTCACCCCCCCTCTCAGTTATCTCTTGGGACTATTCCTAACAATTTGTATCAGAGCCAAGTACCTCAGAGAGAAAGTTTAACAGCTTGAGGTTGATCAGATGGCATTCTTTAGAAAAGAAAGTCCTAAGTTTGATGGAGAGAACTATCTAGACTAGAAGAACAAAATGATGACACATTTACAATGCATTGCCTTTGAGATTTTTGAAGTAGCTACCAAAGAAGTTGAGATTCCTTCACTAGTAGATCTTGCAAAAGAAGATGCAACCTTGAAGCAAAAGGAGATGTTCACTTCTAATGCTATTGCCAAAGAAGCCCTTATCAACGCCCTATCTAACAGTGAGTTTTCAAAGATCAATAAGATGGACAAACTCTACAAGATATGGAAGTACCTAGAAGACATGTTTGAAGGAGATACTCAAGCCAAGAATGTGCGCAGAAAGACATGGAAGAAAATATACAATACATTAGACATGCTACCTGATGAGACTGTTAGGGCTTATAATCAAAGGATTAATGAAGCAGTTGTAGGAATCAGAAACAATGGTGGAGAAATATCAAAAGAAGACATAATGGGTAAATTGATGACTACCTTGACACCAAAATATGACAAGAAGATATACATCCTAGATGAAACTATGTAGTCCATAAAAGACTTTAAAAGAGAGAATTTAATCAGCAAGCTTTCAGCCTTTGAGATATCAAGATTGAAGATAGAGCCTAAAAGTGAAACAACATTCAAAGCTTCAGTACATGGTAAGAAATCCTTGAACACCTCTAGTAATTTTGATGATGATGATGAAGAGAAAACACTAGATGATTTCATTGCTATGATTGCTAAAAGAGAAAAGAAAGGAAAAGGAAAATATGAAGGTCAATTACCATTCAAATGCTTTTCATGTAATAAGATTGGTCACTTTGCATCCAAGTGTCCTACAAGAGTTAAGAAGTTCAAAAATAACTACAAGCCCAAGTATACAAATGAATGTTACTATGCTGGAGATGGAGTATCAGATGAAGAATCAGTATAGGAGGAAATTGGATTCATTACTCTTGAAGATGATAAGAATGCACAAGAGTTAGCATTGATTTCACAAGCTGACATCAGGATAGATTGGATTATTGATAGTAGATGCTCACACCACATGAAATGAGATAAAGATAGATTTGTACATCTTGATAGATATAAAGGAGGCATGGTTAGATTTGGAGACAACACTCCTAAACCTATCATTGGTAGAGGAGCCATCACCCTGGATGGAAAGAACAACACTGATGATGTTCTATATGTTGATGGTTTGCAACATAACCTACTAAATTTCAGACAATTGCTTGACAAAGGTTACCAATTGGAGTTCAAAGACAAAAAATGCATCATTAATAACAAAGAAGGATAAATGATTGCATCGGGTTCAAAAAATAAAGGTAATGTTTTTCAGCTTAATCCTGAAGCAAGTTGTTTTGTTGCTAAAGTAGATGACAGTTGGTTATGGCACAAAAGACTATGTCATATCAATTTTGATAACATAGTAAAGATAAGTAATGTAAAGGTAGTAAGAGATTTTCCTAGAATTGCAAAACCAGTTGATGCAATTTGTAGGGAATGTGTGATGGAAAAGCATGTAAGGAATTCATTTAGAAGAAAGCATAATTTGACAGAGAACAAGTTGGATCTGATACATACAGACTTATGTGGACCAACTCAAACAAGATCATACTATGGTGAAAGGTATTTCATTTTGTTTGTTGATGATTATTTTAGAATGATGTGGGTTGCATTCTTAAAGGATAAATCATAATCATTTGAAAAGTTCAAAATATTCAAAGCTAAGGTTGAAAATGAGTTTGGATTGAAGATTAAATGTCTGAGATCAGATAGAGGAGTAGAATTCACCTCTGACATATTTTATGAGTACTACAAAGAACATGGGATAAAGAGACAACTAAGTGCCCCCATAACCCCTCAGTAGAATGGAATTGTAGAGAGAAGGAAAATGATCATTCTTGACATAGCGCACACCATCATGATTGAAGGAAAGGTCGCACACACCTATTGGAGAGATGTGGTCAATATTGCAGTTTATACTATCAATAGAATTCAATTAAGGCCAGGCACAGACAAAACACTTTATGAGCTATGGTTTGGGAATGTACCCATAGTAAAATACTTCATAATCTTTGGAAGAAAGTGCTACACCAAGAGAGATGAAGCAATTGGCAAGTTTGATGCAAGAAGTGATGAAGTTATTTTTCTTGGTTACTCTACCAAAAGCAAAGCTTATAGATGTTTCAATTTGAGATTAAAGAAGATCATTGAAATTTCTCATGTTAAGATTGATGAGAAGTTTATGATTCAAGAGAGATACCATGATTATACACCTATGATTGAAGAAGAACCTAGACCTACCAGTAGTGAAGCAGTTGTTGAAGAAATGTTTGACAGTATAGATGTTCTATTCAATGACCTTGAAACAAGTGAAGAAGAAACACAAAAGGTAGATGAAAGAGTCACACCTAATGTTCCTAAATTTACATCTAGATATCAATCAAAGGAAGACATCATTGGAGATCAGAGTAGAAAAGTCATGACAAGATCAAAATCAAAGAGTTCCACAACAAATGAAGAGGTATGTTTGCTATCATAGATTAAACCCTTAAGTGTTGAAGATGCATGTAATGATTGAGATTGGCATAAAGCAATGAAAGAAAAGCTAGATTAGATAATTAATAATAACACATGGGAATTGGTCCCTAGGCCTAGTGATAAGAATGTAATAGGAACTAAATGGATATTCAAAAATAAGATGAATGAAGATGGAACAGTGGTAAGAAATAAAGCAAGACTTGTATGTAAAGGATATGCGCAAAGAGAAGGAATTGATTATTCAGATACATTTGCCCTTGTAAGCAGATTGGAAGCCATAAAGCTATTTCTATCCTATGCTACATTCAAAGACTTTAAGGTATACCAAATGGATGTTAAGTCAGCATTCCTGAATAGAGAGTTGAAGGAAGAATTATACATTGAGTAGCCAAAAAGGATTCACTTTATCAGACAAACTTGATATGGTATACAAATTGAAGAAAGCCCTCTATGGACTTAAGCAAGCCCCTAGAGCATGGTACAAAAGACTTGATGGTTACTTGACTAAGATTGGATTCAAGAAAGGAGCAACAGATTGTAACTTATTCATAAGGGAGACATCTGATGGACTATTGTTAGTTGCTATATTTGTTGATGACATTATATTTGGTGGTAATGATAAGCTTAGTGCAGAATTTGCTAAAGAGATGTAGAGTGAATTTGAAATGAGCATGATTGGTCCTATCAAGTACTTTTTGGGATTGAATGTGCAGCAGACAAAAAAAGGTATATTCATAAATCAGACTAAGTACATGAAAGAGATCTTGAAGACATTCAAGATGGATGATTGCAAGCCAATAAGCACCCCTATGATAACAGGATGCAAGCTTTCAAAAGAATATGATTCACCAATAGTAGACATAACCTTATATAAGTCTATGACTGGTAAACTTATATATCTTACTCAAACTAGACCAGACATTTCCAATGCAGTTGGTATTGTTGGAAGATTTGTAGAAGAACCTAAGAAAATTCATCTCATGGCTATGAGGCCTCACCTAGACCCATCATAGCATCACTAATCTATTCACACTTTGATACTTTATGTTTTGATACATTGATACACTTTTTGATTATCTTGACAGAGACTCGAGATATTATGTTTGATGATGATGATTATATTGTATGGATTACATTTTGATGTGGATTAGGACCTAGAATATGTGGTTGATTTTGGTTATACATGTTTAGATATGTGACTTGATGTGAAAGACTTAATCA
Organism: Chamaecyparis obtusa; assembly: GCA_027943335.1. NCBI lineage: Eukaryota > Viridiplantae > Streptophyta > Pinopsida > Cupressales > Cupressaceae > Chamaecyparis > Chamaecyparis obtusa. Next base: position 63,980 of record BSBK01001133.1, read on the forward strand.
TGAATGAAATTGATTATTATATGGATTATGATTTACAAGGTATGGATAATATGTTAGGATGATTTATGGGATTACTATGTTTAGACATTACTGAATGGAAGTTGTAATTAGAAATTGAATTCTGCATATGGATTATGTTGCTAATAATGAATTGTACACACACACACACACAGATATATATATATATATATATATATATATATATATATATATATATATATATATATATATATATATATATATATATATATATATATATATATATATATATATATATATTCATGTGATTTTATTATCTTGGACTACTGATGCTTGAGTTTAGTGTGTAGGAAAGAGAACCATGGAATCAGTCAGAGAATCAGTAACCAACCATATGTGCAAACTGTAAAACCAGGGTTGAATTAAGGAAGAGGTTCGAACCTCGTTGTTAAGTGATTTAATTCATGACTGTAAAATTGAATGTATGTATTAGGTGTTTTCAATTATGTAATTAGTGACATGTGAATGTTGTATTATGTGTCACTTGACACTTGTTATGTGTTGATGTAATGACATGTCTACTAAAGTTGGCAATGCAACCCTAAGCCTAACTGACTTATTAGGAACCTAATTAAGCCCCCTTGTTGGAGATACTTGCAAAGTTACATCAATTTGATTATTTAAATTTGATTCTTTTCTAGCCACTTCTAGAGGCCAAAAAGTGGTCTTAAGGATCAATTTTAGCAAAATCCAAGTACCTTAGTGATAGGGATATGGGTTAGGAATGTTTCTAACACATCTAGAACCCCCTAGTGACCTTGGTGACCCTCTTTATGACCCATTTCCCACATGCTACGAAAATGGAGTGAGTCTTGACCTTTTACCCAAACCCACACTCCTTTACAATCTTGTATTTATGATAGGGGACAAGGAAAAACCAAAGGACTTAAGGGTCAATTCTGAATTGAATGTTGGTGGGTGGGTAGAATTTGGAGGCCTTTTTAGAGGCCCTTTGTAGATTTAGTGGGTGTTCACCCACTCTCTACTTTTAAAGAAATTGAGGTTTAGGATTGAAGGAAGCAAAAGGGATTGGGCTCTTCTCAACTTCATTTTACCATAACACATTGTGAAGGTTGGTCTCCATCTCCATGAAAGTTCTTTGTCTTTGGTTGTAAGTAGATTAGTATGCATTTCTTTCTCTTGCATATGTGATATGTATTTGTGTTGTTGTTATGTGAGGGAATGAGATTTTGGGTTTGATTTCATGCTTGTTGTGTTTATCTTTGCTTGAATGAGGGAGTTTTGTGAAGGGTGTAATGGAATTACTCACCCTTGGATAGGGAAGAAGTGACCATGTATAGGGGAAGGGGTTAGTTGGACTCCATGATAGTGTAGAGTCTCTTCTCATGGAGAGAAGAGGAAAAAAAATGCAAGGTGTATGGGCCCTTGCATGCCATTGTTATTGATCTTAATTTTGGAGGAGATAAGGAGAAGAATGGATAGAAAAAATGTATGTGGTTTTAGCCTTGAAGAGGTATGGTTATTGTATGTATTATTTTTGCATTCTCCTACATGAAAATCCACCTTCACCCCTTGTTATGGGTTCATGGTGAATCCCATTGTGCAAGCCTTGGGAGGGTGTTCTTGTTGTTGTGTTTATGTTATGTGAATGTGTGAATGTCACCCATTGGTTACCAGTTCTCCTAGCTTGGGGGTGGTCTCTTTGAGACCTAGGTTGGGAGGTGAGCTTCTCATAGTTCTATTCTTATATTTGTGATGAAGGGTGCTCCCCTTAATACCAAAAACACATAACAAAAACAGATAAACAACAACAATATGCAAGAACAGAAAATTGGCTTCTTATTATCTCCACAAATGTGGAATTACAAACTTTCAGAATTACAATATGCAAAGCCACATGGGCATTCCCTTACAATATTCTGCAGGACAAAGCCTCAAATCAATACTCAGATCTCTACCCAGAATTGCCCCTGAAATGTCCCGAACTGCCTATGACAACACTACAGGCCTTCCTTATATAGGCAATTTCCACCACCCGAGAAGGTTCCAAAAATTTAGCCCTTAGGGTTGACCAAACTTAGAATTATTTTATTTTTCAATTTATTACATCAAAGTTGGCTAAATAACTTTTGAAACCCGAAGATAAATTTTGAAAGAAAATTATTTTTTGCCATTTGAAGTGGCCTAACTTCCGGGGACCATAAGTCATCACCCATTGACCCAATTGACTATTATAACCCCATTTCAGAAAGGGCACGAGGAGCTCTACAATGCTTGAATCAAGCAAGCTTCATTCAGCCAAAAATTTGACCTCATCTAGGGCCTCTAAAGCTTTCAAAATTGAGTTCAAAGTTTTTGTACCCTGTTTCCAAAACTGAAAAGTTTCAATATCTTCAAAACCAGACTTCATCTAGCAATGAAACTTTACAGGCAGGCTGATATGACTAAGATGAACCTCCAACTATGAAATCAGAACATTCTGAGATTGTATGACCAACTTACTAAAAATAGCAAGTTTCCTTAAATAGCAGCTCTACACAAGATAGCCCTTATTGAAAAGAAACCAAAAATATTTTTGGGTGATGCAAGATTACTCATACACCTAGGATGCTCCTACATCAATTTGCAGGTTTGAAGCCAGGATGCTTGTGGAAAGAGCTTTGGAGAGTCCTCTATTTTGGTGTGGTTGTGTGAAATCAACTTATAATGTTGCATTGTTGATATTTTGTAATGAGATTCATCTCTTGTTGAATGTTGTAATGTTCATTTGAAACCTACATCAAGTAATATGTGAAATGCTCTTATTCATTATGAAATAGTTCATCAAGGAAGGAAACATTGTATGTTATTCATTTGAATGTGTAGGTTCTTCCATCATGAAAATGTGTAATTGTATTATTGAGAGATTACCATATTGTGAAATGATAAATCCTTATTTCCACGCCTCTTGTAACTCTCATTTGAGTATTGCTACCAATTTGTGTTCCTTTGTTGTAAAAATGTAAGTTGGGAAATGGTGAAAGGAATAGGAATCATGTTGAAAACTATGGTTTCATGTTGCATAATAGTTTCCTCAAAATTGTGAAAGAAATTCATCTCTAGTATTCTAATGTAAAATACTATGGAATAAAAATCTTCATATAGATGTTATATGAGTAGCAACATTTCATATTGAAAGAATAGTAAGTTTTTAAATTATGAGTTCTTAGTTATTGAATCTAAGTTAAAATTTCATTATTGCTCTCCACATTTTAGAGTAAATCCATTGTAATTGTATTCAATTAAAAAATACATCACTAATGCTTGACAAAAATAAATATCAAAGTAAACAATCATCAATCTAAAATATGGACAAAGCAATAAAAAGAAATGTTACCTCCCAGAATTTTAGAGAGCAAAATTGCTCTCTGGAAAATGTATGGGGAAGGGAAATAATTCTCTTTTACCACAAAAAATATTCCCTCCCGAAAATTATTTTCCTAAGAAGAGGTTAGTATACTAACCCCTAATATAATCTTGCTATTAATAACTAACTCCTATATTAATAAAAAAACTTAATTGCATGACCTTATTTATACACTTTCATTCAAGTGGGCCCACTCCATTATAATATTCCTTACCTCAAATATTCCAATGCGCTGGAATTAGGGGGTTGGCATATCATTTAATTAACAAGTCTTACTTGCAAGTAGAAAAGTGGGGGGACCACCTTCCTATCGCCACATGCTTGGGCACCATAACCAAGCCTTACGCTACCTTCTTCCACTCTCCCATGCGTACTTTACTTGCTGGGTATTTTGCAGAGGATAGGTCAACTCCCTTCCCCTCTTTCCATGCAAAATTTTCATGTTGGGAGTAAAGCTAATAAATTTTGGTGGGCCCCAACTCCTTGCCTTTGAAATTTGCGCATGGATTTCCTTGAAAGGATTTTCTTGGAAGAAATTTTTCCAAACCTTGACGTGGACTTGGGGTCTTGTAACCCCACCCACTTGGCAAGTGGGCCATGGGGGAAGTGTGGTGATGGATAAGTAGGTTAGCAACATTAGTAGGATTACCTTTTAAGATTTGATTATTTGTTTAATTTTATTTATTAGTTTTAATTTTATTTGTTAGAAAATTCTCTTATACAATTAATCTTTAGTTAAAAGACTTATTATTAATAGGAGCCTTATTAATGTGACCAGACTTATATATTAATAAATCAAATTGATATTTTGATAGTTATTTTATTCTATTAATAATTAGTTTAAATAAGGTAAAAAATAATAGTTAGTTAGGGCTTATTTAAATAGTAAATTTGTTATTGGCTAGTAGGATTATGGTTTAATGAATCGATGTGTTAAATTAATTAAATGTATAAGTGGGTTATTAGTATGTTTTAGAAATGGGTAGTGTAACTATTATATTTCTAATGTTGGGATAACATTTTGTTCTAGTTAACACTATTAGGTTTATTGTTGGATTATAATTAAAATTCAGTTGCCACCATGATGCCATCTTGGTGATAGTCGACATGTTGAACAAGGTTTCCCACTTCTCACCCATGCGTACTGTAATACCCCAAAAATGGGCTATAGGTTCATTAACTTCCTATATGAACATATCGAACAAAATTGACATCAAAGTCCTAACCAAAGGCACATTGGCACATCATCGAATCCTAATTGATTATCTTAAATTCTGCATCGGGGAATATTCCTGGCAATATTCTTAATTATCTTAATTATCTTTAATTTAATGATTATTTGGTGATAAATCACATTTATCCTAAGTTTGATTAATTGAATATTTTCATATTTAATTAATTAGATTTAATTCTGCCACTTGATTATTAAGTTGAATTTAATTATATTTATTCCTAAGTATTATTATTCAAATTTGACAATAAATCAAAATTCCTATTATTAATTGATTAAATTCTTATTTAATTAATTAAAGCAAGTTGTCATATTTAATGATATTATTTTTGAATAAAAGTTTGAAAAATAATTGATTAACCCATAAATCAATTATTTTATTTCAAAAATTAATTAAGTTGAGAATAAATCACTTTATTTATTTATTAATTCATAATTATCCATGTGCACAATCAAAGAGAAGTTAAACTCCAAATTAGAAAATCAATGCAAGTTATTGACTTTTTGGAACTCAACATCATTTTTGAGTTTTAAAGTTGATCTAAACCTCTAATTTGAGTTAAAAAGCTATTTTTGCATGATTTGCATATTTTTGTGAATTAAATTATCTTTATTTAAAAATAACTCAAAAATCAAGCTGAGTTATTTGAGTGATTTATGGCTTTTATCCATGCACCTCCAAAGCCCTGGATTTCTATAAAAACAAGGCTCAGCTCTTCATAATTCATCTCTCAAATCCACAAGAATTGCATAATCACGCTGGAGAATTGAAATTAGAAGAATCAAAGCTTCTTGCGAATCAACATTGTTGTGAGATCAATCTTATTTTTACATTCATTTTAGCTTCATATTGCATATTATTGTTAGATCATTTAGCATATCATAGCATATCAGTTTTTACATATCATAGATTCATATCAAGTTTTTATCATTCTTATTGCATCTAAAATAAAAAAAAATATAGATTAATTGCATTCATATTCCATATCCATCTTTTGCATTCAAATCCTTCATTTAGGTGTCTTCAAGGTCACTGATTTCGATAACAATCTGAGAACATCATACTCGCACCTATTAGAAGGCAGTAAATCGCCTGGTTAGTTTAGCTTTCAATTCATTGCACGATTTTGTTTTTGCTAACCTCTAATATTTTACTAAAGTTTGTGTCTATAGATCAGGTACAATTTTCACACACACATTTCTGGCGCCCACCGTGGGGCTACCCACCTTTACATGCTAGTTTTGATTTTTTTTGGGGAGCTAAAACTCTAAAGTTTTAAAAATTTAATTTTATCTCCCAAACGACTTAGAGTTTTGATCTGAATTTTTTTTTTCAAGTTGGAAACATATCAAGGAAGCTACAGTAAAAAATTTAGAATTGTTTGAGATATTTTGTATTTTTAATAATTTTTTCTTGAAATTTTGGAAAAAATTAATATCCAATGCAAATTAGCATATTTTTTAGAAATTTTTATATTTTCAAAAATATCTTTAAATTATACAGGGGGTCCAATCTTTGTATTTTAAATTTGGACACAATATAATAGCTCAAATAGTCAATTTACAAAAACTGGTTTATTTTGATAAAATGGGTCTCTAGGGCACAAATGAAGAGATTTTTCTAAAATTTTTACATTTTTGGAAAGCTCTTTATTTTTTAGTAGGGGTCTCTATTTTGAATTTCTATTTTTGTGGCCAAAATCATAAAAAAATAAATCAGATCTTGTTGACTAGGTCAAATGCAGCAAAAAAAAAAAAGTTTTGTGATGGGTATGCACTTATTTTTTTTACATAGTTCAATGAATGATATGAGTTGTCATTTGGGTTAATTGCTGGTTATTATTGCTGATAATAATTGATTTTTAGAGCTAACCCTATGGTTTTCATAAGTTGAATATATGTTGCATATCTTGTTTGCTTGTTTGCTTGTTGGAGAGTTCGTCATGTGCTTGCATGAAAAAGCTCAACAAGAATTGCTAAAAATCAGGTAAAATCTACTAAGTGCATTACGAGGATCCTAGGTATTCTCCTTCAACTAATAACATTTTGATTTGGACTTAAAATAAATCTCTTATGTGTCTGGCTTGTGTGCATCTTTTCATGCTTTTGTCTATTTCTACACACTTGCATAATTGATACTAGGTTGTGACCCCTTAAGGATTCATTAAGTAGTCTTAGATACTTGTGATTGATCTTGATTGCTATCTTAGGTTATTGGAATCACTAATCCATTGACCCCTTGTTCCACCCCGTGGTTGTAAGGTCAGCGCCACATTAAAGGGGAGGGGTCAATAGGACAGAAGCGTTAAGTGTTCCACTTGGCAACCCATTTATGCTTTTAGGAACTCAATTGTTTTCTAAGTTGGGGACTCATTTTCATCTTGTGTGAGGTGTTAAGTGTTCCATCTTGTAGACTCATCTCATATTCGCTTTAAGCGTTTAGTGTTCCTCTTTCTACTTTTTGAGTACTTTTGGTAGATTTGCTTTTTGAAAACATACATCTATGCTCACATAGTAATTAGGCCCTATGAACACTATTCATGATTCTTGAGAGATTGGATTCCCAGCAAAATTCTTCTTGATGATAGAATCCTTGTAGGTAGGGAGGATACTTAGTATGTTTCACATTCAACTTGGTTAGTGCGTCTTCTCTTATTGATCGATACATTCTCTCCTAGGGGAGGTTGATAGATCATGTGGGGTTGACATCATGAGCTTTGGTGAATCAAAATTGGTTAGTGCGCCTTCTCTTATTGATTGATACATTCTCTCCCCAGAGAGGTTGATAGATCACGTGGAGTTGACATCATAGACCTTGGTGAAGCAAAACTTTGTCTTAGCGTGTCAGATTTATCTGTCAGCTTTGTTTGGGTTAAAAGTGAAAAGGTGTCAAAAACCTTGGATTTGGAGCCAAGTCCCCTTGTGGTACAATACTATGAGTCATCTTTAGAGAGGGTTAACCGTAGTAGACATTCCCTTCACATGGCAAACTGCATTGACAAAACCTCAAGTGATAATAGCAATTTTTGCCGTGGTAGTGACAACCACTATATAAATGTCCTTGTGGAAGAAATCTTCATAGGTGTGGTTCATTGTTGGGTTGTCAGATCTCCCTAGTAGCTCCTAAATATTAAGTTCTTAGATTGTGTCAAAACCCTGGTGCGCCAAGATTGGAGTTCACCCCTTTGGATCATAAAAGTTGCAAAGTCAAATCATTACTAAAAACCCTAGCGAGGCCAAATTTTCATTTTCTAGGGTATATGTGCGTTATTGCAAAACATTTTGGAACATACACAATTAGCGCTTCAGAGGATTAGAATGAATAAAATCACTTGATTGTTCATGTGCAAGGTTGCTTTTGCCCTTGTTCATTATTTTTAGACATGCTTGAAATCACTAGCTTGCTATTTTGCGTGCTTGTTTATCTATCTAGTTATTGAAAATGAATAAATCTGTTACAATCCTCAAATCTAGACAGTACAATTTGCAAACAATCTAAATTTGAAAACCCTAAAATTTGCAAAATTTGACGTAAAATCCTTTTTGGAGTCAAAAGACATTTTAGGAGGTCAAAAGTCATATGAGTTTTTGCCAAGTGTCATTTCATTACTGCCCATCTGTCATATGATTGAGTACCCAGTGTCATATGAGTTTTCATGCCAACAAATTCTAAAAGTCAAAATCCTACTTACAACTATTGTACAAGTTTTTCAACTATCACTTCATTGCCTACCAACTATCGTACGAGTCTGTAGAAAGTCATTTGGGAAATTTTTGAAAAGTTGTCAGAAAATTGTCAGAATTGCCAGATACTTAGCTTTTTCATCCTAATTCCAGAATTTGTCGAACAAATCACTGTCAAGAATAGAGCAGTAGCCATTGAGAATTAGTACACATGTCTCAAAGAATCAGTACACATGAGGAAGAAATTTTAATCACCACTATGATGAAATAGATGCATGCTATGCAAGTTGAACTTAACAATCTTAAGAAAGAGAAGGAACCCAAGGAATTCTCCAGGGAAGCTCTATGCCCTTTTCCATTTGATAAAGACTTGTACATGTCACCATGCCCCCAGATAGAATTTAAGCAATGTGATAACCCTTATGATACCTCTTCTATAGAGAGTGACATGCCCATCTTTGAAGACTATGATGACTATGATGATAGACAATATAGTGATACCTATGAACCCTCTATTCCTAAGAATCCTCCTCATCGTGTGTTCCTACTTACTACAAATGGGCCATCACATTGGATAGATCATTATGGTGATCCATATGATTCTAATTTTGAAAGAGACTTTGATGATTTTTGTGAACAATACCTAGACGATACATCTACTTCTATTGAGGAATATAAAATGTACCATGCTGATTTAAAATGTGCATACTACAAGGATCCTTCCTCTAAGAACTCTCATGCTGAAAATAAAGATTACACTCTCAAGCAAGATCATGTTAATGTTGGACCTTTGTCTTGTGATGGTTCCCTTCCATCCCCTACTTCCTCCAATACCCACACATTTCCTAAAGCTTTCGAGTCTTCCAAATCTTTCACAAATCCTTCATCCAATGAAAGTCCTGATACTTTTCATACGGTTCCCTATAGTTATCCTCCAGGGCTACCTCTTAAAGATACTCAAGATAACCTTCACTTGGCTGCAAATACTTTCAATAATGCTAAAACCAAAGAGTCTAAGCCTTTATGCGCTATAATGCCTACTTCAGCTAGTCCTTCACCATCTTTTCCAAAGTCTTCCATACAATTCCAACATGCTTCCTTGTCTTTAGAAGTGGCTCCATGTCAAGAGGACTCTAAAATTGATGAAGAAAAGAACATAAAGAAAGATCAAGATCAAGAACCCTCCATGTCATCCAATCCTTTTCATGATGTCTCTTATCCACTTTAGGGTTCTTTTGATCCTGCACACCCTTTTTCATGGATTCCACCATGTCTTAAGTCTTCTCCTAAGCAAGATAAAGCTACTACTTACACTATTGAGCTTATTGACAATCAAAATAAACTTACCACACTTGTGCTTTCCAAAGATGATACTTCCATTAAGGTTGGTAAAAATGGTGTTGTTACTTCCAATGTTAAGCCTATTGAAAATAGAGAGAAAAATTATGCGCTTATGCTATCCAAAGATCCTTGTCAAGATCAAAGTCTTCCATCTTCTTATTCTACCACTCCATGTTCATTTTCACTTTCTACTCTTCCTAAGTCTTCACAAGCTTTGAACAATCCTATTAAAGAAGGTGCTCATATTCAAGATGTCCACGATCCTATTGAAAATCCTAATGCTGACTCTAAAGATGCTAATGTCCTTGGTTGTCATATAGATGCTAATGAACTTATTGGTTATCCTTTTGTATCTTCCACATCCATTCTTGGACCTCCTCCACCACTACTAAGGGCTTCATGTCTACCTTCCATCTTGGGTCCTTATGTCCCTTCACTTCCCCTCCTAACTTTTCTAATTTGGCATCCATCTTGGGTCCTTACATCCCTCCATCTCCCATCTTTCCTCAAGATCAAAATAGATGCACACCCTTGAATCCTTTTCATCCATCCACCCATCTAAACCAGTCATATCCTCCCTCTTCCACAAGTCCCAAGTCCTTTGGAAGTAACTTAAATGTTCAATACAAGAAAAAGAAGCGATACAAGAATCCATAAAAAAAAGATCACCATGTCTCCTCTAATAGACATGGAAACATAAAGTCAAAATAGATATCTAAGAAAAAAATTACAAGACAAGTATGGGTTCCAAAATCCATCATTGAAGATATTCTCTCTAGATCATCAAAAGGAAATAAAAAGCCTACGACTATATGGATTCCAAAGTCTCTCTTGAAAGAGTCTAGTTTTGAGCAAAAAGTGAAGTTGACATTCAAGCTTCCAAAGGCTTCCACTTCATCTTCTTCCAAAAATATTCTTCCATTCCATGCACTTAAACCACAACCTCTACTATCCATTCACCATATTCCTTCACGTATTCCTTCATTCACATTTCCTCCATCCTCTCGCCACCCTTCAAGATGTGTGTTGATGTTGATCTTGCCTTCCTTTCCATCTACCCTTTCACAATCCTTCCATTCATTATCCTTCTACCTCCTATCCTTTTTCCTCACTTGCCTATTCCTCCTATCTTCCAACCTCACTCGCTTTACATAAAACCTTATCCTCCATTTTCCTCTTCCATCTTCTTTTTCCTATCAACATCTTTGAGCATATCATTTTGAATCTTTGACATATCATGGTTTATCTTTTCAAGGAGTATTATCTAAAAAGCTTACCTTCTTCCAAAAACTAAATGAAAAAAAAATAAAATTAAAAATGTGCCTTGGTGAAAACCTGGAAACAAGCACCTTGGTAGCAAAAGTAAAGAGAAATAAATTCATCCTATGGTGAAAACCACTCCCTTGTGGCACCTTGGATAAGTACCATGATGAAAACCTGGCAATCAGGCATCATGCGTAGTTCTTCTACATATTTCATCCATTCCATCTTTTCTCTTTGATCTTGACAAGGTTGATCTATACACGAACATTTGGCTATTTTTTGAGTTATCTTATGATGATCTTTCTTTTATTCCTTCCATGTTTAGCCTTCATATCCATCTTCCTCCATTCATTTTTGCCTATCGCTATCCTTTTCCTCTTTGGTCTTGATCTAATAGAAAAAAAGAGTAGAACACGATGCTATGAAGCCTCTTGACATGTCTACCCCTTTGGACTACATCATGTCCTTCTTTGGCATTGAGATTTTGTGACTTATCCTATGCTAGCCTTTCATTGCTTGTCCAAATGTGCTTTAAATGACAATTTTTCCCTAGTTTGGGTACCCTTGAGGAGTTTTCCCTTCAGAATTTCTTCCCTTCATTCTCTTGTCTTCCATATCTTCCACTAGCTTGCCCATGCCTCTTGTTCTCCACCTTATTAGACATTGAGACTACATGATATGATCTTGCTTGGGAGTTTGCAATGGAAAAAGATGCTATCAAGTATACCAAGTATCAAAACAAGTATCAGAACCAGTATCAAAACTAGTATCAGTAAAAATATCAGAACAAGTATCAGAACAAGTATCAGATCAAGTATCAAAACTCCCACTGGGGCTACACCTTTTGCTTTAGTTTATGGGTCCAAAGCGGTACTGCCTATTGAGGTCGAAATCCCATCACTAAGAATCAGAATGCATGGTCTAGTAACTGATGATGACTATAGAGTGTCTAGGTTGCAAGAACTTGAACTACTAGATGAGTGCAGACAAGCAACATATGATCATCTTAGAGTATATCAGAAGAGAATATCTAGAGGCTACAACAAGAAAGTTAGACATAGAGAATTTCAGGTTGGTGATCTATCTTGAGAGAAAATCCTAAAAATCAATCCCATCGAGAACACAAGGGGAAGTTTGAATCCAATTGGCTGGGTCCCTTTGTAATTATTGCTACTTTTGGCTCTGGTGTCTATCAACTCTCAACGACTGAAGGACAACAGCTCTGAGAACCAATCAACGTTCTCCATCTGAAGAAATTCTACGCCTAAGGCATTTAGTCTATGGTAAAATATCCTGAAAAAAAAATAATTATAAAAATCAGAAAAAGTCTTGAAAAAATGAACATCTTGGTGAAAACCTAGCAATAGGCACCTTGATGATTCAAAAAAAAACAAAAAAATATCAAAAGTACAAAAAAATTAAAAAAAATGAAAAAAAATAAAATAAAATAAATCAGAAAAAGTCTTGAAAAAATGAACATCTTGGTGAAAACCTAGCAATAGGCACCTTGATGATTCAAAAAAAAACAAAAAAATATCAAAAGTACAAAAAAATTAAAAAAAATGAAAAAAAATAAAATAAAATAAATCAGAAAAAGTCTTGAAAAAATGAACATCTTGGTGAAAACCTAGCAATAGGCGCCTTGATAATTCACAAAAAAATATCAAAAGTACAAAAAAAATTGAAAAAATGAAAAATACACAAAAATGAGAAAAATAAAAAGTGCCTTGGTGAAAACTTGGAAACAGGCGCCTTGGTAGCAAAAATAGAATCTCTGCCAAGATGGTGAAAACTCAGCAAACAGGCACCACTTGTTTCAAAATGCTCCATCTATTAGCGCAATTTGGGTCTTTTCCAACTTTCAGTTTTGCTTTAGTTTGTACATATCTCCCGATTTGTTTTTGCATTTCCAGTTTTCAATAAGTCGGTCTGTACACCACTTAGCTCAAGCATTTGTATCTTATCAATGCTTAACACTTGGGGGCAATCAATGTTATATCCTATGGCCTCCAGTATATCTTAGACGTATCATATCCAGTCAGAGTTCTTTGAAGCTTCATTTGAGTCAGTCAAGTCTGTCTCGTCTCCAAAAATGATTTTGCATCTACAACAACAATCAAACACAAACTGAAAAAAATCTGTGCTTTTCATGCTTTTATGTCTTTGTATGATTACTGATTCGCATTGAGATTTTTGCATATTGTGTCCCTTCGAGCTCTTCAATGATGTCCTTTATAGGATTTAGAGAGTGATGACTAGGGGCATAATCTTTTCTTTGTCTTCTGCTTGTATGTGAAAATCTAATGTCTTTGGAAATTCTGGATTGAAATGGTGTCTGACTGTAAGAGCCTCTATCTCGAATTGGATGGCCATGCGTACCTTGACCATTGATACCCATAAAATTCAAGGAAGTTTGATCTCACTATTGTCTTTTTGAGTAAGTTCTTTCTCTTACTGTGAAACGCGATCTTACTTCAGGATGTGAATGATAAAGGGTCACTACAGGTAATTCACACTGGATTTAGAATGATCTCTTGACTGTTTGATGTGTATGTTAAATAAAAATTGCTATATCAAAATGGACATGATACTCAGGTCATCTTGGTGCTTGTGCCTTGATGCTTATATCTAATCCGACATTCTGAAAACAAAATCAATATTCATATATCCATGGTTGTTGACTAGTGGGTGTTGTATTGATTCTTGCGCATACAAATCGATATTCATGTCTATGGTTTCATAGCTAGTGGGCATTGTATTGATTTATCCGGTTACCTAAAAGTTCAATGATGATAACAAATCGACATATGATCAGTGACTAGGTCCTAGGTCTTAGGTTTCATTTCATTTTGCATGTTTCTTTTCATTTTTGCATGTTTGCATGATCTCACAATGGCTAAATGAACTTCAATGCTTAAACAATTCTCCACTTGTCTCTTCAAATCTAACAAGAGCTGAATCTCACATGAAGGTTCTTCCAACGAAACAAGTAGAATCTTTTTTTTTGGGATCAAAATCAAAATCTGAGACTGTTTATATTATTAACTACTTGCATAATCAACCTTCAATCATCACAGAAATCCAGTATTCAGCTTAACTGATTATCTTACATCAAACTATTGAAATTTCAACTTGGTCAACTATGGTCAACTCATGGTTCAACCTGGTCAAACTTGGTCTCCAGGACCTCCAAACGATGCAAAATGCATTCCTAGACGTGTATAACCACTTTTCAAATCAATTAACATGCTTCTAAACCATTTAACATTGACTTTTATTGTCAGATTTCAATTTTAATCCCGAAGGGGTCATGGTATTGCACATCATTCAAGTCTGTAAAAATTCTATCAATCTTTCCTCAATAATCAAGACAACAACCATGTCTAGTTGTTGAATCATCAAAAGTCCTCATCGCTCGGGGCAAATCTATCATCACTTGGGGCATATCAGATTCGTCGATCCATATCAATCTAGTATCCTCCTAATCTTGTAATCTGTATCAGCTTTTTGCAACCATCGGTTCATCAGTGTTATTTCCTTGGTTCTTCGGTAACTGAAGGGGTTAGATGTGATACCTACATCATGGTTCTGCTAAGACAATCGAGTCTAGAATTGGTCACTCACTTCTTTGCAATCCTAAGGTTCGAAATCAGGTGTTTTGACACTCTTTCGCAATCATCGATTCATCACTACTATAGTTAACATTATCTTTGGTCATTCAGGACCTATTATCTTCATAACAAATCTTTCAATCAGCTTCTGTCTCATATCAATTATCAATTTTGAATCAGTTTCATATCTCTATCAAACACAGACTGTCTTTGAACCACTGCGCTTCGCACAACAATTCAAAGAGGGGCAAAATGTAATACTCCAAAATGGGCTATAGGTTCATTAACTTCCTATATGAACATATCAAATGAAATTGACATCAAAGTCCTAACCAAAGGCACATCGGCACATCATCGAATCCTAATTGATTATCTTAAATTCTGCATTGGGGAATATTCTTGGAAATATTCCTAATTATCTTTAATTTAATAATTATTTGGCGATAAATCACATTTATCCTAAGTTTGATTAATTGAATATTTTCATATTTAATTAATTAGATTTAATTCTGCCACTTGATTATTAAGTTGAATTTAATTATATTTATTCCTAAGTATTATTATTCAAATTTGACAATAAATCAAAATTCCTATTATTAATTAATTAAATTCTTATTTAATTAATTAAAGCAAGTTGTCATATTTAATGATATTATTTTTGAATAAAAGTTTGAAAAATAATTGATTAACCCATAAATCAATTATTTTATTTCAAAAATTAGTTAAGTTGAGAATAAATCACTTTATTTATTTATTAATTCATAATTATCCATGTGCACAATCAAAGAGAAGTTAAACTCCAAATTAGAAAATCAATGCAAGTTATTGACTTTTTGGAACTCAACATCATTTTTGAGTTTTAAAGTTGATCTAAACCTCTAATTTGAGTTAAAAAGCTATTTTTGCATGATTTACATATTTTTGTGAATTAAATTATCTTTATTTAAAAATAACTCAAAAATCAAGCTGAGTTATTTGAGTGATTTATGGCTTTTATCCATGCACCTCCAAAGCCCTAGATTTCTATAAAAACAAGGCTCAGCTCTTCATAATTCATCTCTCAAATCCACAAGAATTGCATAATCACGCTGGAGAATTGAAATTGGAAGAATCAAAGGTTCTTACGAATCAACATTGTTGTGAGATCAATTTTTTTTTTACATTCATTTTAGCTTCATATTGCATATTATTGTTAGATCATTTAGCATATCATAGCATATCAATTTTTACATATCATAGATTCATATCAAGTTTTTATCATTTTTATTGCATCTAAAATAAAAAATAAAATAGATTAATTGCATTCATATTCCATATCCATCTTTTGCATTCAAATCTTTCATTTAGGTGTCATCAAGGTCACTGATTTCGATAACAATCTGAGAACATCATACTCGCACCTATTAGAAGGCAGTAAATTGTCTGGTTAGTTTAGCTTTCAATTCATTGCACGATTTTGTTTTTGCTAACCTCTAATATTTTACTGAAGTGTTGTGTCTACAGATCAAGTACAATTTTCATACACACACACACACACACACACGTACTACATTCACAGCATGAGATGTAGCATAGGTGTTCTTGTGAGACATTGTCAAACTTCATGGCATTCCTCATAAGATCATCTTAGATAGAGATTCACTTTTCACATCCTCCTTTTGGAAAGAGTTTCAGTCAGCCATGGGCATTAGACTAAATTTCAGTATGACATATCACCCTCAGACAGATGTATAGACATAGAGGGTTAACCAGGTGTTAGAGGATATGTTACATATGTATGTGATGGACCATCAGGTCAAGTGGGAGGAATACCTACATCTGGTCAAGTTTGCCTATAATAATGGGCATCACTCTTCTATTGGTATACCACCATGTCAGGCTTTGTACGGTAGATCATGTAGGACACCACTAAGTTGGGACAAGATCAAGGATAGAGTATCTATTGGACCTCAGTTGGTCAAGGATATGGAGCAATGTGTGGTTTTGATTAGACAATGTCTTAGAGAGGCTTAGGATCGATATAAGAAGTGTGCAAATGTGAAGAGGGTTGATCGTGAGTATATGGTTGGAGATAGGGTCTTCTTGAGAGTGCACCTGCACAAGAGTCCAATCCATTTTGGAAAGGGATCTAAGTTAGTGCCTCGCTTTGTTGGACTTTTCAAGATTTTGGAGAGGATAGGACTAGTTACCTTGCCACCTAGCTTGTCACGCATCCACGATGTGTTCCATGTATATGTGTTACAGAAATATGTTTATGATGAGTCTCACATTATAGATTAGGATGCCTTGCAATTGGAGTTGGACGGATAGTTAGCCTTGGAGTCCATACACATTTTAGCCCGACAGACCCTGACACTTCGAGGTAGAGAGCTGGACTAGGTTAGGGTCTAGTGAGATTGTTATGATGAGGTCACAGTTTCATGGGAGGATGCAACACAGATGAGATCACAATACCCATACCTTTTTGATGAACTCTAGGAGAAAGTTCATGCCTAGGGGGGAGGATGTGATGCCTCACCCTCACCCATCATAGCATCACTAATTCATTCACACTTTGATACTTTATGTTTTGATACATTGATACACTTTTCAATTATTCTGATAGAGACTCGAGATATTATGTTTGATGATGATGATTATATTGTATGGATTACATTTTGATGTGGATTAGGACCTCGAACATGTGGTTGATTTTGATTATACATGTTTAGATATGTGACTTGATGTGAAAGAATTAATCATAAATGAAATTGATTATTATATGGATTATGCTTTACAAGGTATGGATAATATGTTAGGATGATTTATGAGATTACTATGTTTAGACATTACTAAATGGAAGTCGTAATTAAGAATTGAATTCTGCATATGGATTATGTTGCTAATTATGAATTGTACATGTGTGTGTATATATATATACACACAGAGACACAGACACACACATATACATACATACATACATACATATATATACATACATATATATATATATACATATACATATACATATACATATATATACATACATATACATATACAAATACATACATACATACATACATATATATATATATATATATATATATATATATATATATATATATATATATATATATATATATGTATGTATATGTATATGTATATGTATATGTATATGTATATGTATATGTATATGTATATGTATATATATTCATGATTTTATTATCTTGGACTACTGATGCTTGAGTTTAGTGTGCAAGAAAGAGAACTATGGAATCAGTCAGAGAATCAGTAACCAACCATATGTGCAAATTGTAAAGCCAAGGTTGAATCTAAGGAAGAGGTTCAAACTTCGTTGTTAAGTGATTTAATTCATGATCGTAAAATTGTATGTATGTATTAGGTGTTTTCATTATGTAATTAGTGACATGTGAATGTTGTATTATGTGTCACTTGACACTTGTTATGTGTTGATGTAATGACATGTCTACTAAGGTTGGCAATGAAACCCTAAGCCTAACTAACTTATTAGGAACCTAATTAAGCCCCCTTGTTGGAGATACTTGCAAAGTTCCATCAATTTGATTATTTAAATTTAATTATTTTATAGCCACTTCTAGAGGCCAAAAAGTTGTCATAAGGATCAATTTTAGCAAAATCCAAGTACCTTAGTGATAGGGGTATGGGTTAGGAATGTTTCTAACACATCTAGAACCCCCTAGTGGCCTTGGTGACCCTCTTTATGACCCATTTCCCACATGCTACGAAAATGGAGTGAGTCTTGACCTTTTACCCAAACCCACACTCCTTTCCAACCTAGCATTTATGATAGGGAACAAGGAAAAGCCAAGGGACTTAAGGGTCAATTCTAAATTGAATGTTGGTGGGTGGGTAGAATTTGGAAGCCTTTTTAGAGGCCCTTTATAGAGTTAGTGGGTGTTCACCCACTCTCTACTTTTAGAGACATTAGGGTTTTGGATTGAAGGAAGCAAAAGGGATTGGACTCTTCTCAACTTCATTTTACCATAACACATTGTGAAGGTTGGTCTCCATCTCCGTGAAAGTTCTTTGTCTTTGGTTGTAAGTAGATTAGTATGTATTTCTTTCTCTTGCATATGTGATATGTATTTGTGTTGTTGTTATGTGAGGGAATGGGATTTTGGGTTTGATTTCATGCTTGTTGTGTTTATCTTTTCTTGAACGAGGGAGTTTTGTGAAGGGTGTAATGGAATTACTCACCTTTGGATAGGGAAGAAGTGGCCATGTATGGGGGAAGGGGTTAGTCAGACTCCATTATAGTGTAGAGTCTCTTCTCATGGAGAGAAGAGGGAAAAAATGTAAGGTGTATGGGTCGTTGCATGTCATTGTTATTGATCCTAATTTTGGGTGAGATAAGGAGAAGAATGGATGGAAAAAAATGTATGTGGTTATAGCCTTGAAGAGGCATGGTTATTGTATGTATTATTTTGGTATTCTCCTACATGGAAATCCACCTTCACCCCTTGTTATGGGTTCATGGTGAATCCCATTGTGCAAGCCTTGGGAGGGTGTTCTTATTGTTGTGTTTATGTTATGTGAATGTATGAATGTCACCCATTGGTTACCGGTTCTCCTAGCTTAGGGGTGGTCTCTTTGAGACCTAGGTTGGGAGGTGAGCTTCCCATGGTTCTATTCTTGTATTTGTAAGTTTGAAGCCAAGATGCTTGTGAAAAGAGCTTTGGAGAGTCCTCTATTTTGGTGTGGTTGTGTGAAATCAACTTATAATGTTGCATTGTTGATCTTTTGTAATGAGATTCATCTCTTATTGAATGTTGTAATGTTCATTTGAAACTTACATCAAGTAATATGTGAAATGCTCTTATTCATTATGAAATAGTTCATCAAGGAAGGAAACATTGTATGTTATTCATTTGAATGTGTAGGTTCTTCCATCATGAAAATGTGTAATTGTATTATTGAGAGATTACCATATTGTGAAATGATAAATCCTTATTTCCACGCCTCTTGTAACTCTCATTTGAGTATTGCTACCAATTTGTGTTCCTTTGTTGTAAAAATGTAAGTTGGGAAATGGTGAAAGGAATAGGAATCATGTTGAAAACTATGGTTTCATGTTGCATAATAGTTTCCTCAAAATTGTGAAAGAAATTCATCTCTAGTATTCTAATGTAAAATACTATGGAATAAAAATCTTTATATAGATGTTATATGAGTAGCAACATTTCATATTGAAAGAATAGTAAGTTTTTAAATTATGATTTCTTATTTATTGAATCTAAGTTAAAATTTCATTATTGCTCTCCACATTTTAGAGTTAATCCATTGTAATTGTATTCAATTAAAAAATACATCACTAATGCTTGACAAAAAAAAAATCAAAGTAAACAATCATCAATCTAAAATAAGGACAAAGCAATAAAAATAAATGTTACCTCCCATAATTTTAAAGAGAAAAATTTCTCTCTCGAAAATGAAAATGTATGGGGAAGGGAAATAATTATCTTTTACCACAGAAAATATTCCCTCCCCAAGATTCTTTTGCTAAGAAGGGGTTAGTATACTAACGCCTAATATAATCTTGCTATTAATAACTAACTCCTATAGTAATAAAAAGACTTAATTGCATGACCTTCTTTATACACTTGCATTCAAGTGGGCCCACTCCATTATAATATTCCTTACCTCAAATACTCCCATGCGCTGGACTTAGGTGGCTGGCATATCATTTAGCATACCACCTTCCTATCACCACATGCTTGGGCACCAAAACCAAGCCTTACGCCACCTTCTCCCATGCGTACTTTACTTGCTGGGTATTTTGTAGAGGATAGGTCAACTCCCTTCCCCTCTTTCCATGAAAAATTTACATGTTGGGAGTAAAGCTAATAAATTTTGTTGGGCCCCAACTCCTTGCTTTTGAAATCTGTGCATGGATTTCCTTGAAAGGATTTTCTTGGAAGAAATTTTTGCAGACCTTGACATGGACTTGGGGTCTTGTCACTCCACCCACTTGGCAAGTGGGCCATGGGGGAAGTGGGGTGATGGATAAGTAGGTTAGTAAGATTAGTAGGATTACCTTTTAAGATTTGATTATTTGTTTAATTTTATTTATTAGTTTTAATTTTATTTGTTAGAAAATTCTCTTATACATTTAATCTTTAGTTAAAAGACTTATTATTAATAGGAGCCTTATTAATGTGACCAGACTTATATATTAATAAATCAAATTGATATTTTGATAGTTATTTTATTCTATTAATGATTAGTTTAAATAAGGTCAATAATAATAGTTAGTTAGGGCTTATTTAAATAGTAAATTTGTTATTGGCTAGTAGGATTATGGTTTAATGAATCGATGTGTTAAATTAATTTAATGTATAAGTGGGTTATTAGTATGTTTTAGAAATGGGTAGTGTAACTATTATATTTCTAATGTTGGGATAACATTTTGTTCTAGTTAACACTATTAGGTTTATTGTCGGATTATAATTAAAATTCCGTTGCTAATGTAGTTATCCCATGAACCATTATTGTAGGATAAATTATCTACTAAGTTGAACAACCAGGTTCGAAAGTTATAACCTAGGTATCTATGGATTCATCCTGAATGGAAGTTTTAAAATGGAATTGTATGCACTAGAGTTCCACTATCCGAGCTCAAATTTTTATGACAATAGTATGAATTTTTAACCCGCTAGACCCTTAGTGGTACATTGATGCTCTCAGGGTTTAACACTCTGAAAACTTAATCCTAGGTTGTGGTCGGTATAACCGTAGTCAACTTATCCTTAACTTATGAACATTACCTCTCTAACATCTTACCAAAAAAAAATTTGTTGCATTTTTGTTGACTAATTTTTGGGCATGACAATGGCAGTAAAAATAATATTCAGATATTTGAATGGAACCTTAGACTATGGTTTATGGTATCGTAATTTAGGGAATGTAAAGCTTCATGTATATATAGATGCAGATTGGGAAGGATGTGTGGATGATAGAAAGGGTACCTCTGGAGGAGTTGTATTCCTTGGGGATAGACTTGTTACTTGGAAAAGTAAAAAGAAGAATTGTATCTCTCAGTCAACAATAGAAGCAGAATATGTTGCAACAATATTGAATTGTTCTACAATTGTATGGATCAAGTAGATGATAAAAGATTTTGGTATTCAGATTGATTATCCTATTTCTATTCATTGCGATAACACTAGCACTATCAATATGTCAAAGAACCCTATGATGCATACAAAGACAAAACATATTGAGATAAAATATCACTTCCTAAGAGAGAAATTAGCAGAGAAAGAAGTAATGATAGACTATGTGAGTACAAAAGATCAGATAGTATACATATTCACAAAGCCCTTACCCAAGGATACTTTTGAGTATCTCAAGGAGAAGCTAGGAGTAATTCCCTTCCCTAAATCTGATTAGAGATAGCAAGAGTGCATCAGTCCTCAGTGACTGATGAAAGGTTGACTACTCTACCTTAGGAGTAGTACTAGTGCTTAATATTTTTGGCACCCTTTTCCATTGATGTCAAAGGGGGAGTAATATATAGTCATGAAAAACATAAAAAGAAGGAACATATAGTAATAAAAAAACAAGTAGAAAGGGGGAGTAAAAATACAGTCATGGGAAGCAGTACAGTTGAGGAAATGGAGAATGTTATAAAAGAATTGATCATTTGGATTGGTGGTGTTTTTCATTCCATATGTTGCCATCAATGCCAAAGGGGAAGATTGTTGGAGATTTTCCAACAAGCCAGATTGTTGACTGTATGTTTGTCATTGATGACAACATATGGTAAGTAACATGTGTGGAAGCCTGATGGAGAGAGCCTTGAACATATGTTGCATGGATATGTTATCCAGATGATATCATAGACACAGAGGTTGATTCTGAGTGAAGACGGTAATATAATTATGTATATTAGTGAGTGTTCCTGACAGGTCCTAGGAATAGTTCTGTATGTGATTGACCCTACGGTTTTAGTAGATCCTTACACCTTTATACTTATGTTGTAGAAATATGTATGATGTTATGTTCATGAATGTAGAGTTAGATATGTAGTACAAGTTGAGTTATGAAGTCTCCAGTTGACAGTCACAGTACCCTGAGTTTATCTGGAAGAGCCGACATCGTTTATATGATTGTGGTAGTTGCACCTATCATCATGGTATGCATGCTTGGATTTAGACTAAGAGGAGGGTTAAAAATGTTTGGTTAAGAGTGCATGATGTAATTCAACATGAGAAGAAAGTTGGAGTTAATTTGGAGAAGCCGACTATGTGTAGCATTGCGTCTACTCACATGGAGTTGTGTAGTCTTAATTTATGTTTTGTGCTTAGTAGAGCTGACTGAGATATTATTAGAGAGTTGTATTATTTCTCTAATATGATTTCAAGATGGTTCTAATAGGCTGAATTGATTATATCATTTAGAGAAAGATAATTATAGGCAGTCATTTGTGATTGCTAAGCATGTCAGATAGTTGAAAGAGAAGAGCAAAGCAGAGAGTGCGAAGTATTATGCCATTAGTAGAAGGTCTATGTGACAAAGAATAAAGTGTATGCTATTCATTAGAACTAATCAATTGAGAAAGTCTACACGTAGTTCACCAAGATCCAGATATAGTGTGTATTTGTTAAATAGAAGGTTGCAGCCTTCAACCCTTTGAGCAGTGTGCCCTCAGATAGTGCATCCTCACCCCTAACATGGTTAATTATAAAAGAATCCTAACAAGGTCTGACCCTTGACTAGGTCACTATACTTATTGCATTGTAAAGATCAACTCCTAATAGGGTTGTAAGATCTTCTAACAGGGATCATAATACACTAGTGCAATTCTTAGTGGGTGTCAATTCCCACCGAAGTTTTTACCTATTTGGGTTTCCCTGTAACAAAAATTGTGATGTTGTGTTAAGTTCTATTTCATTTTGTTTATGCTTAATGTTATTATATACTTAATTGGATAAAGAATTGAATCTTGTAGATAACTGATTCACCCCCCCTCTCAGTTATCTCTTGGGACTATTCCTAACAAAAGGGTACTCAAATATGATCTGCGATTCACTGTCCCGCACCTGTATTTTATAAGAAAAAGGGTTTTGTTTGTTGGATGAGGTGTTTTCCTTGGTCAAACCTCAGTTTTGGAATTAACCTTGAAATGTAATTAAAATTGCAGCAATAAACAAAGTAAATGGAACAATTCACCTTGCTTATGTTGAAACCCTTGCAGAGGATTCAAATCCTTGAATCCACAAGTATGGATGCTCCAAATGAATGTAGAATTGTATTTAGGATGTCTCAAATCAATTGCATTAGATCTTCAACACCAATCTTGAATGGATCTTGGAATAGGAAGAAGCTTGATTGGAAATGGATGGAGAAATCTTCAACAAAGGGGATCTATAGAGTTTGAATCCTTCAATGGCTACCAATGGATCTCCTTGATGAATTGGACCTTGAATGATTGAATGCTTGAATTATTGAAGATGAATGAATGCTTGAATGCTTTTCTTCTCCTTTCTTTCTTGATGATTGCTTAATTTTTATTGAGTGCTTGATTGATATGGAAGATGGATGTGAAAATGAGAGAGGAAGGCTTCCCTTTATATAAGTTAGGGCACAAACTTCTAGAGAGGCCTACATAGGAGAATTAAATTCCAATTTAATTCTTTAGTCTTGGAAGTGGACCTAATTTAAATATCATTTAAGAGTTTACCATTCTGAAGTCTGAAACAACCGACCCAAAAGTGGGAAAATAAACTTTGCGAAGCTCGACATCCAGAAACTTCCAGAACTTGAAATCTGGACCCAGGGTCAGGGTCGAGGTCAAATCTGACCTAGGTCAGGGTTGAGGTTGACTTTGACCTAGGTCAAGGTTGAGGTCAACCTTGACCCAAAAGGTCGACCTTGACCCTGAGGTCAAGAATCTCAGTTTCTCAGGATCAGGTGCTAGAAACAGGCTAGAAATAGGAGGAAAGAAGGGGTAGAACAAGGGGAAAAAGCCAAATCCAAGTCAAAGATCCATTCAAGGTATTTGACATGACCCTAGACCACTTACTCGGAGGGCTAATCGGAGGGCTAAACCAGTCCTAAATGGAATTTCTTCTATTTTTTGATGATAAAATATTGTTTTATGCTATTTTGCTTCCACATTGTTATTCATTATTGATTGTAAACTCTTAAGAAAAAATATTTAGTAAACTTAGTTACATGTTTTAGGTTAATTTCTCCTAGGTTCCCTAGCGGGGGCGTTACACATACTAATTATCTATCTGTATTTTTGTAGTAGTTTGGACATTGAATTTTGATGTTTTGTTGATGTTGTCTAGTTTCAAGAACAAGGTACACCGTATAAGACCAACCTATCTAGTTTCGAGTATTCCCTCCCTCATCTAAGACAACATGTGTAATACCCTCTCAAATGATTCTCTTTCCAACATATGTGACAAGACACTATTATGAAATTGTTACCATTGATGGAATTTATATTTATGTTTGACTTTGTAGATGATGATATGATACAAATTTATAGGATTATGCATTTCATATGCTTAGATTTACATGTTCATGATTATAGCCATCTATGCTTATATATTTATGATTTTGATTATCTCCTCAATCATTGATTTGATTATAAGACTAATCCTATTTATGTGATGGATAATCTAGCCCTTATTCTATATCTAATTCATCATGCTTATGTATATTTGATGCTTAATTATGTGCTTGTATCTATGATTTGTTTGTATGACTAGGGGTGAAGTAGTAGTTACTCACCTAGTGAGGTCCACATGATGTCTCGACCCTTGTCATCTATTTGTACTATCTTCCTTATATGTATGTATATATGCACATGTATACTTGCTTTTTGATGCAGACTTGAAAGTACCGGGCATCGACTTCACTTGGATTTATAGGTTTGAGCATGCCCTCAAAATTCATGATAGTTTTTGTTGTGGAGATAGTACCAAGGTTCTCGCAAACATCTCCTTTTGTCATAGGATTCCTAGTTAGTTGGTTTACCTCACCTTGTTGGGGTGTAACTGTGATCTTGATTTTTGTATTTTGTTCTATTTAGTCAAGTTATGTGGATTTATGTTTGATCTTCTAGTTCATGTCTTTTTGGTTGCTTGGTCAAGACTTGTGTTGACTTTTTCTAGTCACTCATTTTTCCTTCTGACTTTATATACCTTGGAGTGAGGATGTGTATAATTTATGATTGGTTATGATTTTCAATCCTTGTATGTCTATAGCTAAAAGTGATGATATAAACTCCTTATGTGGTATTTAATTAGTAGATAAATATTAATGTTTGTTAATATACTTGGTTATTATTTAAATAAATATAAATACATAGATAAATGAGTGGTAGATAAATATGTATGTAATATTAATTTAGATATATATATATATGTATACATATATGGTTGCACACATATATGTACTCATTATATTTATAGTTGTATAAATTATATTTGTGCGAGAGTGGGTAAATTACCTTTAGGGAAAAATATATTGATTATAATTAATATTTAATAAAAAATATCATGAGAAAAAATTGGGCGGTAAAAATAAATAAGTAATGATTAAATACTTTAGAGGAAACCATGACATAATAAAGGTTAATCAACCATTTGTTATGAAATGGTTGGAGGTGGTTGAAATTCTCGTGTAACTTCTCACATATGATACAAATGGGAGATAAAATTATTTTCAACGAGAGGCATATAGGAAAAACCTAAAGAGAAACAATTTGTAGATCAATTCTCAAAGAGAGAGAGAGAGAGAGAGTTTCATAGTTGTTGTTTGATAGGGAGATATTGTCATTTTGTTTTTTGAGAAGAATAGTTGTGTGTGTTCAAAGATTGGACTTTGGGAGTTCTTGGGGACTTTCATTTATGGAGTTTTGTTTGGAGGAGAGTGTTTTCTTGGTGTAGGAGCACCTAGGCTAACCTCCAATCTCTTTTTCATTTTGTCTTATATCTAACATTAGCCAATTCAGAGAAGTTGTGTGTTTGATTTGGACCTCAGAAGGTCTTGCAAGATGTGGACTAGGTGAGTTAGTGTTAGAACTAAGGTCACCAATTAGTCATTGTTTGTGGTTTTGGTTAGCCTAGCCTTAGAAGCTTAAAGTTTGGATGAGAGTCATTAATGTGTTATAAACACATGAGAGATGTAAAGAAGATGCTTTAAGATCATTTAAGAAGTTATTTATTTGAACTACATGGTTTAGAGGTCCTCTATTCTAGCCATCCTAATGAATGTAAAAGATGCCAAAAGTTGTCATGACAACATTGGCAATTTATTGCAAATGTTGCATGCAGCTCAGCAACATTGGATCCCCTAAAGATAGGAGTGGAAGAACAACTAACAAGGCCTAAAAAAATGGAGAATGAACCCTAAGACTCTCTTAGGCTCAAATATCAAGGTAGAGAGTATTGTAACTAAGTTTGTGAATAGCGAAAGAGCTCTGCAATTCTAGTTATGTGAGTTTACTGAGCTTTTCAGTGTGACAGTGCTATCTAATAGATTGAATGCCTTGATTTAGTGTTATATTTTTGTTCATAGGATAGTTATAAGACTTTTTCATTCAGTAAGAAATTTTATTTGACGTGGTTTAGTGCTTTGAATAAATTGTTTAAGGTTTAAAGGTTTTCCTGGTCTTGTCCTGACCAGTTTGTCTTTCTATGGCTCCCCCATGAAATCTAGCCATGGGATCTTCCTAAGGGTAGATGAATTTTTTAGGGGAGCCATTGGTCTATATATATTTAGGATTAGGAGTCAAGAGGATTTGATTTTCTATTTTTAATGCCAAGCCCTAGGCGAGCATACAGTGCCCGGTTAGAGGCTTGAAGGGAAAGATTTGAAGATTTCTTGCAGGGAAGAGAAGTACAGTATAGAAAAAACAAAAAACAAGGTGTGATATGATCATATCATGTCATGTTATGATATTTTTTAACTCACCAATCCATTTGGTTGATATTTGATCAAGAAACCAGTAAGGTCCTACAAATTAGGCCTTTTAGCCCTATTTGACCTAGATAATAGGAAGCCTATGTACGGATGACCTAGGACTCTAAAACCTTTAGAATCATTAATAAAATAAAAAATGGTATTCAAATTTGGAATTATGTTTTCAATTGTTTGGGGAGTTTTGGCAGGAAAGTGGAAAAAGACCCTGTCAAGGGCTACAAGGAATTAGGCCTAATTAGGCCTCCTAAAGACTAAGTCTTGAACCCGATAGAAATGGGCTTAGAGATCCTTCAAGATGGATCAAAATGGAAGTGATATGAATTTTGATGAAGCATTTGACACCATTGCAATGAATTTCATGGTTTGTGTGAAGATAGCACTTAGAGCCTTCTAAGTGCAGGAGAAAGCATTGAAGAAACAACAAGGTGATTGTCCTTCAAGGTGAAGCACAAGGAGTAGGAATCTTAGAGAAGATTTAGATAAGGTCTTAGTTAATCATTTAATCCCATTAAGATCCTAGAGGAGATTAGGATCCTTGAAGAAGACAAGCTAGGTCTTCTTAGCATTTGTGCAAGCACACCTAGAAGCACATACACCATTTCTTGCTTGGAGTGACCAAGATCTCTTCAATCAAAGGATTCTTCACAAGAATCTAGGTAGAAGCTATCCCTAGAAGATATTTATTATTTTAATTGCAATAGTTATTGTTTATGTTTTTGATCTATTGTCTTCTTTTTCCTTCTCTATGTATGTTCAAAGAAATGGTTCAAATCTTTAGAGATGATGTTTATTTCCATTTCTTCTACATGACATTTTGTTATTGGATCAATTGAAAATCTCTAGAAATAAATTTTACAAGCTTTGAGTTTGTTGTGATAGAAATTATTTATTATTTTTTATGGGCCTATGAGAAGTCCTACATACAGTTTCATATTGATCTTACATATGGGTTGGTATTGATGAATGTTTTGGAAGGGAAATGAGGAGATCTCAAATGGATCTTAGATTATGCTTCTAGGGCCCTCATTTTGCCTAGTTTTAGTTTTAAAATCCATTTTACTTTGTATTTATTTTAGAAACTTAGTCCATGACCAAGTGTGAAACTCTAGGCCCCAAGTGCATAAATTGCAAGTCCAAGAATGCAACTATCAAACCCAACTGCGCAACACTTCTAGAATGACATTTTTAGGGCTATGTTGATGTTTTAAGGTTTTATTAGTAACCAAAGGCTATTAGGAACTTATTTTTGATTTACTTGGACCATTATTACACTTAATATGGTTTTGATATCATGTATGCTATATTTTGATGCCTCATGTTATTTGATTAGTTTTGAATGCCAGATTAGGGTTTAGGGTTGTCTAGTGGACTAGGGACAACTAGTGATCACCTAAACTCAATAAATTGATGTTGTGGTATTCATATGAAATATTTTATCTTTTGATGAGATTCTTGATGCATTTATTATGTTTTTTATGGGTAGATTGATAGGGACGTTGGGAGAGCCAATCAAAAGCTCTTTCGTAGGACCCACAAGTGACCTTGAGGTGTTCTTCTATTGACACCAAATGACCTATAGGATCCCCCTTGAGGCTTAATACCATGGTCCACTTAACCAAACCAACTATAAAGTAACACTTACCAAGACAAACTAAGTTCTTGGTGCTCTTCTTCCTTCATGCACATATTGTCCTTTAATGCCATCTAAGGGCTCATCACTTCCAAAATGACATAGAATCTTGTAGAGGTGAGGAGGTTCTTGAATATACCTTATATATTTTATTTAGAGGTATTGAAGATCTTACTTCCATTACTTTCCTTACCCATCTCATAGATCCTTCCCAAAATAGGGCTACAAGGAAGAACCCCAATTAGGCCTCCTATTTCGGGAAAATAGGGATTTTATCCTAAATGCTCCCAAAGAACCCTATAACTTAATTATGGATTCTCACTTAAATATCCAACCTCTCAAATATTTTGGAGGTTTTAAAGGTTTACCTTTCCGTACAATCCCCTAACAAAATATAGGTGTTTTGGGAGGGTTTTAGGCAATCTCTGATTGCATGGTTTTCTTACAAGGTAACCAAATGGATTGGTTGGACCCTCTCCTCTTGAAAAATTCTTGGTAAGTACCTTTCCTTTGACCTAAAATCTCAAATTGATAGCATTCTGCACACCTCTACAAGTTATGCTCACTTTTTCTCAGTCTCTCCTAGTCGGGCTCACTATAGGATCACCTAGGGAAAGATTGTATAAATGCTTCGAAAGATTTCTAGGGACCATTCTCATGTACAAGGTATATACATAGAGTCTATTCACTATGACCAAGAGGCCGTATAGATTGAACAGTGGGATAGTGAGTTAGATCCTCATTTCTTACACCCTCCTGGTTTGAACCAATGAACAAGGAAATTGAAAAGATTCAACAAAGAACAAAGAAATGAATAAAAATTCCTAAAATAATGACACACACTACAAGTAAATACACTAAATTAAGAATTCCATTAATCAAAATCCATTATTCAACTCATAACATTCTTCTTCTATTCACTGATCACAGAGATACACAAACTTTCATACACTGTCACACTTCTCAAAATCAAAACACCATACAAAATATTATCCAACCTCATGATTTGGTGCAAAAATGACTTAAATAGTCTGAGGGTTGTCTTAGGTTGTCTTTAGGGAACTCCTAGGTCAATTTAGGGTATTTGGACAATTATGTCCGAGTAACTTTGAAAAGTTGCAAAAGTTGCTATGCAACTTTTTCAATTTTTGTATACCAAAGACCTTGGTAAGGTCCTATAGAGTTCTAGACTCCTTATTAGATCCAAATATAACTTCTCACACACCCTATGTCTAGCAAAAAATTTAGTGGTGATTATTCACCATTTGGCGAATGTCGCTTGTCGTCCACCCCTGATTTAGCAAATATATTGGCCATATGGGAATGATCATATCACCCCGCATTTATGAAAATTGGGTCCAATGCCCAGAATCATCGCCAATTGGTTTATGAAAATTGGGTCCAATGCCTAGGATCATCGCCAATGGCATATAATTTTTGGGCATAATATTTTTTTAACATTCACCTATAATTTCAAAGCGGCCCCAAATGGACGACCTATATTTGCCAATAGTTATATATATATATATTTTTTAGGCAGACCCAACTTCGCTAGCCATTTTATGGATGCGTGTCTCAAACCGATTGATTTTTGCCAAATTTATTAATATTACCATGGTATTGGATGACCCATAATCGCCTAGGATATAACACAAGACATGTTATAATTACGTGGGCTTTGCCAAATATTTGGACACTGACCTAATACCTCCTACCCAATTTTCCAATAAAGATTATTATAAATACATTCATACATTAATGTTATTGTACACAATTTGGATCAGTTCAATTTGATCGATAGTGAAGTTCAGACTATTGAGTCTTGACTGCTTTGGTGAGTCATGACTGTGATTGAATTTGAGGCAAAGGTAAGTGATTATTATTCTACAACTATGTAAACATTGTATATTATAGTTCTATTGTCATTTGTCACTTCTTCAACAAGTAAACATTTTTTTTACACATATTTTATTCACTGGTAGGGTGGTAGCCTTTATTTTGTTGAAAAATCAAGATGTCAAACAAGAATAAGGGTAAGGCTCTGGCATATGGGGAAAGCCAAGAGAGGCCAAAAAAATGTAGAACCTTATCATCGTACTTTGGTCATGGTGTTGGAAATGTTTCTGGCCAAAATCGGGAAGCTACTTCATCACAAGAAGATTTTCAAGGTTCACAACCTGAGGTTGAACCTACACGACATATTGAAGAAGTCAGTGAACCTAATATCTTAGGTCATGATGAACTTGAAGAAGATTTTTAGTTAAATACCTAGAGTAGCCATAATGATATAATCAACTTGGATGAGACTGAGAATGTCAAAGAAGATGATGGTGTAGGGAAGAAAAGAAAATACAAATCAAAGAATGATAGAATGTGGGATCTGTCGAGGAATTTTCAAATAGAATGGGTGTCAAAGTATCCATTCATTGAACCAGTGGATAATCCAATTGAAGGGGAGCCTTTGGTAGAATGCAGATGTAAGATTTTTAGTGAGATAAATAAGAAGGAAAAGAGGTTGCAGCTAAAAATTGACACCATAGAGAAGCATATGGGTAAAGTTTATGAAAATAAAACCATAGATGGAGTTCAAAAATTAGTGATAAGATGGAAAACAAAGGAGGAATCTCAGCATGTTAGGAATGCAGAATTATATGAATTTCAACATAATATAAAGATGAAGCCTGGTGAAGTTAAAGGCTCTATTGAAGCTTGTTTTGGAAAAGCATTGGAAGTAGAACTAATGGGAAAAAATGTTCAGTTAAGTGTTGTGTTTAATATTTTGAGTAGAGGGCATCCTATGATAGACTACCCATCATTGACTGCTTTATTACACTTTCTAAAAGATTGTAACTATCCTAACAATCACTGGTCAGTAAATAGTGGATGGGAATGGGCAAGTTGTCTTGCCGAGGTTGAAAAAGAGGATTTGAAGGCAAAAATTAAAGAGTCAAATTTTATTGCATTGTCTTTAGACGAGGTTACAGTAGTAGATAATACTTCCCAGGTATGCATGCATCTTTATACTGTATAGAATTTTGTTTGCCAACCTCATCTACTAACTGTTGCTAAAATGAGGGATAATGCGACAACGAAACATTATTTGAACTAGTAAAGAGTTGTCTAATTGAATATGGAGGTATAGATGACATGACCATTGCCAAAAAGATGGTGTGTGTTGGAGCGGATGGAGCTTCAGTAATGCAAGGCCATAGGGGTGGTCTTTGCACAAGGATATAATCTTCTTGTGCACCCTACATTACTCCCATTCACTGCATGGACCACTTAATGAATCTAGCTTTTGGAGTTGTTAGAAAGCATGCTCTAGTATAAAAAATTGAAGCTTTAATCAAAGAGCTCTACCAATATTTCTCTTGAAGTCCGAAATGATTGAGGGAATTTCAACACTTTCCTGAAAGACTAATCGACTGGAACAAGCTTCTCAAGGATAATGATACCAGATGGATCTCTTTGGATGGACCAGCACATCGAGTTTTTTCAGAATATCAATCGTTGCTTGGTCTAATGAACTCAAGTCGTGACGAAGCAGGGCAACCAAAATTTCCTATGCTCCTGGCAATGTTAAGTAATGTAGAGACACTGTTAACATTATCAGGTCTTCTCCCCATGCTTGAGGAAATGAGAAATATAATGAAAATGGCTCAGCAAAGAGCTATGTATATTGCAGAATATGCTGCACTGCGTAAATTGACATGCTTGATGCTCGATAATCTCTATGAATTATGTGTCGATGATGTAAAATTTTCCAGTTGGCTAAAAATCATAGATTTGGACAATCTTGATAAATTTTTAAAAATTAGTTCAAAGGGGGAGTTATGTGCAGAAGTTCACAGAGTTGAGATACCGATGCACTACTTTTCCAGGATTGAGTCTGAGGAACTAGGAAAGAACCCCAGGAGGTGAGTATCAAGTATTAAAAGGGAAGACTTTACCAAGATTTTTGAGTCTGTCACAGCTTCTATGAAGCACATTGCCTTTGATCTTTTCACACAGATTAGAGCAAGATTCCCTCCAGTCAAACTACTTGAATCCATGGCTATTGTGTTTCCTCGATATTGGAATATGAACAGTTTGAAAGATTTTAAAACTAAGCTACTAACTCTGATATATCATTTCTACAAAACCAAAGAGTTAAATGGAGTAACTCTAAATGGAATTTTAGATGCAAATCTTTTGAGAGAGAAATTAGGTAATTTTTCATTGACAATGAGGGAACAATATAATATTATGTAGAACCCTCGCGAAGATGGATCAGTATCAAGGCTTTGGAAAAATCTAGCTAAGAGTGAATTGTTGACTGATTCAATATCAAAATATTTCAAGCTTGCTAATTTATGTCTGACCATGATATTGGGGTCGGTGGAGGATGAGAGAGTTTTTAGTGCTTTGGGATTCTTAAAGTCAAAGCTAAGAAACAAACTAGACAAGAATCTGGAAAATTGCTTGAGGCTCTATACATCCAAGTATGAAGTCAATACTTTTCCTTACGAAAGGGCACTAAAATTATGGAGGAAGAAATGTCAAAGAAGAGGGATGGGAAACATTTCAAACCAAAGTGGGACTGGGAGTGGGAATGCCAGAGACAATGATGTCATTGACTCATGTACTAGTACTAGTACTACTAGCGGTGAACATCAATTAAGCGGTGGTATGCAGAGTGAAGAAAACATATCGAAGAACCAAGGAAGCTATGAAGTTGATGGTGCTAAATCTGACAATCTCAATGATGATATGATTTGGCAACTTGAAGTTGAACCGTTGTAGAAGTAGCAAGTCCTAGGTATTTATTAAGCTTTTTCCTGAAGTCTATTGTCAGTTTTTGTATCTCATCATCAATCATGCATAATAGCATATTCCAATGTCAAAAACATGAATGTGGTTGATAATGTCATCAAGATTCAATTCCATAAT
Organism: Chamaecyparis obtusa; assembly: GCA_027943335.1. Classification (NCBI taxonomy): domain Eukaryota; kingdom Viridiplantae; phylum Streptophyta; class Pinopsida; order Cupressales; family Cupressaceae; genus Chamaecyparis; species Chamaecyparis obtusa. The sequence goes on from BSBK01001133.1 coordinate 98,035, forward strand.
TAATAATGGTTTTCACTTGCATTATTCAGCTCATATGGTACAATTCTTGTAGATTTTTCATTATTCTTTTTGACAACATAGCAATTCATATGTTACAATTCTTAGAGTTAGAAATACTGATTCTCATTAATTTAATTACAAATATGATACAATGCCTCAATATAGCTCTATGATTCTATTTACAAAAGTCAATGACTCAATACCCATTGGCAATTTGGCACATTGCCCAATTTCAATTTCATTACCCTAACTCTAAGCCAATGACCCTGAATTCCCTTTTATAGAAACAAGGGAGCAACAACAACTTCAGGTCGATTTGCCTAATGTGAAGTGAGAAGTCTCAAAATCTAAATCAGTAAGACAACTAAAAGTCTACAACATCTCTACAAATTTAGTTGTACATTTTTGCATTTGACAGGCCGGTTTAGTAAATTAGCATTGGCAATAGCATTTGCAACTGCAAGACTGCAACATTGATCCTGTTCAAAAAACAAAGTTCAAACTTGTTACTTTAAACTCAATTCTAGACTCTAGTATTTAGGATAATATCAAGATATATACTAAAGATATAGAGATGATTGAAATTGAAAGTACTTCCACATACTATGATTGATGAGATCAAGATGATTCTGTCAGTTTCTTTAGTATGCTCCATTCTTCATTGGTTGGAAGGGCAAAATTTCTAATGTTATAGTAAATGACCTGCAACTTCGTCAGCCATCCATACTTGGAAGAGTGAGTTGAAAGGAATGTTCCTTCCATTACTACATTCAAAATTGTGAATGTTTTGATGCACTTTGCAATGCCTTCATGAGTTCTGTCCTGAGGAAGGTTGCCTAAATCAGACGTCATAGTGTCCTCCAAATTTTTTTTGTAAGCTTCTCTTCCAATGAAATTCATTGATGAGTAATCAGGTCCAGGACTTGGCAAACCAAGAGATATCAATTTGGTTGTTTTACTATTCATCTTGGCGAGCTTTGGCCCGAATAAGGCAAGAGTTTCATCTACTTTTGTTAGTTTCTGACATATTTGAAAGACAAAGGTCACCTTTATTGTTGCACCAACGTGGTCTTGAATTCCCTTGCTTGCCAAATGCCTGTCACTGGTTTTGTAACTGATTTCTTGTATAATCTACTTTGCAATTTTCTATCTTTGACAAAAATTTTTGTTCTTCACAATCTGCTCTTTCAGCTTCCCATAAACATTTGTAATAGTTTCATTTAGTTCAAACCAATCACACAACCTATCACCAGACATCTTTATTTTCCCCCAGAAGAATTTTTTTATTTGTTTGATTGTATTATTTACATTGTCATTCAAGATGTTTTCATACTTTTTAATTGTATTATTTGCCTTCTTTAGGTCTTCTCTCATTTCTGAGAACTGGTGTTCACCATGTTGTCTTATTTGATCTACTTTCTCTTCCCACTCATTTTCTTTCTCTTCCCACTATTTTGTTTTTACCCTCTCATTCTCCAATTCTTTCTTTAAGTTATTGGTTGCATGTCCCGCATTCTCCAATTTTTTGTAAAAACTTAATGAAGAGGCTTTTTCATCCTCAAGTTTTTTTTCGCTTTGTTCCAATTTTTCCCTCAGAGTTTTCAATTATGCATCCATATGTTCTTTTTGTCCAATTGCTTCTTTAGAGGATGAATTTTTTTATCCTTCTCTCTAATTCTTTGCACCTATTTTCTGCTACTTTCTCAGTTGCCTTTACATTTGCCAGGTCTACCTTTAGCTTATCTATTGTGCCCTGAAGCTTTCCTTTCTCTCTCTCCAACTTCATCAGTGAACTATAGACCACTTGGTTGGTCATTTTCGACACATTTATCTTGTCCACATTTTTAATTTTGGATAAATCCATTTGGAGGGTGCTAACTTGAAATTGAGATGGATCTAACTGACTCTCTGGTGGATTTTTATCTCTAGCTGGGGGCATAACAACCATGAATTCCATCATATCTTTATTTGGGTCATATGTGGGAAATAACCTATTGGATGCAGGTTATGTATCATGAGCTGTAGCAACTGCTTCCATCTTCATTTTCTTACTATTTTCTTTATTCCTATTTTTTGATTGTTCATAGTTAGTTACAAAATCATTGTAATGAAAATCAAGGTTTTGTGACACAACTGTATGTTTGAATGGTGAAATAGTACTTGCACTAATGTATGAGCTTCCACCTATGTTTCCTATGGTTTTGCTAATTCCACCACTAGGATTAGCAACACCCTGACCCATTACAAGTGGAGTTTTTGGACTGTTATGAGGGTTTTGTCCTGAAGGTTGGGCAATTGTTGGACTCACAATCACCATTGGTATTGGTGTACTAATACTTGTAGTTGTCATAACCTTTTTATTCTTTACCCTACCTTGATCTCTGGGAACATTTGTTTTCATGTCTATCTGCAATGTCCTTTTCGGACCACTAGTTGTAGTTGTACCTATGATATCCACAACTGTGGGAGTGGCAATTGATTGAGATTGAATGTAAGTGCTTGCAATAGGTGGAACTGTATTTGAAGCTAGAACTAATGGAATTGACTAAGTTGATGAATGTGATGATTGAACTCCAAGCCCAAGGCCTAGTTTTGCACCATGTTTTGGTGGAGCTAGTGGGTTAGGTGTAGACCAAACCCCTTGTCCACTGGGACCCAGACCACCAATACCTTGGTAGCCCATTTTTTGTATAATATATGCCCCTTTGGTATATTTATCTTTTGTGGACTTATCAAGTCCTCTACTAATTATGGGATTCACACTAGATGTGGGATCCACAGAGTCCTAGTCATAGTCCTCATCATCGGTGACATTTGCTTCAGCTGGATGCTCCTTATTCCACAAGTCGTTAAACATTTTATCCTCTTCCATCTCATAAAGATCTTTAGAGGTCTTTGGCTCATCAAGATTCTTCCTCATTTCCCAAAAATCTTTAATTTTGGTTCGAGTCCAATTATCATCCATACATTCATCCATTAGGTCATTTTGAATAGATTTTGTAGATGGTTGAGCAACTTTTTGGTAGAAATTGTACGATGTCATGGCCTGCACTTTTCCTTTCTGTTTGTGCAATGCCATAATTTGTGATGACAATTCTTGTATTGACATATTATTTTCAGCATCATATTTCTCCATCTCTTTTTTGACCTCCTCCTAGGAATCCATGTTTTTAAATTTTTCAATCAATGGAATACTTTCATGTTGACATTTGCTTGCAGAGTTCCCATTCTCTCCAAGCTTTGTTCCAATTATGTTGATTGGATCATACTACCAGTGACTATCAACATCGAAGTGAAAAATTGTAAAAAAGGCTTCTGCCACTTTGAATCCTCTTCTCTCAAATGTGAACCCTCCAAATGAGAAAGGCAAGGAAGGAAATATCATTTTCTTTTGCTGACCATTAAAGAGTACATCTGTGCTCTCCATCTGCCATACATATTCCAATGCAAATACCCTCTTTGTGACATGTATTGGAAGTTTGTAGGGTTTTGCTACTGAACCATAAAACCTTAACATTGTGTACTCTTCCATGAAGTACCAGTCAACCAATTGCATTTTACTTCCAAGTTGAATTAAATATCTACAAGTAGCAGGTAATCTAGGCATTGGAGTGCCTATAATTTTATCGTACATTGGTCCCAAAAAGAAGTCTACAAAATTGTTATAGTTCCTTCTGTTATCAATCATCCTTATCTGAGGTGTCAACTCATTTATTGGATTTTGGCCCTGACTACAAAGCTTGTTTGTCTGAAATATTGCATGATGCTTTGCTAAGAGAAGATAGCACAAGTAGGTTGTGAATCTAAATGTCTTCTATGAACCTATTTTAATCATTAGTAATTGTTCTTGCATGCAATGAACAATGTGATCAATAAAACAATATTTTACTGGTTCTTTTTCAAAATGAATATGAAAAAGAATTTCAAGAATGCTGGCACCGACTTCTTTATTACTATCCAATCCCAAACAAAATGCTAGCAAGGAAATACTGTCCTAAACCCATGGCACAAAAATTTCATAATCATAAGGAGGCATATGATCTAGACTAAGGCTAGAACCATTTTTTATTCCTCTGATATAAGAATCTCTCTGTGTTGCATCTATTTTTTCATAATCCTCTGCCAACTTTCTCAGGTCAATTTGCACATTTGAGTTTTGTTGTTCAAACCCTAGGTTCAATAGACTAGAAAATTCACTCTTGGTTATGGACAAAATTTCCTCCTGTGTATTTTTATTCACAATTGCTTTTTTATTTTCATCATAATTTTCAGCACGGACCATGACAATTTCTGGGCAAGGGAATACTCAAGGTAACGCGATGCTTGCCGACCCAACATTCCATGATGCAATTTTATTTGCCGTTGCATTTACCTTGGGGTTAAATGAAGAAAATTTTGAACCCTTATTTGGATTGTTCCACTTGTTTTCAATTGAAAATCTAATTTCCATTATTCCCTTATTTCCATCAATAACAGGATCATAAATATCATGGAATAAATCTGTGAAACCTGGTGTTTTAAGAAGATTGTGGAATTCTATTATCTGACTTGTCTTTTTACTCATAGTCTTATTCTTGATAATTTTTTTGCCTAACATGGTAAGCTGGTAAGTGGTAACCTAAACCAGTATCACTATTTACTTGTAGGAAAATTCAAATATTTATACACAGCTACAAGCCTACAATTTATAGGGGTGATTCAAGAATCAAAATTAAACCCTAACAAGTAACAGGATAATTTTTTTTCTATAATATAAATAGTAAAGTTGTAGATCAAGAGATTTGAAAAATTTAAAATGCGGGACCTAGGTGTTCAGGATTTTAGTAGTTACCCATTACCCTTAGTTTCAATTTTTGTAGACTTTGACTGGGAACAAAGCTTTAGCTGAGAGACTTTGTTGCACTTTCTTTCCTCAACATAGAAATTTAAAATCTGTAAACCCTTTCTAAATTCACAGACTACTGGAAAGTGAAACTTAAAGCACCAAAATTGTACAATCTAGAGTCATCACCACTCATCTGACGGCTGACTCACCTCATGACTATGAGTTAGAAATGTCATGTCATCATCAAATGGCATTGTTGGTAGGACCATGCGAGACTGTGAGTGGAACATATTACATGTTTAGTGACACGTGTCATGATTTTGGAACGGGTTTGAAAAGATGGGGTTTCTTTTTCCTTTCATCCCAAAATAAAACTTTGGTCATTGATCTACAATAATCCAACGGTCATAATGGTGTTGTGTGCCTGTGGTAGCCCCAGGCTCCGTGGGTCCCATTAACTCACCTAGTCACCACTCATTTGATGGTTGACTCACCTCACGACTACGAGTCAGACGTGTCACATCATCATCAAATGGCATTGTTGGTAGGACCATGAGAGACTGCGAGTGGAACATGTTACGTGTTTAGTGACACATGTCATGATTCCAGAATGGGTTTGAAAAGATGGGGTTGCTTTTCCCTTTCATCCTGAAATACAACTTTGGTCGTTGATCTACAATAATCCAATGGTCATAATGGCGCTGTGTGCTTGTGGTGGCCCCAGGCCCCGTGGGTCCCATTAACTCACCTAGTCACCACTCATCTGACGACTGACTCACCTCATGACTACGAGTCAGACGTGTCACGTCATCATCAAATGGCATTGTTGGTAGGACCATGCGAGACTGCGAGTGGAATGTCTTATGTGTTTAGTGACATGTGTCATGATTCTAGAATGGGTTTGAAAAGATGGGGTTGCTTTTCCCTTTCATCCTGAAATACAACTTCAATTGTTGATCTATAATAATCCAATGGTCATAATGGCATTGTGTGCCTGTGGTGGTCTCAGGCCCCGTGGGTCCCATTAACTCACCTAGTCACCACTCATCTGATGGCTGACTCACCTCACAACTATGAGTCAGATGTGTCACATCATCATGAAATGACATTGTTGGTAGGACCATGCAAGACTGCAAGTGGAATGTCTTACGTGTTTAGTGACACGTGTCATGATTTTGGAATGGGTTTGAAAAGATGGGGTTGCTTTTCCCTTTCATCCTAAAATACAACTTTGGTCATTGATCTACAATAATCTAACCGTCATAATGGCATTGTGTGCCTGTGGTGGACCTGGGCCCCCATGGGTCCCATTAACTCACCTAGTCACCACTCACCTGATGGCTGACTCACCTCATGACTACGAGTCAGATGTGTCACGTCATCATCAAATGGCATTGTTGGTAGGACCATGCAAGACTATGAGTGGAACATGTTACGTGTTTAGTGATACGTGTCATGATTCCAGAAGGGGGTTGAAAAGATGGGGTTGCTTTTCCCTTTCATCCCAAAGTCCATCATACATCATCAATCTGTGCTCATCCAACGGTAGTTATTTGCAATCGACATTGTTAAATGTTATAATGTTATTTTTTCCTTTATAAATATTAATTAATAATGGATAATAAGTTAATAACATTTAAAGTTATTTAATTGAATAGTAACAATTTTAGCCAATCAAATTCAAAATGCACTATTTTTTTAATAATATTGAATTCTAATAAATTTCAGAGGCCGGAGTCAAGGTTAGTGTTTAGAGATAACAAGATTTCTGTGGTTGCTGACTCGCTAGGTCTCCCAAACACGAGTTAAAGTAATATTTTTTATTGATTATATAGTATAATTAATGTTAAAATGATATTTTTTATTGATTATAACTTTAACATTGATAATTATAATCACATATAATTATCATACCTTATAATTAGAAAACAATAAATTCTTTCTCTAACCTTATTAATTCATTTGTCTGTCAAATTGATTATATAGTATTCTTAAAGTTAAAATGATATTTTTTATTGATTATAACTTTAACATTGATAATTATAATCACAGATTCACATATAATTCTCATACATTATAATTAGAATACCATAAATTCTTTCTCTAACCTTATTAATTCATTTGTCCTTTAAAATTCTATAAATCTTTCATATTAAATGTATGAGTGTGTGAATTTTGACAGGTAACATTACCCAAACTTAATGTTAGTACTCAGTGATAACTGATAAGACATTTCTTTTATTAACTACAACTGTCTACATTGTACAACTATGATACATCATACATATCTAATATGAAGATAAATCATAAAGCAACTAATTAAAATATTGCAATCACAGTGATAGAGAAGTCTAAGAACCATTTTTTGTACAAATTGAAATGAGCTAAAGCTTGCAAAATTTTCATTGTTTTCTTTTCATAAAATTATAATTACATAAACATTGTCCAGTTCCAATTCTAGAACAAAGAGAAACCTACTATAAACAAAAAAAACAAAAAATGAGGTATGTTTTTATAAAAAAAAAAACCACTAGTAGACTAGGAGTCCAGTGTCCACTTCGAGTACAATACTACAAAAAAAAACCTACCATAAACAAAAAAAACCCATAAACGACTACGAGGTATGCTTTTATTAAAAAAAACTAGTAGTAGTCCACTACTGATTTTGCCCTTCGGCTCCATCTAAGTAGAATTCACGAGAGATTATTATTTGTGAGAATTCATCGAGCCACCTAAATTTCCCCACCTCAACCTCCTCTTCATCAAGCATAAACCACTTTCAGAGAAAATCCCTAGAAATCAGGGCCCATTTCCTATGGCACTTATACTACCTAGCATTGAGGCCCAAAAGAAAAGGTTGCATGACCACATTCTAGCCTGGGAGGAGAAGCTTGGGTATTTCACTTGCCCAAGGGATCCCCACCCCTATTTTTGTGAACACAACAACATTAATGTTGTCCCCCAAGTATTCTTCTTTAAAAACCCTCCTCAGCAGCATTAACATGTCCACCTTCTCTCCTCCGAGGTCAAGAAGAGATGCCAAAAAATGGGATGTAATGTCCGTGTTGACCCAGTGCCTATCTTCATTGTTCAAAAACTCTCAGCCCAGCACCATTTTCACAGCCTCTATAACGAAAGGCCCACCCTCCTTACAAATAGATTCTAAGGTTTCATTAGTAAAGGAACCCAGAAAGGCCTTCTGGGCCTCCTTAGATGTGCATATAAGCCTAACTGGAGTGTCCATTTGAAATAGTAAAACTTCAGAAAACTTAAAAACAAATTATTTGTAGAGTGCAGAGTTCAGACCCTAAACAAACAAATTATCTAGCAAAGGCCAAAGATGAATCGATGAATAATGAAGCTAGATCATCTATAAATAGTCCTTGAATTCTTGATCGTTACTTAGCAATAAATTATTTTGTGTTTAATGGTATTAAATCCATTATCCTTAACATGCCTCTAAATCTTTCATGTAAATCTTTCCCCTAAATGCATGCGTGTGAGAAATTAAAATTTTGGACTTAATCTTTCATATTTGGCAGTAAATCTTTCCCATAAATGCAAAAGATGTCAGATATCGATTATAGCATATGTATGAATTTGGAAGTAGTGCGTGTCTACTTTGTGTGACAAGTTAAAGAATGTCGCTTATCACTAACAAGGCATTTATTGCTTACCAAGTTAAGAGGTTACAAGTTGCACTATAGTAATAGAACCGTGAATATCGATACCAACATGTGTACACTGTAGTCTGTAGACAAGTAACCCTTATTTGATACATGTCAACATTCCGGTGACTTCCTCCACAACTCTGTTTCCTTCAAGAAATTGGGGCCAAAATTAAACTTCATCCATTGATCTTGGATCATCGGATGGTCTCAAATAATATATTTAACATTATAAAATAATGTATGTATGTTAGGTATGTTAGTCTAAGGTATTATAACAAAATATTTACCATCTTTTGAAAATCGCCAACAAAATATTTTTTTTTGCCATAATTAATGAACGATTAGCCAATAAAATAAATAAATTTTCAAATGGTACATAAAATTCACCAATACAAATATTTTTTTACCCTTCAAAAGAAAATCATTTGCCTCATATATTATTATTATTTACTTGCAAAGAAAATTATTCGCCTCATATATTATAATTTTTTACTTCAAAAGAAAATTATTTGCCAGCAATTTATGAAATTTTCATTTGGTGGGGAAAAGTTTCCAATAAAAACTATGAAAAATCATGGATTTGAAAAAAAAATTTGCTTGCATTAAAACAAATTCCCCCCTAAAATAATGTACAATTCACCAGGATTTTACACTTTTTCCTAAAAGGGGGTTTCTTAAAGTTATCTTTGCCTATGTCCTATGAAATCATAGTAAAATCACCTAACATCATTTAACGAAGAAAGAGTACTTAACACTTAGGGCTCAAAATAACAAAGATCTAAGACCCAAGACCAATCTAGACCTTTCATCCCTATTAGATCCTACACTATGGTCAACATGACCTTAGGAAAATCACACACCTGCCAAAGATGGATTGGATCAACCAACCCTTGGGTACTCCTACACCATGCTCCCCCTCTGCACAAAAGAAGTTAAGGCACCATAGGGGATATGAGAGAAAGATCAATGCCCAACTATTTGAAGTTGATTTCTTCTACCCAAGTGGCTTCAGATTCAGGGTGATCCTTCCATTGTACCAGGTATTCTATGTAGATCCTATGTCTGGTTTTATTCTTCACTCTAGACTCCAAGATCCTCTCTTCTTGAGGCTTGGTCTTATGAGGTATGGCCACTGTATTGACATTTGAAAGCACATCTAGGTTGCTCTGACTGATCTTAAACAATGGTCCCCTGTACTTGACCAGGTCTGCAATGTTGAAGATTGGTGAGATGGCTAGATCTTGAGGAAGGTCTACTTTGTAGGAATTGGCTCCATAGTTGGCCATAATCTTACATGGTCCTACTTTCTTCATCTACAACTTATTAGGCATTCCCTTTTTGCAATCTAGACTTGTTGAGATGGACCATGACATAGTCACCCACTGCAAATTGGACATATCTCCTCTTTTCATCCACTTTTGCCTTTATCTTTTGGGTTGCTTCTGCTAGGGTCCTCTTGACTTGCTCCTAAATCTCCTTCATATTTTGGGAGAATTCCTCTGCATGCCCACAACTATAATCCATATTTCCTAAATCTCTGAGTTCATTCACTCCTCTTAGGTGCATCCCATACACTATCTTAAAAAGGCTTTTACCAGTGGTTCAGTTCACACTGTCATTGTAAGCATACTCTTCTTGAGGGAGGAATAAGTCCCATGACTATCCATACTCCTTAGTTAGGCACTTAGAAAGTTACCTAATACCTTGTTGATCGCTTTAGTTTGACCATCTATTTGGGGATGGTAAGCTGAACCAAAAGATATATTAGTACCCAATCTGCACCATAGGGTCTTTGAAAAATGGCCCATGAACTTTGCATCTCTACCATACACAATGCTAAGAGGAAGTCCATGGATCCTCACAACCTCCTTGAAAAAGAGATGATCTATGTGGCTAGCATCATGAGTTATCTTGTAAGGGATAAAATGGCTCATCTTACTAAACCTATCTACCACCACATAGATACTATCCAACCCTATCTTGGTCTTAGGAAGCCCCACTATGAAGTCCTTGTTGATGCACTCCCATGACCTATTTGGTATGGGTAAGGGATGGTATAGGCCTGCATTTCTTGCTCCTCCTTTGGATTTCATGCATATGATACACTGCTCTACATATCTCCTCACATCCCTAGGTAGTTTAGGCCAATATTAGAATCTTTGGACTAAATCCATTGTCTTGTTGATGCCAAAATGGCCACTAAGACTCCCATTGTTCTTCTCCTGAATGATATTCTCTCTCATTGATCCCTTGGGAACACATAACTGATTCCCCTTAAACAATAGTCCACTCTGCAAGTTGTATTCAACAAACTAACTATGAAAATGGTTTTGAAAATCAAAGCATACCTTGTAAGCCTCTAAGAAGTCTTCATCATCCTTGTAAAGGTCCTTGAATCTATCTATCCCAATACTTTGGAGTTGGACTTCCTTGATTGTCAAAAATCTCCTACTCAATGCATCTGGTACCTTTTTCATTTGCCCCTTCTTGTTCTTGATAGTGAAGGTGAAGGCCTGCAGATACTCCATCCATTTTAGGTGTCTATTGCTTAGCTTCTCATGTGTATTGATGTAGCTTAAGGCCTAGTTGTTTGTGAACACCACAAACTCTTTGAGACGGAGGTAATGCCTCCACTTCCTAAGTGACTACACTAAAGCATATAACTCCAAGTCATAGGTTGAGTATTTCTTCTTAGCCTCATTGAGCTTCTCAATAAAGAAGACTATAGGCCTACCTTCTTGACTTAACACTCCTCTAACTACTATCCCACTTGCATCACACTCCAAGGTGAATAAATTATCAAAGCTTGGTAGTAGGAGAATTGGTTGAGTTGCCACTTGTTGTTTCAACTTCTCAAATGCCTTGCTGGATTATTGTATCCATTTGAATTTGGTCTTCACTCCACCTTTAATGGTGTCTAGCATTGGTGCACATATGCCACTGAAATTCCTTATGAATTTCCTATAGTATTGGGATAGGCCATGAAAACTTCTAACTTATGTCCCTGTGGTTGCTGTAGCCTAGTTTAGGATGGCTTCCACCTTACTTGGATCCATCTTTAGTATGCCCTTAGACACTAAAAATCCCAAGTAGACCAATTATTATTTGAGGAACTCACATTTCTCAAAGTTAATGGCTAACTGTTCATGGATTCTCTTGAGCACAACATCCAAATGTGTTAGGTGTTCTTCCTTTTTTTTGTTGAAGATGAGTCTATCATCAAGATATACCACTACAAACCTACCTGTATAGTACTTTATCACCTCATTCATCAATCTCATGAGTGTGCTAGGGTCATTATTAAGCCCAAATGGCTTCACAAGCCACTCATATAACCCTTCAGTGGTTTTGAAGGTTGTCTTCCACTCATCCCCATCCTTTATCCTAATTTGATGGTATCCACTTTTGAGATCTAACTTAGTGAAGTATTGGGCTCCTCCTAGGCAATCCATTAGATCCTCTATCCTAGGTATAGGGAATCTATATCTGATATTGATCCTATTTATTTCTCTTTGAGTCAGTGCAAAGTCTCCACTTACCACCTTTCTTGGATGCTAGGACCACCAATACTGCACATGGACCGATGCTCTTCATTACGAGCCCTTGATCTAGCAGCTCTTGTACTTGCCTTGCCACTTGGTTTTTCTCTGGTGTGAGCTTGTAGGCTTCCTTATTTGGCAATGAGGCCTCAGGTATGAAGTCAATTTTATAACTTATAGACCTCTTAGGAGGTAAGGTTTCTGGTGTCCCATCACTTACTATATCCTTAGACTTCCCAAGAAGCTCTTGGATCACCACTGGTATGGGTGATTGACTAGGCTTCTCCCCTTCTTTAGGCTTCACAACTATAGCATACCCCTCACTGTCTTCTTCTTGAAGTGTGTGTAGTATCTCTTTTCCACTACTCAATAACACACTAGGAGTTTTTGTAGGAACCTCATCATCATCTATTAATGACTAGATCTTAAATGTCTTTCCATCTTTCTTGAAGGTAACTGTATTTCCTCTCCCATCATACATGGCTTATCTATCATATTGCGATGGTCTTACCAATAAAAGATGGCATGCATCCATGGGTAGCACATCACATAGAAACTTATCTTTGTATCCTCCTATGGAGAATTCAACCCATGTTTTCTCATTCACTAGGACACTTTTCCCTTTGTTCAACCATGTCACTTTGTAGAGGTTTCCATGGGGTACCTTGGTCAAATTGATCTTCTTGATTGCTTCCTCTACAATGATGTTATCTATGGAGCCACAATCCACAATCACCTTACATACTTTACCCATGATTTTACATCTCACTCTAAAGAGACCTCTTCTTTTCTTTGGCTCCTCTTTCACTGGTTGTCTAATGAGGACCCTTTTAAACATGAGGTTCTCTCCCATCTTTGACTCTATGTGGCTAACCTTTGGTGACTTGACACTTGATGTGTCTTCTTGAGCATAAGCCACTCTCTTCTTTTTATTGGAAGAAGATTCCTTCTTTGGAAACCTAGATGTTGGATGTCCCATCTACCCACAATTGTAACACTTCATGCTAGTAAAGTAATAACTACTTCTTCCTACATCTCTTCCTCTATTAGAGCCTCCATGATTACCTCTACCTCCGCCATAGTTTCCTCTAGAGATTTTTTCACCACTTTTCTCTACAAGCTTGGACTCTCCTTGGATTCTTTGACTAGTCCCTCTACCTTAGTGTCCACCTCCATGACCCCTTTGATCTCTTCCTCTACCTCTATTTCTTGAACTAGAATCTTGCCTCATCTTACTCTTCTCATCTATCTTTAGTGCCAACTGATAGCACTGATGCACTGTCTTGGGGGTTAGGAGACTCATCTCCTCTTGGATAGATCACTTCAATCCATTTAGATGTCTATAAACTTTGATGCTTTCTTCTTCTACCACCTTGGATCTTAGACATAGCTTTTGGAACTCCTCAGTGTAGGTGTTGACATCATTGTCTTTCTACCTTAGAATTTTCCTTCTTTATGTAGTTGGATTTCATAGTCCTCTGGCATATAGGATTTTTTAACCTTGGCCACCATTCCTTTCCATATAGCTATGGGGTTCTTGCCTTCTTTCTCCCTCTCTATTTGAATTAACTTCCACCATGTGAGAGTAGAGCCTCTAAGTCTTGACTTGGCTACTCTCACCTTTTGAGCCTCACTGATTCCATCACATTCAAAGTTATTCTCCATGCCCTCAATCCAATCAATGACTGAGTCAAGATCCATTTTTCCACTAAAGAGTGGTACACATTCTAGTGCCTTTCCAATCAAGGCCTTCAAGGCTTTGAGGAAGGGTTCTTTCTCCACCACTAGATCTAGTTTAGGAACTTCATCTTCTACTGATTTATCCTTCCATGCCTTCTCATCTATCTTCTCAGTCACCTCTTATGTTGTATCTTCTACTGCTTCCAACTTCTTGGCTAGTAGGTCTATTCCTTCCCTTAATTATCTATTTTCTTTGTCTCGGTCTTCTACCTTCTTGGACAACTCTGCATCGGTCACCATCCTAGAAGATCCACTAGAATTACACTCTGACATGCACTCACTTCCCAAATCTTTTGGGGCTCTGATACCAATCTAATAGGGAGGTTGGGAGAGCCAATCAAAATCTCTTTCCTAGGTCCCATAAGTGACCTTGAGGTGTTCTTCTACTGACAATAAATGACCTATAGGATCCCCCTTGAGGCTTAATCCCCTGGTCCACTTAACCAACCCAGCTATCAAGTAACACTTACCAAGACAAACTAAGTTCTTGGTGCTCTTCTTCCTTCATGCACACATTGACCCCTAAGCTCTGATACCAATCTAATAGGGAGGTTGGGAGAGTCAATCAAAAGCTCTTTCCTATGTCCCACAAGTGACCTTGAGGTGTTCTTATAATGAAAACAAATGACCTATAGGATCCCCCTTGAGGCTTAATCCCCCAGTCCACTTAACGAAACCAGCTATCAAGTAACACTTACCAAGACAAACTAAGTTCTTGGTGCTCTTCTTCCTTCATGCACACATTGACCCCTAATTCCATCTAAGGGATCATCACCTCCAAATTGACATAGAATCTTGCAAAGGTGAGGAGGTTCTTGAATATGCCTTATATTTTTTATTTAGAGGTCTTGAAGATCTTACTTCCATTACTTTCCTTACTGATCTCATAGATCCTTCCCAAAATAGGGCTACAAGGAAGAGCCCCAATTAGGCCTCCTAGTCTGGGAAAATAGGGATTTTATCCTAAATGCTCCCAAAGAACCTTGAAACTTAATTGTGGATTCTCACTTCAATATCCAACCTCTCAAATATTTTGGAGGTTTTAGGGTTTCACCTTGCCGTAGAATCCCCTAACAAAAAATAGGTGTTTTGGGAGGGTTTTAAGCAATCTATGATTGCATGGTTTTCTCACAAGCTTGGGGTAAACAAATGGATTAGTTGGACCCTCTCCTCTTGAAAAATTCTTTGAAAGTACCTTTCCTTTGACCTCCAATCTCAAATTGATAGCATTCTGCACACCTCTGCAAGTTATACTCACTTTTTCATAGTCTCTCCTAGTCGGGATCACCATAGGCTCGCCTAGGGAAAGACTATATAAATGCTTGGAAATATTTATAGGGAAAATGCTCCCATAAAAGGTATATACATGGATTCTAATCACTATCCCCAAGATTCAATATAGATTGAATGGTGGGATAGTGAGTTAGATCCTCATTTCTTACACCCTCCTGGTTTGAACCAGTGAACAGGGAAATTGAAAAGATTTAACACAGAACAAAGAAATGAATAAAAAATCCTAAAATAATGACACACACTACAAGGAAATACACTAAATTAAGAATTACATTAATCAAAATCCATTATTCAACTCATAACATTCTTCTTCTATTCACTGATCACAGAGATACACAAACTCTCATACACTGTCACACTTCTCAAAATCAAAAATTTGTACATAATATTATCCAACCTTAGAATTTGGTCCAAAAATGACTTAAATAGTCTGAGGGTTGTCGTAGGTTGTCTTTAGGGGACTCCTAGGCTGATTTAGGGTATTTGGACAATTATGTCCGAGCAACTTTGAAAAGTTTCTATGAAACTTTTACAACATTTTTATAACTTTTTCACTTTTTGCATACCAAAGACCTTGGTGATGTCCTATAGACTTCTAGACTCCTTATTAGACCCAAATCTAACTTCTCACACATAATAAGTCCTATGAAATCATAGTGACATCATGTAACAATAATTAACCAAGAAAGAGTCCTTAACACTTAAAGGCTCAAAATAACAAAGACCTAAGACCTAGGACCAATCTAGACCTTTCATCCCTATTGGATCCCACACTATGGTCAACATGACCTTAGGAAAATCACACACCTTCCAAATATGGCTAAAAATAAAATAAAATATGGATTGGATCAACCAACCCTTGAGTTCTCCTACACCACAGATAACCTAGGTACACTAGGTGAGTGGCTCACATTGGGGGATGGGTCCCTAAAGTGGCAACCATGATAAACCACTAGTGATTTTTCTTAAATAAGTGATAAAATTAATAAAATTAACTTGGAAAAGTGGGAATAACACATTAATAAAGATTAATTGATGCCTCATCCATGCCTCTAGTGCTCATACATGATAGGGATGGGAGTGATTGAAGGTGCCTATGCAATGACACAATCAAACACCCTTGTCTCCATGGAAAGGTGTTTGGTTTTGCATATGCCTATTTGGATGCCAGGGTCCAGAGTTGACCACTAGGATATATTTTTGTGTGAAGGCTATGTGATGAAACTCACCTATCTTGTAACATAGAGTCTTTACACCCTTGTTTTCTTGTGCCTCTAGTGGCCATATTTGCCTTGTTGTCCTTCATGACTTATGTTGTTCTTTTGGGAAGGGTTTTACCACCTTAGTTATGTTCTAGTTGTTGCCTCTTGTGTGGTCCTTAGTTTCTATCTCCTATCTTGGGGGAGTGGGCCATGGGTCCCACATGGTTGAGTGTTGAATCTTTATTATATCGAGGTACTATTTGTGGTCTCATGGATGAACTCTATACATGTTCCTTTCCAAATTTGCAATTGAAGAATTTATATTGTATCATGTATCCCGTTGAGATGTATTTGATGTAAAATGAATTTGTGTAATCATAAGCTCTTGAAAGGAGACATTTGTATATGATGTAATAATGTAAATTGATTCAAAGCATTATAATGGGATGATGTAGTTCAAGGTGAAATACAAGGGAAAAATTGCAATGTAATTTGTATATGTTACAAGTATTAAAAGAAATGGATTATGTTATTTATTACTCTCTTATGTTACCCTTCTAAATAAAATGAACTTAGGTATAATTATATTTTGTAATATCTATGAAAATGTTGGAAAAAGAAGTTATCTACACCACTTGTTCGTGACTTATGTTATCTGTCTTTAATAAATGAACTTGGATCTAGATTATGTTGATGTATTGAAAGAAATGATATTTAATGGTTAATATACAAAGAAATGTTTTAGGAAATGATTGATCAATAAATGAATTGTAGGCAAATAAATGGTTTTGTTTTTAATGAAATAAAATAGTAATTTGACTAGATATATGATTTAGTTATAAGAAGGAATTGTTAGGAATTGATAGAGTAGTAATGGAATTTGTAACAAATGGATAGATATGCATCAAGGGAATGAGAAATGAATGGTTAGTATTAAGGAATTAATGTTTATGTTAGAAAAGAAGAAAATGTTATCTTTTGATTTAATGTTTAAAGTAATAAAATGAGATAGTAAACTTAGTAAATTGATTAGTTTTAATAGATGGTTAATTTATGATTATGGAAAAAATTAAACTAGGAATATTTATTTGGTGCACTAAAATGAGCCTAGAGTAATGAGGGTTCTTAAGTTAAAGAATATCTTAGTAAATGAGTAAATAATTAGATAATGTTGTTAAATTAACAATGTTAGGGAACTCGACATGGAAACTGATAATGGGAATGTTGTTGGCAATGAGGAAATTGGTGAGATGGTAATGCGTGATAATGAAAAGGGTTCTACCCTTTTGGAGTCTCTGAGCAATATTGTTGATTCTACTGTCAAATGGGTTGTTGATGCTTGTCAAAATACTTTTGTTGAGAACCTGAATAGTGAGGAGAATATTGAGAAGGGAGAGACCACTGACAACCAAAAAAAGGGGATTCTATGGCTCTTGAGGAACATGACTTCAACACAAAAATAGTCACCAACATGAGCATCCTAAATGCAGCCAGAAGTAGAGCTATCTTGTCTTTCAACCTAGATAAATGGGCCTTTGAAGGCATCCAAGATTTGAAAATTAAGTATAGAGCCCTGGATGCTAGGAATGAGGTGCTTGAAGAGACAGTGGATAAAATAAGGAATGATGTTTCCATGTACAATAGTAAAGGTAAAAATGTTTTTATTCAGGATTTTGAGATTACTAGTTTGCTGGAAGAGAATATTAATAGCTTCATTGAGGAGAAGCTTACCCCCATCCTCAAAAGAGATAATAACAATGATCTTATGCTCATGAAGATTTTGACCCTTAGTAATGAGGGCATCAAAGCTTCTATCACTAATATGAATGCTCTGTATGCTCTGTTGGAAGGTAATCAATCAGACACTAAGGTCATTGTCATTGATGATGATACTGTTAAGCAGGATGAGCAGACCTCTGGTCTTAGCTCTAGAACTAGATCTAGAACAAAGAAGAAAATGTCTTCTCAGCCCAAGGACATTTTGATTCTTAAGGACTCTATCTAGAAGATACATGCCCTGTTGGTGGACTCTAAGGAGTTTCTCAACAAGCTACACTGACTTGTGCTACTGGGCATTTTTTTTGTGTCAATCTATTGGTCAGTGTGCTGGAAGTTTTTTGTTCTTTTAGAGGATGGAGTTGTTATTATAATACCTTGGGGTTTTCCCCTTTGGTTCTGTCATTTCCTTTTGGTAGCTGTTGTTTTGTTGTTGCTTTTAATGCTTTCTCTTGCTTCTAGCTTGTAAAGGGTTTCAGGGTCCCCTTCAAAACCTATTGTTACCTCAATCAAAAAAAATGTTAGGGAACTTGTGGGGGACATAGGTTGGTTTAGTTTTCAACTAATATCCTTAGGTTGTTAAAGAAATATATTATTTATGCTTTATATTTAACTAGTAATGCATTAAACTTCAAGTTAGATGTTTTATAATAAAAAAATCATTGGCATCTCTAGTACTTAGAATCTTTTCCCTTCCAAGTTCCCTAGCAGGGTGTTACATTTGGTATCATAGTCCTAGGTTGAGACACTAGAAATTCTAGGGTCTACCTATGCTTACCCATTAATGTATCACCTTATTTCCTTTACAACTTGATGTTGGAAGTCTAGAACCTACCCTTGTAAACATTGTTTCCTTAGCAAAATTTTAGAAACCTCCTTGCTTAATTTCTCTCCTTGTTTGATTCCCAAGATGCCTTATGTTACTCGTGGATGAGGTAGGGGTGGATCCCAAAAATCCACTTCTATATCTCATCAAGAGATCTCTCAAGGTGACTATGAGGAGGAGTAATATCATAAAAATAATAGGGAAGAGCATAATGAGAGTCAAAGTGGTGACTCAGAGGGTGCCCAAATGAGGCAGCTTATGCAATAGACCTTGTAAAGGCTAGATGCTATAGAAAATAGGGATAACCATGATGAGATAGACCAATCTCATAATGAGGATAGAGAGAGGGATAAGAGACATAGGGATAGAAGAACAACTACAAAGGAGGGTACCATAATGGCTATTCACATGAAGCACTTTCTTAGAGCTAGACCACCTTTCTTTTTTGGATGCTAGAGTGAGTCCAAGGTAGAAACATGGTTTTTTGATCTAGAGAGGTATTTTTCTATGCACCCCTATAGTAGAAATGTTAAGGCAAGATGTACTATCATAGACTTGATGGACTTTTCCTCATCTTGGTGGCACATGGAAGAGGACAAACTCTAGGTTAATTTCAACATTATATCATGGGAGCTCTTTTTGGAGATCTTTCAAGCTCAATTTTTATCTTATTAGTGGAGACAAATAAGGGTAGAAGATTTACACAATCTTAAGTAGATATCTGATTTAGTAGAGTATGAGTTGAGGCTCTATGAACTTAATCCATACTTGGGGTATAAGGATGATGTTCCCATGCATGTTTAGTATTTCATTAGGCATCTAGATGACCGCATTTTAGGGGGTGTAGCAGTTTTTGAACCTAAGACTCTTCGAGATGTAGTGGTTAAGGCCCTTCTTGTAGAGTAGAATGTGACCTTGGGTCTAGGTGGTCATATTGGTAGTTAGGTGAATAGTGCACCTCATGAAGGTTTAACTTTTAGAGGGAACCATTTTCAGGGAGTATCTGGACCCAAGAGTCATCATTCTTACTTTAAGGGTTGGTCAACACCCTTAGAAGAAGAAATTTTAGAATAATGACTAGGGCATTGGTGGATCCCAATATAGCCAATCTCACATCAAGTTCCATGCAATTAGAACTAGCCTCTAGGGATAATATAGCTTTAGAATCATGTGTCTGTAACTATAATCTAGGACTAGGACCCTTCACCACCATGGTGGACCTCTAAGTGATTCATTTGGGTTCTTATGGATTAGTTCTTGTTATGGATTTTCCATATGCCCATGGAGCTACCATAGATTGTAGGAGAAAGACTATCTATTGTAATGATGATTCTAAGGAGAAAAGGTAGATTGTTAGGGTCTAATGAGCCATCTCCCTCTACATGATTTCCACAATCTAGATAAAGTGATGCATGCACCAAGAATGTAAACTTTTTTCAATCTCACTGAATGATCATGGGGAAATAAAAAATGTAACACTTTATCACCCTCTATTACTGGAGTTTACAAATGTTTTTCTGAAGGAGATTCATAGGATGCCTCCAAAAAGGGACATTGATTTTCATATAGATTTGGTGTCATGAGTAGAATCTATCTCAAAATCTCCCTATCGCATGACCACTCAAGAGCTAAGTGAACTTAGAATACAATTGGAGGAACTTTTAGAAAAGGGATTTATCAGGCCTAGTGTATCTCATTGGGGTTCTTTGTTCATCTTCATTAAGAATAAATATGGTTCTCTCAGATTATATATTGACTACTAGTAGCTCAATAAGGTCACCATTAAGAATCAACATCCATTGCCTTGTATTAATCACATATTTGATCAGATGAAAGGGGCAAGAGTCTTCTCAAATATTGACATTAAGTCCAAATACCATTAGTTAAGGATCCATGAGGCATATATTCACTGCACAATATTTTGTACATGGTATGGTCACTATGAGTTCACTATAGTACCATTTGGTCCAACAAATTCTCCCTCAGTATTCATGAGTTTGATGAATGGGGTGTTTAAAACCTATTTGGATAAGTTTGTGATAGTTTTCTTGGATTAAATTCTAGTATATTATAGGAATTTTGAGGAGTACAAGAAGCATCTACATTAGGTATTGCAGTGTTTGCAAGACAATCAGCTCTATGCAAATCTAAAAAAATATGAGTTTTTCCAAACTGAGGTTAAATTCCTTGGCCTTGTTATCTCTAGGGTTGGTATTGTAGTTGACCCTATGAAGATACAGGCTATAATGGAGTTGCTAGCACCCACTAATGTTTCTAAGGTTTACAACTTCTTGGACCTAATAGGATAGTATAGACAATTCGTCAAAGATTTTTCCAGGATAGCTTACCCCATCACTTCCTTGCAAAGAAAGGGGAATAATTTTATTTGGACAAAGAAGTGTGAGGCAACCTTCTATTGTTTGAAAGATAAGTTGACCAGTGCTCTAATTTTGGGATTTCCTAATCCCTTAGGTGATTTTGTGGTATGCAATAATGCATCTCTTAAAGGGATTGGACAAATATTGATGTAGGAGGGTTAAGTTATTTCTTATGTTTCTAGGAAACTTAAGGACCATGAGATTAATTACCCCACACATTATATAGAGTTGGTAGATATTCTTCATGTGTTAGTGATATGGAGGCACTTTTTGTTGGGTCATATATTAGAGCTTCACATAGATCATCATAGCCTTTACTACATTTTTACTCAACATAATCTCAATGTGCGGTAGCGTAGATGGATGGAATTCCTATGTGAGTATGACTTTGAGGTTAGGTATATTTAGGGGAAATAAAATATTGTAGCTGATGCTCTGAGTAGGTGGAGGGATGAGTTGGTAGTACTTTCTCTTAGTATAGACTTGAAGAGTCAGATCTTACAGGCTCTATCTTCAGACACTTGGATTCGAGAGGTTAAGGTAGAGGTGGAGTCAGGATGGACCTTATAGGGATGATTCTCTAGATGTTCTTTAGATTTAGATGGGTTACTACAATAACTGAATAGAGGTAAAATGGATTCACCACTATTCAGATGTAAAGGGGGAAATATGAGATCTATTCTCAAACCCAAATTCCCCAAAGAAGAGATCTGATTTGATCAACCAAGAAGTTAATACACAATCAAATCAATTTGTTGGTTAATATGGAAGAGAGAGAGAGTAAATCCAATATTTCCCTATGGAGGAGAATTATTATGCTATACTTGGAATTAAAATATAAATAATAACCTCAAATTAGGGAAGATCTAGAAAATGTTGAATTCTGATATCTGTGTACACTTTCAGGAAAATCTAAAACCTGTCCTGGACTGGAAATGCTGAGATAGAGAAAACCCAAAAATATTTCCTCAAGATGGCTCAGCTCGGGTTTGACCCTCATAAAAGGTCAAATACCACATTCTTTATTTGAAGTCTGATTTGAACTCTATTCATAGATCCTAGAAGTTTGCTAAAAAGGGTATCCAAATTCGCTCTCAAATCCGAAATTCCGCACCTGTACCTACAAGAAAAAGAGAGTTTTTAATGTTTGTTTGAGGGGTTTTCCTTGGTCAAACACTAGTTTGGAATCAAAATTAATATTGAAATTGAAATAGGAATGCTAGCAAGTAGTAGAAAAGGATCTAACAATGAAGCTATGCAATTCAATAGATATGCAATTGTATTTTGAATGTAAACAAGTATATTGATATGAAAGCTTGAACAAAACAATAAATGTAAATCAAACCTCCATGATTGTATGCTTAGAATCCACCTTGATAAGAAAATGAAATGGATCTTGAAGATGAACAAAGGACCTTGAAGGAAGATCACACCATCATAATGGCTAGATCTAGGGTTTGAATGATGAATCTTGAATGCTTGAACCAAATCCCTTCAATGGATTGAATGCTTGAATCCTTGATCTTCAATGGAGAAATTGGATGGAGAAGAAGACTTGAGTGCTTGAATGAATGGATGATTGATCGCCTTACTTGGGAGTGCTTGAGCATGAAAACTTGAGATGATAAAATGAGAGAGGAAGGCCTCCTTTTATAGTGAACTAGGGCACACTCCTCTAGAGGGGCCACCTTGGAGAATTAAATCCCAATCAGGTCATAAACTTTAGAAAATATACCTAGATTAAATTCAATTAAAGGATTTACCATCCCAAAACCCAAAATTATTAACCCGGAGGTAGGAAACTAAATATCCTGAAAGCCCGAAGCCCAGAAATTCTGGAAATTGGAAATTTGGAGAAAGGGGGAAAAATTGAGGTTGGACCTGACCTAGTTAGGTTTGAGCTCAACCTTGAACTATTCAGGTTTGACCTTGACCCTAACCTAGTTAGGTTCAACCTTGAATCTGACCCTGGTCCTGGATTGGCTCAGAACCAAGTCAGGAGGTCCCGGGGATGCCCAGAAACCTAGAACTGATGCCAGAATAGGATAGAATGTTAGGGATAGACATAAAATCCTATGATTACTATGATGAAGGCCAAGAGGATCTATTTTTGAATCCTACTTAGAAAATAGAGCCATGGAAGAGAGAAATTAAGGAGAATCCTTAGGATCCTAACCCTAATTTCACTTAGAATGAAGCAGAAAAGAAGTGGAAAGCAGGGAGAAAGCCAAATCAAAGAAAAGATCAATTCAAGGCATCTAATGTGACCCCAAACCACTTAATCAGAGGGATAAATGCTCTTAACATGGAAGTGCTTCTATTTTAAGATGATACATTAAGCCCCCACTTTAGCAAGAGTATGGACTTGATGCAAACTCTTGGTAAAGGAGAAGAAAGAGGAGATTCAAGTGGATTCGTAGAGAGATAAAATAACACTTAGCTAAGGAAACAAGACCCTAAACTAAGGATTCTAACTCAACATACATGCACGAGGGTGTGAAACAAGACAACAAAAAGAACAAGGGTTAGCACCAAGCAACCCAAATCAATTAGCATAAGAAACCTCACTAAGAAATATTCCTCATACTAATATCATATTTGGAAAGCTATCATAAAAGCATAAATGTTTACATAAGAAAGACAAGAGCAACACTATAAATAACATAGCTTCATGATCCTGTCCTACTAGCATGAAAGCAAAAAAGAGAGAAAGGAGAAAGTGATTACCTTGCCTAGTAAGATGCCCACCTTACCGTGAATCACCCTAGAGGGAGAGCCCAACAAGTTCACCCATAAACTATGCTTGTAATTGTAATGCATCTTTTGATAGCTTCTAGAATACCCATAGATCCATATTCTTGTATCACCATGAATATAAAATGCATGTCTCCTCAGGATTTAGCAACTTATGTGCATTACCTTTGGAAGATTTAGCATATAGGTGCGTGTCTTTTTAGGATTTAGCAACTTATGTGCGTTACCTTCCAAGATTTAGCATATTGAAAAATTTGAAAAATGCGTGTCTCCTCAGGATTTAACAACTTATGTGCATTACCATTGGAAGATTTAGCATATAAATGTGTGTCTTTTTAGGATTTAGCAACTTATGTGCATTACCATCGGAAGATTTAGCATATAAAAATAAAAAACTATAGTACAAGGGAGGCCCTATATATGCCCCCCTCCTTAATATGGAAAAAACATACTATTTTGACATGTTAAGGAAAGAAAAGAACAAGGATAAAGCCTTCTTCAGCATCAAGACAATATCCACAAACAACACCCAATCCAAGCCAAGAAGGTCACAGCTCCTATGAGGCCATGGAAGAGATGAATGCAAATAGATATCATACAGGAAGTGAAAAGAAAGTAACCCTTATAAGGGATAGCACACTGTTCAGTTTCCAGGGTGAGAGATATATCAACCATGAAAACCCAATGTCAAACAACAAAATAGGGTATGATCAAGGACATGGCTCCTTAATGCAAACCAAAATTTTCATGTATGATTGGATATCACATAATAGATAACTACTGCTTACCCAAGGAAAGAGGTGAATCCAGGAAAGACAGAAGGAGATGACATCCTTGGCCCCCAAGTGTAGGAACAAAGATGAAAGAGGATACCTACTTCACAATGCAAGGAGATATCCTGTTTACAACAATGTACACCATATCCTTAGCGAGGGATATTGACCCCTACATCCAAGAATATAGATAATCATGAAAAATATGTCACTCATGGAAAAAGGATCCTCAAAGAAAGAGATCTTATCAACAAGACCCCCACCAAAGAGGAGTGCTTTAGATAAAATATCATCTTTCAAAAGGTGAGAAAAAAGATTCAATCATCAAGCCCCCTACAAACAAGAGGAATAGGAATCTTTGGAATGAGGGAAACAACTCTAACACCAAAGCAAGGGTGAGAGTTTATAAAGAACATAATTTGCAACATGGAGAAGAAGTGATGACTTAGGACAACAACTTCTCATATAAAAAGGTTATCCATAGTCAGAACATCTATCAATATGTTGAAATAATGTTACAAGATAAACAAATACCACTAAGCTAAGGAAAGTAGTTCCCTAGACAAAGAGAAAGAAAGAGGTACCTTGCCCCCCAGAGATAGAGTCAAGGGATACCTTCACAAAAAAAAAAAATGTCTTAGAAAAGATATCTTGAAAGAAAGGATAGATTCCATGGATGATTAAAAACATAATGCAAAGCCATATATATATATATATATATATGAGGGAAAGAATACCAATTAAGCCCCAATAAAAGACCTAATGGATTCTAGGAGACTGGATGAAGATACACCTCTTGCCCCCCAGTCATGAGACAAGAGGGGAAGAACATCTACATTATATCTAAAGGAGGGGAATCCCCTATATCAAAATTATGAAGAAATTGTAAAATTGCACAAGAGTGCGATATAAATCCTAAAGCGGCTCTTTCTCTAACATATGACTTGAAATGTTTACAATCAGAAAGTAAATGTTTGTTACTATAATGAAAAGGACATTTATATTTGTATAAAGCATCTATCGGCATAGGTTGAAAGATTTCTTTCTTGGAATTCATTAGCTCAATATATACCTTTTTAGCAATTTCTTGATGAATATTAGGGTTATCTAAGATAGGTGTGAGGAAAGGAGGAGGATGTTTAGCATCACCGACCTTAACTTGAGATTTTGAACACCCAACACCATACATATTCAATTGAGGGGGTATATGAACTGGAAATCTAATACCATGCTCATTAACACCTAGCCCTAAACCTTTATAACCTTGTTTAGTCACCATATTATATCTAGTAGTGTACATAGCATGTAAAGCTTCTACAGGAGGTGATTGTTTATCATTTTCATGAGTAAAGGTCGCATAAGGTGGGATAATAGGTTTTGAAAATTTTTCTTTACCCTTTCCTCTAATATCATCATGAATCAGAGGAGAAGGCAAATCAAAAAAATCTTGCACATCCACATCCTGAACAATAGCTTGAATCCCATCATAAGTATGGGAAGAGCGAGGATTAATAGATGGAGAATTACGTATCAGAATAGGAAGATTAGGATTAGGATTAGGATTAGGATTGATAGGATTAGGACTAGGAAGATTAGGAGATGGTGTATCATCCACCCAATTCTTCAAAATATCCAAAAGATGAATAAGGCTACCACATAAATCTTTAACAAAATTTTTAAATGTAGGCAGACTAGTGTCGGTTAACTTCACAAAAGCATAAGCAAGGGAAAAGTGAAGCATCATCAACATAATAGAACAGGATAGAATGTTAGGGACAGACAGAAAATCCTATGATTACTGTGATGAAGGCCAAGAGGATCTATTTATGAATCCTACCTAGAAAATAGAGCCATGGAAGAGAGAAATTAAGGAGAATCCTCAGGATCCTAACCCTAATTTCACCTAGAATGAAGCAAAAAATAAGTGGAAAGTGGGGAGAAAGCCAGATCAAAGAAAAGATCAATTCAAGGCATCCAATGTGACCCCAAACCACTTACTCGGAGGGCTAAATGCTCTTAACATGGAAGTGCTTCCATTTTAAGATGATACAATAACAAAATCATATTTATGTGCCACATTTAGGAGATCTCCGTATAGTTATTATGGAGGAATCCCTTCATGCACCTTACTCTACGCATCATAGAGTAAAGAAAATGTACACTGCTCTTTTTCTGTTGTACCAATGGCAAGGGATGAAGAGAGACATAGGCTATTTCATGGCAAGGTTCTTGGAATGTCAAAGGGTGAAGGTTGAGCATCAACACCCGACATGTCTTCTATAGCCCCATATTGTTTTGGAGTGGAAATGGGACATTACTTATATGAACTTTATTGTGGGACTTCATGTTACTCCATGGAGACATGATGCTATCATGGTCACCATTGACAAGTTGACCACGGTAGAAAATTTCTCATCTATGTGATCCTCTTATACAACAAATTCAGTGGCTAGAATATTTATGGAGGACATTGTCAAACTTCATGGTATTCCATGGAGTATTATCTCTTACCGAGTTCCAATATTTACTTCTTTGTTCTAGACTTTTTACAACATGCTCTAGGGACATAACTAAAATTTAGTTCATCTTACCATCAAAAGACCAATTGACAGATTGAGTGGGTGAATCAAGTGCTTGATTATATGCTCAAGATGTATGTGATGGATAGATAGACCCACCAGGAGGACTACTTATATTTAGTGGATTTTGCATATAATAATGGCTATCACAACTCTATTAGCATGTCACCAATATAGACTTTATATGGTCATCCTTGTTGCACACCTATGAGTTGGGACCATCTAGATGTTGGATTACAGGGGGGTGAGTCAGTAATCCTAATCATAAATACCTTAAAATACTTTTCTCTGATTAACTCGGTTAATACTCAGTAGAAACACAGTTCACTGTTTACCTACAATATTAAATAAACCATATCAATCAGTAAAATATTCACATAAATCATTCACAATGTATAACACCAATATTTAACATGGAAATCCAACTTTGGGAAAAACCATTGTGGGAATTGTCACCCAATAAGAAATATACTCTTCTGAAGTACGCCTGGTTAAGAGACAATTTGGTTAAAGATTACAAAAAACATTGTTAGGTGTGATCCGGTTAAGGGATTTACCTCAGATCTGTTAGGATCTTCACCTTGTTAGGAGTGGCCTTGTTAGAGGGCTTTAAACACTCTTTTAGAATGTCACCTTTCTCAAGGATTTACAATAAGACTGTTAAGTCTACTTTGTTAAGAGATTTCTCTGTTACAAATTCTAGTAAGAAACAGTAATAAAAATGACCTGTAGATAATATTTTCTCAATCAAATCCTTATATGCTCTTCAATCTTATCTTCAATTCATCATCATCTAATGGCATCAACACTTCATCGAATCATTGTTTTCCCACTTAGAATCTCTTTGTTCCTTCTTCTCTGCAATAGTTGGTAACCCTTCAACTATTTAGTTTGCCATCTATTTGTCCATACAAGATCATGCTTTATATAGACAATTTTTGCCTCTTAATCTCATCTATTATATTTTACTTTAGTCAATCTTGACCTTTCATTTCATTATACCTTGAAATTAAATCTCGGTAACACATTTCCTTTTCACCTAGGAACTTGAAATTTTCTAGAAACTTGTTCCATTTCTTTTTTCCCCTTAGATCTTGCCATAGATCTCCATCTTGAATTTTTATAACCATATATCTTTGTAACTAACTCTCCTCATCATCATGATTATCCATCTCAGCATAGTTAATCATTAAATATCAATTACATCCATATTTAATAACTTTTCCTTGCTTTGTTTTCTTCCTTAGAATTTCAGTTACATCGAGTGATATCTAAACCTTTCCTCTTTACTAAGTGACCTATCTTTTTACTTTACCTTACCAAGTGAATTTTCCATCTTGGTATCCAAAACAACTTATCTTACCGAGTTGTCAAATCTTTATCACCATGCTTTACCGACTTAACATAATTATATGTTAAATAAATAAAAATTATATCAACATAATCAAATCATTACCCAATCTGTATCACTTGTTAATTTAAGTTCTACAACTTCTCAACTTATCATTTCTTCTTCTCCTTAACTAATTAATCTTATATCATTACCAAATGATATGGCAACATAATATAAACTAGAAATCAATTGCTTGACATCAATGACAAGACTATAACTGATCTAACCTTTCTACTATCATCATTTATACCTCTGATCTTGGTTGGTCTTCATCATCAGCTCCATCAAATAATCAATCATCAAAATTATTATTAGTTATGATAACAATCTCCCTCTTTTGCATTGATGGTAACACTAGCAAATTCAGTGTTCAATTGATGATGGTACACTTCACTATCATTCATATTTTGTAATCCCTCTGAGTAATAACTTCTCTTTTCTGCTCTTCCATTTGTAGTCTTCCTCTTTCTGTCAGTAACACTTTTCGGATTCTTTCAACAACATTCTCTTATTCATCTTCCTACTATACTGATCTCATTACTTTGTTCTTCTAATTTTTCTCCCTCTGTGATATACTATCACCCCTCTTTAGTAAACATCTCCTTCATGATAATATTCTCCCTGCATCAATTGACTTATTCTCCCTCTTTAAAAATAATGCCAAAGAAACATAAACATCTCAGATATACCTCATGTATATTTTTTTTGTTACAGTCATAAACATCCTTCACATCATCAAGCTTCACCTAAAGAGTCAAATACTAGCATCAACTCACAAGATAGATATTCTATTGAGTCCTTGAATTGATGCAACATGCATATTTCCTTAATGTGCATTGGATAGGGGAAGAAGCCCTAACTTACATTTGAGATACTCAAAAGAATCCTTCAGTAATGGTTTTGTAAATGTATCAGCTATCTTATCCTTAGAGTTCACATAATCCAATGTCACATGCTTATCTTGTACTTTCTCTCTCAAGTAATGATACTTAATAGATATATGCTTTGACTTTGAATGCATCACAGGGTTCTTAGATATGTTAATAGTACTGGTATTATCACAATAGATTGTAATAGGATCAATAATCTCTTCATGCATACCTTCCAATTGTTGTTTGATCCATACAATATTAGAACAATTCATAGATGTTATGACATACTCAGATTCAATAATAGATTGTGAAATACAACTCTGTTTCTTACTTAACCATGTCACTAGTCTTTCTCCTAAAAAGGAAGCTCTTCCACTAGTGCTTTTCATGTCATCAATATTTCCCACCCAATCAGCATCAGTATATACTTTAATATCAAAATTTAATTCTCTTGTGTAACAGACCAAAATCTTTAGTCCCTTTCAAATATCTGAATATCCTCATAACTATAGACAAATGTGTTTCTTTGGGGTTTGCTGAAAAGCTTTCAAAAATACCAACTGAATGTGTAATGTCAGGTCTACTATGTACAACATACTGTAACTTACCAATCATGGATCAGTAAAGTGTTTCATTCACTTCCTTAGTATCATCTTCTTTTGATAGTTGACAACCACTAGCCATCAGTGTTCCAACCGGTTTAGAGTCTTCCATATTGAATATTTTCAAAATCTCCTTGATATACTTAGATTGAGTGATGTAGATCCCATCTTTAACTTGTTGTATTTGAAGTCCAATAAATAATTTGATCTCTCCTATCATATACATCTAAAATTCATTTCTCATTTATTCAACAAATGAATTAGACATTATCTCATTACCACCAAATATAATGTCATCAACAAATATCTTAGCAATCAAAATTTCACCAGATTTATCACATTTCAAGTATAAATTGTTTTTATCACTAGTCCTTTCAAATACAATCTTAACTAAATAAGAGTGCAGTCTTTTATACCATGCTCGGGGAGCCTGCTTCAATCCATATAAAGCTTTATGCAATTTGCAGACCATGTTCTTATTGTTCTGGTCAACAAATCCATCAGGTTGTTCAATGTAGACTTCTTCTTCAAGAATACCATTCAAAAATGCAGATTTAACATCCATTTGATAAAATTTAAATCTTTTGTAAGCTGCATGTGCAATCAATATTCTAACTCCTAATCTAGAAACATGGGCAAAAGTTTCACTATAGTCAATACCTTCTTCTTGTGCATACCCTTTGTAGACTAATCTAGTGTTGTTCCTTATCACATCTCCTTTCTCATTGATTTTATTTCTTAATATCCATTTTTTTCCAATCACATTCTTATCCTTAGGTCCTGGTACCAGTGGCCAATTTTTCTTTTCAATCTGATCTATTTCTTCTTTTGTAACATTCATCCAATCTTCATTTTCTAGTGCATCCTTTACTAATCTAGGCTCAAATTTAGAAATCAAACATGTTTTATATCTTAACTTCTTGTCATGACTCCTACATTCTTGTCTCCAATAATTTTGTTCAGTGAGTGATGTCTTCTTACATACTTTTCTAATACAGGTTCGGTAGCTTGTTCATCATTGTTCTCATCTCTCCATGGAGGCTTATTTTGTTCATCGGTTCCTCCTAGTTTCTTCTCAGTTGTATCGACCTAATTATCATCTTCTACATAAAAAAATCTGTTATAATCCTCAAGTTTCTTTTTGTTATCCTCTTCATTCCTTTCTTTCTTCAACTGTATTTAGTTGAGAGTGTAAACTGTAGTGCTTATAGCTTCTCTCCAAAATGTTTGTGCAATATTTTTATCAATGAACAAAGTTTTAGCATAGTCAATAATAGATCTGTTTATTCTATCAGCTATCTCATTCTATTGTGGAGTCCTCAGTGCAGACACTTGTCTTTTAATTCCATGCTCATTACATAAGATAGTAAATTCATCAGAGATGAATTCAACTCCTCTATTAGATCTCAAACACTTTAACTATTTACCTATTTCTTTTTCAACTCTAGCCTTATACCACTTAAAAATTTGAAATGCATCATATTTTTCTTTTAGAAACATAACTGACATCATTCTTGAATAATCATCAATAACAAAAACAAAGTATCGATCTCCATAATAGCTTTGAACTTTCATAGGACCACAAAGCTCAGTGTGAACCAATTCAAAAATATCATTTATAGAATAAGATTTTCTTAGAAAACTTGACTTGGTCATCTTACCAACTTGACATTCTTTACACATAGCTTTATCAAGTTTGCTTAATCTCAGTAGACCTCTTACTCTATTCTTCTTACACAGTTTGATTGAGTGATCAAAATTCACATGACACAATCTCTTATGCTATAGCCATACATCTTCAATTTTAACAAATAAGAAACTATGTGCATCAATATCAAGATAAAATAAATTACATCTTGATTATCCTCCAGTTCCAATTAGATCTCCATCAACACCATAGATCTTAACTTTTCTTTTCTAAAATTCCAGTCGGTGGCTAGTATTGTTTAATTGTGCAACACTAAAAATATTATAGTTCAATCCTCTAACCCAATATGCATCATTGCATTTCATCTTCTCATTTAACATAATAGATCCTTTACCTTTCATAGGATATGGAGCATCATTGCCAAATTTGACAAATCCTCCATCATATTCTTTTAGGTTCTCAAATTTTTCAATATCACCAATCATATGATGTGAACAACCACTATCAATAATCCAAGGGTCTGGTTTACTTACATGAGACACAAGTTCTTTTTCATCTTCAAACTTTTCCTCATTTGATTCTTCCTTTGCTGCAACAAAAACAACTTCATATTCTTTGTCAATGTCCTCAAATTCATCATTAGTTACACCTTCCTCAGCTAGGTAGCAATATTTATTTCCTTTGTCCTTAAAATATATGAATCTTTGGTGTCGATTGTCTCTTTTATTATTCTTATCATTTATGTCATTATGAGGACATCTAGATGCAATATGTCCAATCTTATTAAAATTGAAACATTTCAATGGTAACTTACCTTTGTACTTTCCTTTTCCTCTAGGTAGTTGGTTAGCCAACAGTGTTTCCAACTCTTCTTGTTCTTTCTCTTCATTCATAATACTATTATATTCAATTCCATGTGAACTAATGTTGTTATATCTTTCTTTTCTTGATGTTCCAATTATCATTGATGACTTGAAGGCTGTGTCAATAGTCATTAGACTATTATCATAATTATATAGGTCAAATGCAGCCAACTTACCAATTAGGGATTCAAGAGTAACATTATTGTTTGGTATAGCTCTCAATTCCTAAATTTTTGATACTCTAATAGCATACTTAGAAGATAGAGTTCTCAAGATTTTACTTACCACTGCTTCATTAGTTAGTGATCCACCAGCACCTCTGATGACACTAAAAACTTCCTTGATTCAACTACTATATTGTGTGATGTTCTCATCATCTTTCATCCTCATTTTATCATATTATTCTCTCAAATTGTCAACCTTAGTTTTTTTAACATGTTGATCTTCTCCATAGATAAGTGTAATCATGTCCCACATCTCTTTTGAATCAGCATAATCCTTGATATCATTGAATTCAACATCAGATAGAGAAGAAGCAATTTATGTCATGACTGAGTTGTGTTCCTAATTTTCTTTCATCTAATCAAATGTAAAGGGTCAAGTAGGAAACACAGTGTATTCATTATCTAGAAGATACAAGGCATATTCACCAATCCCAGACAGATACAATTTAATTCTTCTTTGCCATGTTGAGAAAATTTCCTTATTCAACTTGGGTACTTCTCTCCTATACACCTTCAGATCATTTACTCAAGTCTTTAAACTTATCTCTTTAGAGTACTTATCTTTGATACCAATTGTTGGATTACAGAGAGGGGGGTTGAATTAGTAATCCTGATGAGAAATACCTTAAAATAATTTTCTCTAATTAAATCGGTAACAACTCAGTAGAAACACAACTCACTATTTACTGAGAACACTAAATAAACTATATGAATCAATAGAACATTCACATAAATCATTCACAATGTATAACACCAATATTTAACATGGAAATCCATCTTTGGGAAAAACCACTGTGGGAATTATCACCCACTAAGAAATATACTCTTCTGAAGTACACCCAGTTAAGAACCAATCTAGTTAAATATTATAAAACACATTGTTAGGTGTGACCCGATTAAGGGATTTACCTTAGATCTATTATGATCTTCACCCTGTTAGGAGTGGTGTTGTTAGAGGGCTTTAAACACCCTTTTAGAATGTCACCTTTCTCAAGGATTTACAATAAGACTGTTAAGTCCACTTTGTTAAGAGATTTCTCTTTTACAAATGCTAGTAAGCAACAATAATAAAAATAACCTGTAGATGTGCAATTATCTTTTCTCAATCAAATCCTTATGCGCTCTTCAATTCTTCATTATCCAATGACATCAACACTTCATCAAATCACTTTTTCTCACTTAGAATATGTTTTTTCCTTCTTCTCTACAATAGTCGGTAACCCTTCAACTATTTAGTTTTCCAGCTATTTGTCCATACAAGATCATCCTTTATATAGAAATTTTTTTCCTCTTAATCTCATCTATTACATTTTCCTTTAGTCAATCTTGACCGTTCATTTCATTATACCTTGAAATAAAATCTTGGTAACACATTTCCTTTTCACCTAGGAACTTGAACTTTTCTAGAAACTTGTTCCATTTCTTTTTGTCGCTTAGATCTTGCCATAGATCTCCATCTTGAATTTTCATAATCATAGATCTCTGTAACTAACTCTCCTCACCATCATGATCATCCATCTCAACATAGCTAATAATTAAATATCAATTACATCCATATTTAATAAATTTCCCTTGCTCGGTGTTCTTCCTTAGAATTTTGATTACATCGCTCGGTGCCTAAACCTTTCTGCTTTACCAAGGGACCTATCTTTTTACTTTACCTTACTGAGTGACTTTTCCATCTCGGTAGGAAAAATAACTTATCTTACCAAGTTGTCAAATCTTTATCACCATGATTTACTGACTTAACATAATCATATGTTGGATATAAAATAATTATATCAACATAATTAAATCATTGCCTGATCTATATCAGTTTCCCATTTAAGTTCTACAACTTCTCAACTTCTCATTTCTTCTTCTCCTTAACTCATTCATCTTATATCATTACCGAATGATATGGAAACATAATATAAACCAAAAATCAATTGCTTGGCAACCTAACTATTAGTGCTTAAACTTGTAGATGATATAAAAAAGGATTCAGAAACATCTGAAATCAAAACTCTAGCATTCCCAATAGATGCATCTAACAAAATCAAAACACCAAGGTATTAAGGTTAAAAACCTTCTTCTCTTTGAGTTCAACACTCAGGCAGGTGTACCTTTCAGAATTGCTTCTATAAAGCTTTACAACAGTGATCTATAGGCTTGACATAGATCATACAATTTCAAAATATACAACAAATTTAGAATGAATAGATTATTTTATTTGTTGATGGTGAACACATGCAAATTAAGCTAATACCAGTGCCATATCCTAGGGCATCAGAGTCAAGATTTTACATCAGCATAAAACTTATCAAAACAAATAGCCCAAAACTCAAATAAAGTGCCTTACACTCCATTCTCCTAGTTGCTAATCCTTCTATCAAATTCATACATGGACAATAAATTCCTAGAGACCTCCCTTAAGATTTATTCTTCCCTTGAAAGAAACCTAAGTTTAACCCCTATATCTACCTTGTAAACAATGCATTAAAATGCCTAATAATTTAATAGATAGAAGAATTCAACCATCCATATGTGAAGGAAACCAAATAAGAAAAGGAGTTCCAATATATTGTATTGATGTATAAATTGTATAAGTACATTCTTGACAGAGAATTGTATGACAAAAATGCTATTATCAGAACTTCCTTTACAAAGTAATATCCACCACCCTTTGCAAAAGTAAAAAACATGTTATATATATCACTGGCTATCTTGGAATCCTCAAAGAAAGGATGCAACAATCTTTGGATATCCAAGATAGTGACTTGCACTATAGACAAAATGTACAAACATAATGACAGAAAACAAGCAAAATAGAAAGCAGTTTCCCAACAAATGGAAACTTTACAACTGGCACATTTGTCTGAGGATATTTTAGAGTAGTTGCATGAATGATGATTACCATTATAGGATAACTTACATCATTCTATGTATGATACATGCTCTCCCTATTTTCAGGATCAGGTGCCAGGTGTACCTCACTCTTCTTCCTCTTCTTCTAGCTCCTCGACAGTTGACTTCCTTTTATTTTGCCTTGTATTCATATCCCTAGAGTCAGTGATGGCTTTGATATCTACAAAAAACTTAACGCAATCATTCGCAACCTTGATCAGGTTATCAACTATGTTGTTGCAACAATTCATGTCTAAAGAACCATCATTGCCGAGGAAGGCATCCTGTTTGATCATTTCTTGGCCCATGCCTGATTTTCACTCATTCACACTTACTACACTTCCATCATCATTATAGATAGAGGGAAAATATTTACTATAACCTTGATTAAACATGGCCAACTTGGCCTTTAACTGATTTGATTTTCCTTTGAAAAATCTCGAGGTGGCACTGACTAATCTTATCTTCTCATAAACCTCAGTAAAAACCTCAAGGAGATCTGGCCTGTGAGGCTGCAATGCATCAAGTTTCTTAAATAATGAATTCCTTCCTAACCATACACTGTAAATTGGCTCCAAAGAAACCACTACCTCATTCACTTTCTCATTTATTTTATGTAACATGACAACTGATTGATGGACTGAGTCCATTTTGTCCTTTATTTTCTCAAACCTACGATGCACAATATCTAATATGGCTTTTAAGGCTGCATCAAGCCTCACCTTTTCTAAATCTTTAGATGGCCTGTCAGATGCCTCTACCATTGGTTGAGCTGCTGCCTCAATTTGCAATGCTGGAGGAGGAACTTCCTTTGAAGCTTCTTCAAGCTTGGTCTTTAGATCATTCAATTCATCCTCCAGGACCTTGATTTGCATTAACTTTAGGTCTTTGTCCTTTGCAACTTTCATTGAATTGTCAAATAGTAGAGCATACCTATTTGCTAATTAGGCTATCTTTGCCTCATTAAGGTGAGAAAAATGTGTCATAGCCTTGGACACCTCAAGATCAGTGGTATTCTGAATGGTCCATATGATTTTACCCTGTTCCATTTTATCTTCAATGCTCACCAGAGAAGGCTTTTGAGTCCTAGGGGCAAGAGACCACATTGCAACAGCCTAGGATTTAGCATCATACCCACTTCCCCTTATCATGTCTCCAATGTGCACCTCATAAGATAGGCTACCCTCTGGCTACTTTCTAATCTGATCTATGATGAAAGCCGAAGTCAAATCCCATCCAGGATTCAATATAATCCCACTTGATTTCACCATTTCTCTGGCCTCCTCAACAATAATATTTTCAAGACCAGGGTCATAAGAAGTTAGAGCCCTCATGGTCTCTTCACTTGGTTCTATTCCCTCTGGCAGAGCCTTAGCAAGCTCCTGTGATTTCTTCCAAATGAGGAAGTTTCTGAACTTATCACTTTTAATGAACTGGTCATCACTAAGGAATTCCTCTTGATACAATTCTCTTTCATCTTTTCCTAGCAATGGAGGCAATTCCACCTCCTCTTTGGACACTACCTTCTTGCCCTCTCTTATGGCTTTTCTCAACTGATGATGATAAGCTCGGTCACTAGGTACTAGAGCAAATGCTCTGTCTATTATCCTTTTCTGTTTCTTCTCCTTAGAAGGTTCACCCACCTCAAGTTTTTGTTTCTTCAATGGTGGCTCTGAGGTGTCCCCTATTTTTGGTGGATCATCAAGTCAATGATAGGTGAGTCCCTGGTTTGAGGTGGACTATCACTCTCCTATGATTCATCAGTATATTCCTCACAATATGAAGAGGAATAGTCCTTTTTAACATCTAACTTCTCCTCAAGAATCCCTTCCATTTGATTAGATAGGGTGCCATACATTTCAATCATTCTTTCCATTCTTTTCAAGTAAGGGAGATCAGGGAAAAACCCCTTAAAATCAATCTTGGCCTCTTTAAGTTGGGCCTCCAGTCTCAACAAATCAAAGTATTTGGTCCACCTCCTACCAGCCTCATCTTTGTCTAAGATGTTCCTCATCACATCTTCCTCATCACAACCCTCATGTTCTCTTATCATCCCAATGTTGGGAATCAATGTATCTACAAGTACCAAAAATCATCTTGAAGTGATTTAGCCAACTGCTGAGCTGGTCTAATGCTCTCTTTCCAATCAGGAAACTGCCTACCCTGAATTGTCTTGGCATGAAGGTGCCCTTCTTGTGAGGCACCAATATCTCCTTATCAGTCTAGATCAACTGCCAAATGAAGTCTAACAGGGAAACCCTTGGAGGTACAAACCTTGGAAGCAGATGTGTGGGTTGGGGGCAACCGTAAACCCTGATGACTGTGAAATTCTCTCCTAGGTAGAAATCACCCAAATTGTGATTCCTCTGCTGTAATACCCCAAAATTAGCACCTTATCATTTCAATAAATTTTGGTGCATTTTCTTCAATTTTATATCATTAAAGTCCTATTTTACTAGGAAATTTTCTCTCTCCTACCTGACTTTATTTGACTTGATGTCAATTGCAAAAACCCTAAATTGCATTAATCTCACACTATAATTAATTCCTAAGTATTCAACTTTATTAGCTAAATAATCCCTATGATGAATTGATTTAATTCTAAAGTCCGAAGTGCTTTAAATTAAATTAAACTCACCCCCTTTAGCTAATACACATAAAAAGGAATTAATATTATTTGGTTATTTTAATGGATTATCTTATTTGGATTTAATAATTCAAAATATTCGAAGGGTCACCCATATGTGGCAATAATTCATTCTTTTAATTAAGTAATTCCTCAATATTTGTCTCAATTGGGAATGAAGAGTCAACTGTTTCATTTCAAGAAACTCTTCATCCTCTCCCTGGGATTTCCTATATTATGAACCTTCTCCCTCATTCGAAAAGAAGGCAATTGTGAGAGTATCTAAACTATAGAGAATTTTAGTCTCAATTATTTTCATGTTTTCAAGCTTTCCATAGCACATTAGTTTAATTCTCATCTAGTTAATTGCATTCTCATATTTAGTGTAATTTGCTTATTGCTTTTAGCTTAATTTTCATATTTCCTTCAAGTTCTTAGACTAAAATCTGCATCTTCATTCTTAGATCACTTGCATATTCATCTTAGAGTAATTGCATTTGTTTATCTTTAAATTTTTCAAAAATCCTCCATCTTAGTTTGGTCTTTTGGTTGTTGGCTTTCGTTCTGAGAGTAATTCAAACACCCTGGCTAATTAGGAGGCAACAGGTCAAATTGATAGATATTGCAAATTGGGTAATCTATACTCACCTTCATAATTTCGATGATCGAGCAATGACTATGTTGTGTATATGGATGGATTAGAGGTCCACGTTCAGCTATAGACATTCTGGTGCCCACCGTGGGGCAGAAAAATTGATTTCTGGCCTCATCAATCTCAAGCATTTTTTTGAATTCTGCAATCTGTCGTACGTCCATACTTCTCTATGTATGGAATCTCGCGTGAGATTTTAGATCATACTGTGTGAAGTTTTGCTTTTGATAGCACTCTCTCGCATGAAATAGTACTTTCTCATGCCAGGCTCTGCACTTTCTCATGCACAACAATACACTTCCTCGTGCAAGCTCTGTCATCAGTATTGTTAAATTTTTTAGTTTCCTGTACTTACTATTGTAGATTTCTAACATTTTCTATTTGTTGTTAATTTCATAATCTCTGTTTCTATCATAGCATAACAGTGGTCTACAGGTCGCTTGTCTAAGATCATAAAAACATGCTAACAATTTTCTTGCAGGACGGTTGTCAAAGATTATTTAAAACGTTGTGCTTGTTTTACTATTTTTCATTCACATAGTCTAATTAGGGCTTTGTTAAAATTTCTTAAGGGTCCTGATAGAAAAGTAGGGGAATAGGCTCTTCATTACGTGGAAGTGATGCCCATGGATGAAACTAAGACCCAGATTTTGCTAGAATGATGGATACCTAGGGAAGCAAATCAAGGTAGTGAATCTTTAGCACTTCTACTTGCTAGGGGATTATGCTCTTCTCTCTTTGAGAGAACCAAAAACCCAAAAGCTTGTGGATTTGGTGGAGTGAAGCTAGCTTAGTGATGAATATGCTTGATGTGTTTGGGTAAGGTGAAGAGGTAGAGAAGTATGCTCTTCTCTCTTTGAGAGAAACAAAAAATCAAACCCTCGAATCCAAGCCAAGTTGTGTCACCTTTAGAGGGCCTGCCAGAAGTTGAACCTCTAGGAACGACCTAAGTGAGTACACACCTATTGCCGGTGATTCCACCTCACTATAATAAAGAATGTTTTTTTGAGTCTAAAGACTCCAAAACCATGTTAACTTCCTTCTCTTGATTTCGACTACCATCTTGAGAAGGCTCCATTTGTTGTACTGAGCGGGGCTGCTCCTAGTCCTGCTTGAAGGGGTGTATGACTTTCGGGTGTTGGTGGGGCTGCGAGGCCCTAGCCTTGTATCAGGGGTAGCAAAGGTTAGTGTGAATGGAAGCCCACTAAAAACTTTCCTTAGTTAGTTTACTACTTGGATCACCTACGAAAGGAGACATAATCTTTGCACAAGGAGGGAGAAGAATCTCTCCTATAGATTCTCACCATAGGCATGCACCTGGACGTTTGAAGGTGGTATATGACACTAGTCTTGGAGATTTTCCAGTAGGCCAGTACTAACTATATGTTTGTCATTGATGACAACATATGGAAAGTAGCATGCATGGAAGTCTTATATAGTAAGCTTTTAGTATATGTAGCATGGACATGATATCAGTAGGATATCATGGGCACAAAGGTTAATTGTTAGTACAGATAGTTATATAGCAGTTGGTGTCAGTAGTGTTCCTAACAGAGTAACATATAGTGTTCTATGTATGGTTGTCCATATAGTTGTCCTATGGGCATGCGCCCTTGGATTTATGTTGAAGACATGTTAGTGATGTTAAGTTCATGGACACATAGTCTGCTGATGAATGCAAGTGAAGTTATGTAGTTGCTATTTGCCAGTAGCAGTTTCCTATGTTTGTTCAGAAGATCCGATAGAGATTTTAATGGTTCTTGAGTTGCACCTATCTTGATGGTATGCACCCTTGGATTTAACCTTGGAGAATTGTTATTGATGTTTGGTTAAGAGCGCATAAGTTAATTTAGCTTACAAAGAAAGTTCCAGTTTTTTTGGTAGAGCCGACAGTGTGTAGTGTGCGTCTAGATTTATTTTATTAGATAGGTCCCAGAATGAGTTGTGTGCATAATAGAGCTAAAAAAATGTTTGTTGGAGTTTATTATGGTTTCTCTAATATGATCTCAAGGTGGTTCTAACAATTTGACTTGATTATATCATTTGGAGGAAAGATATTTATAGGTAGTCATTTGTGATTGCTGGAGTGTGGTTCATGGTTGATTAAGTAGAGCAGAGTAGAGTGTGCGAGTTGTGGAACCATCAGAAGAAGGTCTATGTGACCAAGTAGAGTACTTGTGCTATTCATTGGAACTAATCCAAATAATAGGTCAAAGCGTAGTTCACCAAAATCCAAATATAGTGTATATCTATTATTCAGAAGGTAGTAGCCTTGGCCCATTTGAGCAATGAGCTCTCGGATAGTGCATCCTCTCCCCTAACAGGGACAATTGTAAAAGACTCCTAACAAGGTCCAAACCTTAACCAGGTCTACTATGCTTAATATATTGTAAAGCTACTCCTAACAGGATAAAGGATCTTCTAGCAAGGATCATTATACACTTGTACAGAATATTAGTGGGTATCAAGTCTCACCGGGGTTTTTACCTATTTGGGTTTCCCCATAACCAAAATATTGGTGTTGTGTTCAAGTGTTATTTCATTGTGTTTATGATTTATGTTTAAGTATACTTAATTGGATAAAGAATTGAATCTTGTAGATAACTAATTCACCCCCCCCCTCTCAGTTATCTGTTGGGACTATTCCTAACAATTGGTATTAGAGCCAAGTGCCTCAAAGAGAAATTTTAACAACTTGAGGTTGATCAGATGGCATACTTCAGGAAAGAAAGTCCTAAGTTCAATGGAGAGAATTATCTTGATTGGAAGAACAAGATGGTAACCCATTTGCAGTGCATTGCTTTTGAAGTTTTTAATGTAACCATCAAAGCAGGCAAGATTCCTACCTTAGATTGCTAATGATGCACAAAAGGAATTGTTTCATTATAATGCTATTGCTAAAGAATCCCTTATCAACACCCTATCTGATGGTGAGTTTTCAAAAATAAAGAAGGTAGATACAACCCATAAAATATGGAAGCACCTAGAAGACACATTTGAAGGAGACCAACAAGCAAAGGATGCGCACATAAAGACATGGAAGAAAAGATACAATGCATTAGAGATGTTTCCTGAAGAAAACATCAGAGCTTACAATCAGAGGATTAATGAAGCAGTTGCTGGAATCAGGAAGAATGGTGGAGAGATATCAGAAGAGGACATTATGGATAAAGTAATGACTACTCTTACTCCAGAATATGAAAGCAAGATCAACATCCTTGATGAGACCATGCAGCTTACATAAAATTTCAAGAGAGAAAACTTGATTAGCAAGATCTCAACTTTTGAGATTTCAAGATTGAAGACAGAACCAAAGAGTGAAACAACTTTCAAA
Source organism: Chamaecyparis obtusa (assembly GCA_027943335.1). Lineage (NCBI taxonomy): Eukaryota > Viridiplantae > Streptophyta > Pinopsida > Cupressales > Cupressaceae > Chamaecyparis > Chamaecyparis obtusa. Next base: position 140,491 of record BSBK01001133.1, read on the forward strand.
GCAGCAGTTCATGGTAAGAAATCTGCAAACACCTCTGGTAATTTTGATGAAGAAGAAGAAGATAAAACACTATATAATTTTATTGCTATGGTCACAAAAAGAGAAAAGAAAGGAAAAGGAAAATATGAAGGTCAATTACCATTTAAGTACTTTTCATGTAATAAGATTGGTCACTTTGCATCTAAGTGTCCCACTAGAGTTAAAAAGTTCAAAAAGGATTACAAGCCTAAGTATTCTAAGGAATGCTAGTATGCTGGAGATGGATTTTGAGATGATGAATCAGGTGAAGAAGAAATTGGATTCATTGCTATTGTAGACAAGATGAATAGTAAGTTAGTTCCTAAAGATGAGAAAGTAAATCAAGAGCTAGCATTGATTTCACAAGCTGACATAAGGACATAATGGATTATAGATAGTGGTTGTTCACTTCACATGATAGGTGATAAAGGCAGGTTTGTTCATTTGGACAAATACAATGGAGGTATGGTCAGATTTGGAGACAACACTCCTAAACCTATAGTTGGTAGATGAGCCATCACTTTGGATGGAAAGAACAGTATTGATGATGTTCTTTATGTTGAGGGTTTGAAACACAACCTTCTAAGTGTTGGACAGTTACTTGGAAAATGCTATTAGTTGGAGTTCAAAGATGACAAATGCATCATTAACAACAAAGATGGTGTTATAGGCACAAAGAAAAGAGCTAATGTTTTTCAACTCAATTCAGAAGCAAGTTGTTTTGTTGCTAAATTTGATGATAGTTGGTTGTGGCATAGAAGACTATGTCATATCAATTTTGATAACATAGTAAAGATAAGCAATGTAAAGGCAGTAAGAGATCTACCTAGAATAGCAAAACTAGTTGATACTATATGCAGGGAATGTGTAATGGGAAGCATGTGAGAAATTCATTCAGGAGCAAGCACAATTCAACAGAGAACAAGTTGGATCTGATTCATACAGACCTATGTGGTCCAACTCAAACAAGATCATACTATGGTGAAAGATATTTCATTTTGTTTGTTGATGATTATACAAGGATGATGTGGGTTACGTTCTTAAAAGATAAGTCAGAAGCATTTGATAAGTTCAAAATATTCAAAGTTAAGGTTGAGAATGAATCTGGATTAAAGATAAAATGTTTGAGATCAGATAGAGGAGGAGAATTCACCTCTGACAGATTTTATGAGTACTACGAAAAACATGGCATAAAGAGATAGTTAAGTGCACCTAGAACACCTCAGCAGAATGGAATTGTAGAGAGAAGGAATAGGATCATCCTTGATATAGTGTGCACCATTATGATAGAAAGAAAATTTTCACACACCTATTGGAGAGATGTGGTAAATACAATAGTCTATACCATCAATAAAATTCAATTAAGGCCAGGCGTAGACAAAACACCTTATGAGCTATGGTTTGGTAATGTCTCCATAGTAAAATACTTCAGAATCTTTGGAAGCAAGTGCTACATCAAGAGGGATGAAGTAGTAGGCAAGTTTGATGCAAGAAGTGATGAAGGTATTTTTCTTGGTTACTCTACTAAAAGTAAAGCTTATAGATGTTTCAATTTAAGATTGAAAAAGATCATTGAAAGTGCTCATGTAAAGATTGTGTTAATATGATTTAGAACAATAGAGAGGGGGGGTGAATCAACTGTTCTTAGGTCCTGATGTATAAAAAAATCTTAAAAACTTATCCTTAAATCAGATCCAAAACCAAAACAAACTCGGTCATCACTAATTCAATAATAGAAACATCTAACAATGCAGTCCACTACCCAGCTGTAACTTAACTTGCAAAACATAGTAATGTTTATATCAAAAAATTCACACAAGTATTAACACTAGGATTTATAGTGGAAATCCAATTTGGGAAAAATCACTTTGTAACATGCTACTATTATTTTCACTCTTCTGAAGTGAGCTTGATAAAAAGCCAACCTTGTCAAAGGTTACAATACACACTGTCAGGTGTGACCCGATTAAAGGATTTCAATCACCCTATTAAAAGTGAGCCTAGTCATAGGACTTACATACACTCCATTAGAATGCAACCTTGTTCAAAGGATTTAACATATGTCTGTTAGGTCAACCTCTATTAAAAGGATTTTAACTACTACAATGGTTAGAAAGTAGTAGTAGTATTATCTGAAAAATATACAACTCACTTTGCAAATATCAGATCTGATTCCATACACTAATGTTGGTTTACTGACTTTGAAACTTTTCCATTTCCATCTCTAATCTACTCAGAACTTTTCTTCAAGCAATCACCACAATTCTCCTTCAGCCTTTTCTGCTTATTCAGTCAATAAAACTTTCTTCTTCCAGCATTCTCTGTTCTCCATGTACATGCATATCAAAATGCTTAGGTTCCCTTATATTTTCCTCAATAAGGTTAACTCATCTTTTGCCACTCAATCTCAATCTTAGGGTTAGGTTAGATTCATTGAATCTACCCACTTGATGTTCTTCAGCTCCTTTTATAGAATCATCTCAAATCTCTTAAAGATTTACAATAAAATGTTTTACAATGCATTTAATGCTTCCAAACAATCAATAAATAAAGTCAACACATTTTACATAATCCAAGAATTCAACAATGTCAGCTCCAAAATTAAATTCTCTTCAAATATAAAATTGCTGATGCTTGGTCAATACTGTGATTGTCAACTTGGTCTTCATGTAGAAAGCTCAGTCATTACTAAAACTATTTCCTCGGCTTACACTGTCTTCCTTGGCAATTTACTGATGCTCGGTTGATACTAGAATTTTGCTTAGAATATACTAACTCGGTCAACACTAACATCACTCAGCTTAAACATGATTTTTCCATTCTTTGCTCAGTTAAGCCTACTAGTTTAGTCTTCAGTCTTACTAAGATAAACAATACATTATCTAATCATTGTGCAACATAGTCAAGTACACTTTGTAGTATCAAGATAACTCAACCTTTCCCTAGGTGCTATTGTTACCAACTTTTCTTAGCCCCTTAGCAACACTCAAATAGATATAGTACTTTCCTAAGTAGCAACAACCTTACCAATTAAGGTTTGACATCAATGACAATACAACAATTGTTTCAATTACAGTTTCCAACAGTCTCCCTCTTTGGTATTGATGGAAAAATCATATGATCTAACCTGAATAACACATGGATTACCAACCAATCCAAAAACTTATCTGACCATCAAAAAATTATTTATAATATCCTTAGCTTCATTCTGATTCAGAATCCTGTAAGCCTCACTTTTGTGACCATCAAAAGTATTTAGATCTCCCTCTATCTTGATTCTTCATTTTAGTTCATCATCCTTATCTTCAGTTCCATCAGTTCATGTCCCACTTACTTTTCAGTATCATGTGTTATCATATCAGTACATCTCCCTCTTTGATAAAAATGCCAAAGCAACAACTAAAACATACATCCATTAGATGTAGATAATATCTTTACAGCTCAATGTTTCTCCCTCTGTCATCTTGCTTATGATTGATTCCTTGTCTTTGCTTCTCTTCAAAACTCTAGGCCAGCCCTAAAGTGTGACAATCTTCTACATCAATTTGTCAAATTTTTTGCTGTAGCACATTTGATGCAGTGCTCCTAGCTTGTCTAGGCAACCTCGGTTAGGGGAAGAACCCCTAATTGACTTCTCAAATACTCATGAGCTTCTCTGGGTAAAGCTTTAGTGAATATGTTTGCTAATTGTTCTTTTGTATTCACATATTCCATTCGGACTTCTTTATCTTGTACTAATTCTCTCAAGTAGTGATACTTGATTGCAATGTTCTTGGTCTTAGTGTGCATCACTGGATTCTTAGAAATATTGATAGCACTTGTGTTGTCATAGAAAATAACAACAGGTTCAATGATTTCTTCTTTCATGCCTATCAACAATTGTTTTATCCATACCAAGTTTGAATAGTTTACTGTAGCAGCAACATACTCAGCCTCGATAGTAGATTGGGAAATGCAATTTTGTTTCTTGCTCGTCTAGGAGACTAATCTCTATCCAAGAAAGAAAGCTCCACCACTAGTACTCTTTATGTCATCTACATTTCCTGCCCAATCAACATCTGTATAAACTTGGAGTTCAAATTTGTCATCCTTCTTATAATATAGACCATAGTCAATAGTTCCTTTCAAGTATCTTATAATTCTTTTCACGGCCATCATATGTGTTTCCTTAGGATTGGCAGAGAATCTTGCCACAATCCCAATAGATAATGCAATATCTGGTCTGCTATGTACAACATACTACAATTTTCCAATCATGGATCTGTACAGAGTCTGATTCACTTCTACAGCATCATCATTCTTAGAAAAATTTTGTCCAGTAACCATGGGAGTTCCCACTGGTTTAGCATCTTCTATCCCAAAATTTTTTATTTTTTCATTAACATACTTAGACTGTGTAATGAAAATTCCATTCTTCCTCTGATATACTTGTAAACCAACAAAGAATTTGATCTCACCAAACATACTCATTTCAAATTTAGTTTGCATTTCATTTGAAAAACTTTTACATAATGCATCTTGTCCACCAAAAATAATGTCATCAACAAAGATTTTTTCCAACAAGATACCTTTACCTTCTTCATCCTTCATGTACAGATTGCTTGTGTCATTTGTTCTTGAAAATCCAATCTGTATCAAGTAGTTGTGCAACCTCTCATACCATGCTCTGGGAGCTTGCTTCAATCCATATAATGCTTTGTTCAGTTTGAACACCATGTGTCTTCTGTTTGGATCAATAAAACCTTCTTGTTGTTTTATGTAAACTTCTTCTTCTAGTATACCATTCAAAAATGCAAACTTGACATCCATTTGATATACCTTGAAATCTTTATAAGCAGCATATGCACGCAGAGTTCTTACTCCTTCCAATCTAGCTATAGGGGCAAATGTCTCCCCATAATCTATTCCTTCTTCTTATGCGTAGCCTTTTCATACCAGCCTAGCTTTGTTCCTAGTGATTTCACCATTTTCATTCATCTTATTTTGAAACACCCATTTTGTTCCTATAACATTTTTGTTTTTAGGTCTCGGCACTAGAGTCCAAGTATCATTCTTCTCAATCTGGTCAATATCTTCATTCATTGCTTGTATCTAGTCTTCATTCTCTAATGCTTCTCTAGTTGTCTTTGGTTCAAATTCACATAGTAGACATGTTGGATCCTTAGTCTTACTTCTGGTCTGAATTCCAGTATCCTTGTCTCCAATTATCTGTTCAGGCTTATGATGTCTTCTTACATATTTTGCCAAAATAGGTTCAGTTGTTCTCTCCTCTATTTCATCATGTTCCTCAACAAGATTTTCAGATTCAACTTCAAAATGCTTGGCAACCTCTTCCTAATACTCAATAACATTTTCTTGTAGCTCGGCATGTTCTTGTTCTTTCTCGGCATTATTTTCCTGACGCTCGGTAGCTTCTCTTTGTCACTCGACATTGCTTACCCGAGACTCGACATCAGGTGAAAGTCTATTACTTGCCTCTTCTTCTTCTTCAATGTACACAAAAGATCTATAATCTTCTGGTTCTCTTTTGTTGTCAGCTTCATTTCTTTCTGCATACTCATCAATTTTGACATTCACACTTTCCACAATTTTGTTAGTGTTAGAGTTCAAACACTTATAAGCTTTACTTTTTGTGGAGTACCCTAGGAATATGCCTTCATCACTCTTAGCATCAAACTTTCCATTCCTAGTGTCTTTTAATATATAGCACTTACTTCCAAAGATTCTAAAGTATTTAACACTTGGTGCATGCCCATGCCATAGTTCATAGGGTGTCAGATTTGTATCTTTCTTGATTTGTACCTAGTTAAGAGTGTAGATAGTAGTGCTTATAGCTTCTTTCCAATATTTCTATGCCACATTATTTTCAATCATCAATGTCCTTGCACAATCCAAGATATATCTATTTCTCCTTTTTGCTATACCATTCTATGGAGGTGTTCTAGGTGCAGATATCTGTCTTTTAATTCCTCTATCATTGCAAAATAGATTAAATTCATTTGATGTAAATTCTCCACCTCGGTCAGATCTAAGACATTTCAGGTTCCTACCTGTCTCCTTTTCAACCTTATCCAAATACCACTTAAAGAATTGAAAAGCTTTAGATTTTTCTTTTAGAAACATCACATGCATCATCCTAGTATGATCATCAACAACTAAGATAAGGCATCTGTAATACCCCAAAAATGGGCTATAAGTTCATTAACCTCCTACATCGACAAATCAAACAAAATCGACATCGAAGTCCTAACCTAAGGCACATCTGAACATCATCAAATCTAATTGATTATCTTAAATTCTGCATCAGGGAATATTCCTAGCAATATTCCTAATCATCATAATTATCTTTAATTTTATAATTATTTGGCAATAAATCACATTTATCCTAAAGTTTGATTAATTGAATATTTTCATATTTAATTAATTAGATTTAATATCTTGCCACTTAATTATGTAATTAAATTTAATTCTATCTATTATTAATTGTATTATTTAATTTTGACAATAAATCCAAATATCCTATGAATAATTGATTAAATTTTTATTTAATTAATTAAAGCAAGTTGTCATTATTTAATAAATAGTTTTTAATAAAAATTTGATTAAATAATTGATTAACCCATAAATCAATTATTTTATTTTTAAAAGCAGTTAAGTTGGAAATAAATCACTTTATTATTAAATTAATTCATAAATAAAACATGCACAATCATAAAAGTAGACAACTATCAATTATCAATTAAAGCTAAACTCTATTTTGAGTTAAAACTTAGCTTTTGCATGTTTTTGTGAGTTAAATTATCTTTATTTCAAATAACTCAAAAATCAACCTGAGTTATTTGAGTGATTTATGGCTTTTATCCATGCACCTCCAAAGCCCTAGATTTCTATAAAAACAAGGCTTTAGCTCATCTCTCAATCATCTCTCAAATTTGCATCCAAGCATCTCATATTTTTGCACAATCACGCTGGAGAATTGGAGGCTGAGGAATCAACTTGCAAATTCAAAGCTTTGTGAGATCAATTTCAATTGCATAGTTTTTATATCTTAGCATAGAATTTCATAGTTTTCATATCATTGTTAGAATCTTCATTGTTAGATCATTTTAGCATTCATTTCATATCAGTTTTCAATAGCATTCATAGCATATCAGTTAATCATTCATATTGCATAGAAAATATTAAAAAAAAATAGATTAATTGCATTCAATTTCATATCCATCTTTTGCATTCAAATCCTTCATTTAGGTGTCGTCTAGGTCATTGATCTCGATTACAATCTGAGAACATTAATCTCACACCTATTAGAAGGCAGTAAATCGCTTGGTTAGATTAGATTTCAATTTTGCACGATTTTGATTATAGCTAACCTCTAATGTTTTACTGAGTGTTGTGTCTACAGATCAGGTACAATTTTCACACACACAGTATCTAGCACCACAGTAACTTTGTACACCCATAGGTCCACAAAGGTCAGTATGAACCAAATCTAAAATGTTTTCAGAAGTAAAGGATTTTCTCTTGAAACTTGACTTTGTCATTTTTCCTAACTGACATTCCTTGCACATCACATTCTCAGGTTTCTTCAATGTAGGTAGACCTCTTACCTTTTTCTTCTTACTTATCTCTACCAGATTGTCAAAGTTAACATGACAACCTTTTATGCCATAACCAAATATCATCAAGTTGTGCAATTAAACATGTTTCTTCAGATAGGTCAAGATAGAAAAAATTACCTCTAGTCTGATCACAACTTCCAATCAGTTCTCCAGTAGCATCAAATATTTTATCTTGCTTGTGATGAAATTCCACTCGGTAACTAGTTTTGTTAAGTTGAGTAACACTTAACAAATTGTAATTAAGACCTTCAACCCAATATGCATTTTCACAAGATATCTTATCAGTCATTTTAATCAAACCTTTTCCTCTAATAGGACATGGTGCATCATTACCAAATTTTACACTTTTACCTTTGTAATGATGTAGGGTCTCAAACTTATTTTTGTCACCAGTCATGTGATGTGAACAACCACTATCAATAATCCATTTATCATTCTTGTTCACATAGGATATAAATGCAATATTCTCATCCTCATCAGATTCATCTTTCATTGCCACATAGACTACCTCAATTTCAAAATCATCACTATCAGTGTCAGTCTCTTTTTCAGCAATGTAACAAGATTTCTTACCTATTCCTTTGTAGTCTTTGTTCCATCGGTAGCTTCTATCATCTTTTATGTCTTTGTGTTTGCTTTTCCTTTCATCATCTTTATCCTTCCTGTCAAGACATCTAGTAGCTATATGACCAAATTTATTACATACAAAACATATAATAGGGAGTTTACCTTTATACTTTCCTTTTCCCCTTCTGAGTCTTCTAGCCATAAGAGCTTCTAGATCTTCTAGGTCTTCATCATAAGTGTCACTATCACTTTCACTTTCACTGATGCATCTTTCTTTTTCTTTCTTTGGCTTGTTCGAAACTAGCTATGACTTTAAAGCAGATTCAACATTTCCAATGCTTCCAATAGTGAAATTATCATAGTTAGAGAGTTCAAAAGCAATCAGCTTACCAACCAAACTTTCCAAAGTAAGCACATTAGTAGAGTTACATCTAGATTCTTGAATAGCTGAGATCTTAATAGCATATATAGGATGCAGGGTTCTTAGTACTTTCCCAATTATAGTTTCATCATCAATAGCTCCATTTTCTCCTCTAATAGCATTCACAACTTCTTTTATTCTACCACAATATTGTGCAATGTTTTCACCTTCTTGCATTCTCATTTCATCAAACTTACCTCTAAGACTTTCGGCCTTTGCTTTTAGCACATTTAGGTCACCACCATAGATCCTTGCAAGAGTGTCCTACATATCCTTCACAGTTGTGCAGTCTTTAATGTCCTCAAATTATGGATAGCTTAGGGCAGATGCAATTTCTAGCATTGCCTGATTATGTTCTTGTTTGGCTCTCATTTCTTTGGCAGTCAAAGGTGCGATAGGTGAGACATAGCTATTCTCAATGTATTACTTTGTAGAGTCACCAATACTGGCCAGATGCAGCTTCATCAAGCTTTGCCATGCAAGGAAGTTTTCCTTGTTCAGCTTCGGTACCTCCTTCTTATACATCCTGATCATTTGCTTCAAGCCCCTTTAAACTTGATATTTGTCAACACTTAATAATAAGCAACAAAGCTCTGATACCAATTGTTAATATGATTTAGAACAATAGAGAGGGGGGGTGAATCAGTTGTTCTCAGGTCCTGATGTATAAAAAAATCTTAAAAAATTATCCTTAAATCAGATCCAAAACCAAAATAAACTCGGTCATCATTGATTCAATAATAGAAACATCTAACAATGCAGTCCACTACCCAGCTGTAACTTAACTTGCAAAACATAGTAATGTTTAGATCAAAACATTCACACAAGTATTAACACCAGGATTTATAGTGGAAACCTAATTTGGGAAAAACCACTTTGTAACATGCTACTATTATTTTCACTCTTCTGAAGTGAGCTCGGTAAAAAGCCAACCTTGTCAAAGGTTACAATACACACTGTCAGGTGTGACCCAGTTAAAGGATTTTAATCACCCTATTAAAAGTGAGCCTAGTCATAGGACTTACATACACTCCATTAGAATGCAACCTTGTTCAAAGAATTTAACATATGACTGTTAGGTCAACCTTTGTTAAAAGGATTTTAACTATTACAATGGTTAGAAAGTAGCAACAATATTATCTAAAAAATATACAACTCACTTTGCAAATATCAGATCTGATTCCATACACTAATGCTGGTTTACTAACTTTGAAACTTTTCCATTTCCATCTCTGATCTTCTTGGAACTTTTCTTCAAGCAATCACCACAATTCTCCTTTAGCCTTTTCTACTTATTCAGTTAATGAAACTTTCTTCTTCCAGCATTCTCTATTCTCCATGTACATGCATATCAAAATGCTTAGGTTCCCTTATATTTTCCTCAATTAGGTTAACTCATCTTTTTCTGCTCAATCTCAATTGTAGATCTTAGGGTTAGGTTAGATTCATTGAATCTACCCACTTCATGTTCTTCGACTCCTTTTCTAGAATCATCTCAAATCTCTTAAAGATTTACAATAAAATGTTTTACAATGCATTTAATTCTTCCAAACAATCAATAAATAAAGTCAACACATTTTACATAATCCAAGAATTCAACAATGTCGGCTCCAAAATTAAATTCTCTTCAAATATAAAATTGCTGATGCTCGGTCAATACTATGATTGTCAACTCGGTCTTCATGTAGAAAGCTCAGTCATTACTAAAATTGTTTCCTTGGCTTACACTGTCTTCCTCGACAATTTACTAATGCTCGGTCGACACTAGAATTTTGCTCGGCATATACTAAATCGGTCGACACTAAAATCACTTGGCTTAAACATGATTTTTCCATTCTTTTCTCAGTTAAGCCTACCAGTTTAGTCTTCAATCTTACTAAGATAAACAATACATTATCTCATCATTTGCAACATAGTCAAGTACACTTTGTAGTATCAAGATAACTCAACCTTTCCCTAGGTGCTATTGTTATCAACCTTTCTTAGCCCCTTAGCAACACTTAAATAGATATAGTACTTTCCTAAGTAGCAACATTCTTACCAATTAAGGTTTGACATCAATGACAATACAACAATTGTTTCAATTGTAGTTTCCAACAGATTGATGAAAAGTTTATGATTCAAGAAAGATATCATGATTACTCACCCATGATTGAAGAAGAACCTAGACCCTCTTCTAGTGAGATAGTTATTGAAGAAATGTTTGACATTATAAATGTGTTATTCAATGACCCTGAGACAAGTGAAGAAAACACTCCTAAGGATGATGAGCTAGCATCACCTAAAGTTCCAAAGTTTACATCAAGAAATCATTCCGAGGCAGAAATCATTGGAGATCAGAGTGGCAAAGTCTTAACAAGATCACAAGCAAAGAACTTAGTTAACAATGAAGTGGTATGTTTACTATCTCAGATTGAACCCTTAAGTGTTGAAGATGCATGTAATAATTCAGATTGACATGATGCTATGAAAGAAGAACTTGATCAGATTGTCAAGAATGACACTTGGGAACTGGTCCCTAGACCTAGTGATAAAAATGTGATTGGACTAAAGTGGATATTTAGAAACAAGATGAATGAAGATGGTACAGTAGTAAGAAATAAAGAAAGATTAGTATGTAAAGGATATGCACAAAGAGAAGGTATTGATTATTCAGACACATTTGCACTTGTGATAAAATTAGAAGCTATTAAGTTGTTCTTAGCTTATGCTATAGTTAAATCGCCAAAATGTTATGCAAAATTTCCTATGATATAATTTTGGCTTGTTTTCACTGTGAAGTAAATCCAGAAAGTTTTGTGGTTTGCGTCCTTAGCTCCATGTTGTCCAATATGTCACCATACTCCAATTTTGATCACATGTGCTGAATCAAAAGGACCAAGGAGATATTCAAGTTTTAAGGTCTTCAGGGCATAGTTTATGTCGCAGGGTTCCAAAATTGCTTGAGTGTAAAACCCTCGATGTTTTCTATTTCTCTGATACCTTTTTGGTTTTAAGAGAAAACCTTGGTTATTTTCAACTTTTTGGCTCTTCACAATTTACCTTCGACATCAGTGTTTCTTATGTGTGTTGTTGCAACCAAGTGGGCCCAGTTCTTCAGGATGCAGTTGCTTGATCTCTAGTTTTTCTAGTGGTTAAGTCTTTATTTTAGTGACTGGGCAATTGTGCAGTCACTAAGTCTCTTATTTCTAGCGGTTAAGTACTTTTCATTAAGCGACCTAGAATTTTCTTCAATCACATGTTCGAGCAACCTCAGTGGTTTGTGCCTTGGCCTTTAGTGATCCGACGAGTGGTTACCTTTTTGGGTGGTGCTCATTTTCTAGTTGGCCGAGGGTGGCAACATGGCAGATGACGGTAGGCCTAAAATGTTTTGGTGGTGATAGTGCAATTAGATCTACGATTGTCACCTGATCATAAGGAATATTCTTCCCCTTTGCGATCATGTGACCACCATCTGATTTAAGCCGATTGTGCAGTGGGTCTGCTGTCAGTTATTGAGGTGTCTGCTTCTAATTGGTTGTGGGCTTGTGATGTGGAAAGTTGTTAGTGGGGCTAGGGTTTTGATCATCTAGATAAGTTAGAATTCAATAATGATCGATGATTATCATGATACCGCAAGGAAAAGATGCTCGAGAGATATTCATCATGGCATTGCGACAACCATCATGGCATTGTGACAACCGACAACCAATAAGAAATGAACACCTCAGCATGATAGATATATGATCGATCAAGATATTTCAACGATGCATTTATGATCATAAATGATAGAGTTAAGGTTTTCTATGAAAAATCTATGTGACCCTAATTGAATTTTTGCTCCTGCTTGCATGCTCAGGAAGTGTATATATTAGTTTTAGAGCTCTTAGAGCTTAGAGTTTACAATTGTAAAAAAGAGAGTTTTCTTTCTTAGGAGCTATTCGTGGCAGTTGTTCTACCCTCTGGCTTTTACGGTTTGTGACCTTTCATTTATTTATCAGACTCAATAGAGGCTTTCCGAGGCATCTTATTTGCCCTCAAGTCTTTCCCTTGTTTGTATTTCTCTTATTGAGTATAATATACTGACTTTGTTAGAGAAATCTTGGAGTTCTAGAACCCTCCTTTCTTTTAGTTTATTTGTGTACCATTGTGTCTAATTTGATTTGAATGAGTTTGTGGGTATACTTCAACCCCTTGTCATTCTATCTCATTCCCGTGCCCTTTTGCTGAAGAGGAAATTTTCTTGCAAGTCAGAATCTATCTTTTGTTCAGACCCCTCTATGAAACAGTTATGCAAGCCTGTCTAGGAAGATTGTGTTCTATTAGATCTGAGAGCTTTCATGCTAATTAGGTCAATATATTATGTTCATATCTTTTCGGTGTATCACCTAGTAGGTAGTTTGCCTTTAGCTATTTCCCTTCAGCATTCCTTTTACCCCTTTCCCCTCAAGAATTTACTTTCCTTTCAAGAGGAAAATTAAGGTGATTATCTAAAAGGAACTAGCCTAGAACCTGGAGGTTTCATCTCAGTTAGCAAAGGTCCCACAACCTGGAGATGATCCCAAAGTTATACTAGGTTATCAAGACCAAGAGAGCTTGAACCAAGGGTGCAAACTTAGTGTGTAACAGTTACACATCAGAGAGTATGAAATGTCTACCAGTCAAAGGCTTGAGCAAGGTCGAGTCAAGCATAAATCTTCAAAACAGTCAATTTTCAATGCATACAATATCAGTGAGTTCATTCTTAGTCAAGCTAAGTTTACTCTCAGTGAAGCCGAGTTCATTCTTAGTCAAAATGTGCAAAGCAAGCTTCAGTTACAAAAAATGATTCATAGAGTTGACACACGGGATGAAAGGAAAATAGTCAACTTCACTTTAGATTGCAAGTTATCAAATGGTATGTTGTTTTCTTTGTTTAAAAATTCAAGAGCCCAATATCTATATGATAGTCACAACTTTATATTCAAAACAAAGGGAATCAATAGTCACAAAAGCCATGACTGTTATTAAATCATGATGTGAGATCATGGCTCTATACAATCACAAGAGCCATGATTGCTAGCAAGCAAAGGTTTGAGCTAATAGCTTTGAACCCATAAAAGAAGGAAAGGAATGAAACAATAATATAAATAGTGAATCAAAGATATGATGCAAGGTTCGAGTCACAGCTCGCCACTTACAAATGGAAATAAACTACAAGAGAACACTAGTGATATGACTGTCAACACAAAGTCATAGTGAAGCTTGTATCTTGCAAACAAATCAAAGGAAACTCTCATCATGACCGAGTTTGTGCATAAAGCAAAGTATAAAACAGTCACGACTGTGACTTATATTCATAGCCCCATAATTATCAAAACAACAGTCATATTTTGAAAGCACCAGTGAAGGAATAGATAACAAAATGAGAGGCCACAACTTATACTAAAGAAATGATACAATTTCATGGTATTCATTACTAGAAAATTAATCTCTAAGAGATAAACTGAGCTCCAAGATAGCTTACAGTTGCATGTCAACCCGAGTTTGCCAAATGCTGAGTTCTTTGTTTGAAATGCACAATCAGTGAGGAATAGCAGTGATCTCTAGTAGGGGTAAGCTCGAGTTCAATAGAAGGATCCATTCACAGTCAATATGCTGAGCTTCATCACAAATTTTTGAAGCCCTTCTTACAAGTTAGGGTTTCATCTTCCCTATTCTTCTCAGGGAAGAATGAGATAAGCACAAGTTCTGAGAATGAAATGAAAAATGAAGATAACAATTGGGAGTCCGCAAGAAGAATGACATTCAATGCCATTAATGTAGATGTCACATTCTTGTAGAGTCTCAAAAACCACATAGTGCCACCTCAGAATTTCATCTCATTGTTTTTTGTATTGTATTGCAAGTGGATTGAATAGTCATGTCGACTTTCTTCACTTTGCATATTTCACACTTAGAGATTTTTATCTAAGTTAGGAGTTGAAAGTTAGATTATTTGGTATTAGAATTTATCTAATATTAAGTAAATATCAAATATTGGTTAGGAATTGTAAAAGGATTGAGTCCTTATTATAAGCCAGTATTAAGGGGCACTTAGACTCGAGCTTTCATAGCCTTAGTTATTGGCATGTTTTTGGCCAATTTTAGGGCAATTGGTGGGGTTTAGATTTTCGGATTTGAGGCATAGGAAAGCTATAGTTTAGGGGTTGCAAATTTGTGAGAGAGGGCATATAGAGAACTTATTGTTCCTAGATGCTTTGTAAGCCATTTTTGTAATCACTTTTGTAAGATTTTGGAGGTAATGAACCAGAGATTTTTTGATTCATATTTGTGGAGTTGTTTTGATATAGGATCCTATCTTCATCTTTTCTAAAAAGTGCTAAATTATTTATTGTCCAAAGGAAGTGAGCAGATTTTTGTTCCTTCTCAACATAATCAATTGCTTAGAAGCCTTGTATGAGAAATGTATGTATGTTAATTACTCGAGCTATTCGTGGTCTAACCCTGATAGTAAGTTTGTTAATCTATATGTTGAGAAGAGATTCGAAGTGTCAAGATCTTCATTTATGAGTTAGGATTGATGTTTTATCTTTTCTACAAATTTTGAAACAATTCTTGGTGTATCACCCTAATCTATTTTTAGTTAGAAGTATTCTTTTCCCTTTTCCCAACAAGTTACAGATTAGGAAGTGATATTCCATATTTAATAGGAATTGGCCTAGAATCCAGAGATTCCTCCCTATTCAGAGTCTACCCACAGCTCGAGGGGGTATCCATTGTCAGGATAGAATTGTTGTGTATCCCTAATGCCTAAGTTAGGGTGATAATTCTAAACTTGAATAGTTTTTGGCACACCTGGTGGGACTACGAATTGCTTCTCAGTTTTGAGTTGCTAGACCTATGGTTGTTTCTAATTTCAATTGTAGCTCTTAGTGTGGATTTTAATGAGTAGAACTCCAACGAGATCAAACAAGGAGGGTTTTGTGTACCAGGAATTACAATTAAGAAAAAGGGGAGGAAGATCATCCAGAGGTGGAAGAACATCACAAGATCCAAGAGGTATTTCTTTGAATTCAGATCTCTCATCATTTGATAATCCCATTTTTGAAAATCAAGCTACAAATTCAGAGGAACTTGAGGTTATTATTGAAGAGCCCAGTCTTCCTGAAGATATAGATGTTCATAATCATACCGGATCAGAATTTCCAAGTGTTGAAAATTTATCTATAGATAATTCTATTCTTGGAGCTTCTACAAGTGGTACTGCAGCAACTCAGAATCTAAAGACTTATCAAAAGAAAGTAGTTCAGCCTGCCCAACCTTTTTTTACACCGGCTATTCAGTAGCAAGCTCCTCCACATCAAGCAATGGCTAGGAATCTATAGTTTGTTACATTAAATCAAGGCAGTCCTTTGAGGATTGCAAATCATAATAATGTTCCATTGGCTACTCTTAAAGGCTTGCCAACATTCACTGGAGAAGGACCAGTAACAACTATTGAATACATTAGAGATGTTGCAACTCTTTGCAATGTTCATCATGTTACAGAAGAAGATGTAGCTTTGAAGCTATTGGCTGCATCACTCAAGGGTAAAGCTCTTGATTGTTTCAGAACTCCCCCGGTGGACTCTATTGCTACTCGGGATGTCCTGGGTGAAAGGCTATCCAAATTTTTTGAGGACAAATATGATAACTTGTCCCTTGTGGAGAAATTAACTACTATCAAGAGAGCCCCACAAGAGGAGATGAGTGAATTCAATATTCATTTTTAGAAGACTTAGAATTGAATTCCTGTTACAATAAGACCTTTAGATAAATATGCATTTTTATATTATTTAAAGAGTTTGAATACCGATATCTCTCTTATGATTCAATCTATGGGGGGTAATACTTTACCTCAAGCTTTTGATACTTCTATTAGGGAAAAAATAGTCTTATCCAAACATGAAAGATAGCTCCTAGACCTCCTATGCCTTTCTTTCCTAACATACAGTCTAATATGCCATTGGTAGTGTTAGGGATTTTTCTTGTAGGACATAAAATGATGTTTGAACTTGTTTTCCTTGAGACTGATTCCCATAAGAGAAAGACCTAATTGCTAAGGACTGGATAAGATCCTCCTTCATTTTTGAGCTCCACAGACTCAGGAAGGTATTACCTTTTAATGATGACTGTCTTTGCAGTATTCTTATGAGTGAACACTGACCAGCTTCTAGTCTTCTTAATGCATAAACCTATAGAACACTTTACATATGAATGTAATCACTTTAATGCAAACTTTAACCAGACAAAGTGTGACTATGAATGAAGCAATAATCAGAACTTTAAGGATTCTCATCCTTCTTCCTTTTAAGGAGGGACAACCTAATATGATTCTCTCTTTATAGAATCAGGAAATATGAACTAAATGCCCTGGGCACAGTCCAATCTATCAAGTGCAATAAACATGAAAATAAAAGGTATTGATAAATAATGTGAATGTTTCAAATTCTTCCCTGAGATTGATGAAAGATACAACTTGTGAGGAAAAAATACCAAACCAGTGCCTAATCCTAAGGGCAACAGAGTCACAATGCAAATCAACAAGTAAACCCTAACAGAAACACAATAGTATGCCTTACACACTACTGCAACTTCAAATAGGTTGCCTTACAAACTATTATGTTAACCAAATATTGTTATCATCAAAGATCCATACAAATATATTTACTCTCCAAGATGAAATATAAGCACATTTAATTCTTTCCTTGAAAGAAGCTCATAAAACAGTCAAGCAGGTTGCTTTACAACTGGTATATTTCAAATGCCTAACATGAAAAACATACAAGAGTAAAATACATAAGCAAAGACACAACAACAATATATGGCAGAAGTTGCAGTGTATTTGTATTAAAATCAACTTGCCACTTACATTCACAATTCCATTGCTCAGAAGACTAGACACAAAGCTTGGTGATTTGCTCCTAAGCAATCCAGTTCTATTTTCTATATCTTTTCAATCTCTACTCTATTTTTTCTTACCAACCCTTTACAAAATGAGCTTTTAACTCTTTATAGCCATCTCACAACCACCTTGGAATTCTCTCATTAATGGGAATGCAACAAGCTTTGGGTGGTTGGAAAACCTAACTCCTATTAAAACATAAAAATACAACAAAATATACAACCAATCCGCAGGTGGTGAAAGGACCAGGGTGATGAAATCTAGACCCTGTGTAGAGGGAACTCACTCTATCTTTCCTCCTCCTCTATGAAGGCTCACTAGTTAACAAATTTTTGTTTTTCTTTTGAGGCTCAACAGTATCCTCAGAACTAGGCAATTTAGCAAGATCTACATTTTCTTTTTCCTCCCTAGGCCCTTCAGCCATTGGTTGTTCCATAGTGGGTGGACTATATATGGGGTAGCCACCATCACTATCCTCATCACATTATGATTCTGAATGGGCCTTTTTTCCTTGATTAGCATCATCAATTTGATCCCTCATGGATTCAACAAGTGTGTCAAATTGAGACATCATTTGCTCAAGTCTTTGGAAGTAAGGCAAAGTGGGAAAGAAACCCCCGAATACCAATCCTTTTCCTTTAAAATCCTTCTCAATTCCATGTAACTGATCCAATTGCCTAATTATTTTCTCCTCCTCATCATCCTCAATGATGTTTCTGATCACATCTTCTTCAGGATACTCCTCATGTAGCTTATTGAAAGGAATGGTGGGCATGTAGTATTTCCTTGCAGCAGCGATGAAGCCTTCTGTATCCACATACCTATGTGGTGCTAAAAACATCTTGTACTTCTCTAAAAAATGATTTACTTTACTGAATTCTCCCTTTCCAATTGTAATATAATGCACCCTAAAGTGTTGAGGAGTGAGAGTCCCCTTTCTATGGGAAGCCAAGTGTTCTCTTTCTATCAACATGAGTTGCCAGACAAAATCTAGAAATGCAACTCTTGGTGGTACATAGAATGGGAGTAGATGAGGAGGCTGAGGGCATCCATAAACCCTAATCATTGTATAGCTTGTCTCATAGTAAATATCTCCCCAATTGTGACCCTTGGTCCAATTATGAATAAATTGTTGGGGTCTCACCAACTGTAGGACCTTGCTCGGTAATCTTGAGCAATTCACACCAAAACTTTGGAGAATGGGGAACACAATCTAGTTCTGAAAAGCACTAAAATCTCACCTAGGGCGCGAAGGGCTCCAGAATCCTAACCAGAACTGAACTGGGTTAGGCTGTCCATTCCACATCATTTGTGGTTTGAGATCACTCAAATATATTAAGCCATAATCATGATACATAATTAGATGCATCAGCAGGGAGTAATGCATGAACCTGGGTTGAGAACCAGAGGTGAAATTCTTCAAGGATAGCAAACCCTCATGCATCTTGTTTATGATATAACCAATAAAGTCGTACCCTTTTCTCACCATACAGCTTTGTGAATCCATCACCAGCATCAAAATATCAGATGTAATCCTCTTAGGACCCACATCAATTCCCAAAACCTGGCATATCCCATATGCAATGTATTTCATGTAAAACTTCAGGTCTTTGTAGGCATACGGAATCGATCTGGCCATAGGTGCAATATAGTTTTTATTCTCCTTCAGCATGTAATTCTTAATCTCCCTAGAGACCAGAGCAACCTCTCTAACATATCTATTTACTAAAGCTTGTAAGTTGATTTTCGTGGCCATTGGAAACTGAATCCTGAAAGCATTCATGAAAGAATTTCGGTCTAAGATTATCAAGGGTGAACCATCCTCTTTTCTAATGGTCTTTGGGAGAGGATCATATCTCTGAGATAGCATGAGGAGCAAGTCCACATCTAGAAAAACCTCTGGGACAATCAACTTGGCCAACCCTGAAGTCTAAGGGTTTGAAACTGGTATAACACTATCATGGTTCTTGTAGAAATATGTAAACAGGCACATGCCTGTGATCTCTGGAGTTTTAGCATCCCTACAGTAAGCTAGGTCATTAACAAAAATATCATCATTGACCTTTTTTTTTATAGAAGAACCAGGCAAGAGAGTGAGAAATTCATCTGAAAAACTTTCCTTTACTTTCTCCTTTGACCCCCAACTGGTAGAAGCTCTGCTTTCTATCGTTTGACTCATCTTGACTGTAGCTCTAGAAATTCCTCTACAAATTCACTGATCAAACTACAAGTCTAGAAAGCTAAAAAAACCTAGCACTCTATACTTCTCCAATAAGCTTTGTAACTCTCAAATGAGCCACCTCTAGTTGTTTAAACCTGCAGCATTGAATGGGCCACCACATCTGACATCTCCAACCAACAAAAGGTCATTTCCACCATTACTTTGGCACACACAGGGTTTCAATTTACTAGCCATAGCTGAGAAATTTTAAATTTGAACATTCCACGATTTGGCGACTGAAGAAAAAGGCACATAGTCATTTTACAAATTTGGTGCTTTAGAAAGGTATTCCAAAATCTGGTGACTAAGAGGAAATCTTGTAGTCACGGAATACTTTTGACTTTTCAAACTTCATTATAAGATTAGGTGACCCAACCATTTGGAGATCTAGCAACTGAAGAAAGTGATACATTAATTTATTCTGTTCCAAGAACTGGAGACCATAATCAAAAACTATAGTCGTGGCAATATATTTGTCTTTGAAAACCTTCAACGATCACCCGGCGTGGAGATCTGACGACAAACCTAAAGTCTCATAATCTCATAAAACTTTAACTGTTTGACTTCTTTCTTGAGATCATGTGACCACCATTGATCTCGTCCTTCAATTCATCCAGCGATCCAGATTAAGTCATGAGAAGATTTCATAACTAACCACCTGATCCCACGACCCCGAGAAAACCATGTCACTGAATCGCTGAAAGCTTACCACTTAACTATCAGGAACTTGAGATCACATGACCACACAGTCACTACATCACTAAATAAAATCATAACCATAGGGCCAAAACACTTCATTAACCCTCACTTGACCTTGGGCAAATCTGGAGACTTGGCAACAAAGACCTCTCTCTAAATCTCACAATCTTTCACTTAACTAGGGTTTAATCCCGAGAACACATGATTGAGGCATTCTCCAAGTCGTGAGAACATTTCTTCACTCTGGGTTAAGACTGGAGATGAAACATCATCCACATGATAAAAAATCATGAACGGTTCTCAATAAATCTAACAATCCTTTGTCACCCAACCGCCACATTCAGAGATCTGGCAACAACTGCATCACAAAATAACTAACCACTAGAGAGATAGCCATCAACATTGGGAGATCACATGACCAATAGACTCTCAATCACTGAATGGAAAGATAAACCATCATATTATTATGAGATCCAGAGACAACCACCAAGGAAAACTGCTATTCCATCTCGAGATTCAGTGACCAAAGAGAAAACTCATGATCGCTGGATAAAAGGCCACTTAAATAAATTGTTGAGAGATCTCCCGACCATAGGAAAAACCAATTCAGAGATTATGCGACTATAGTCTCTTAGTGACAAATCAAATACAGCAGTCGCTAGATCTCAAGACTATCATTGCAAGATTTGGAGACTAAAGGTGAAATGCTAAGTCATTAGATAATAAGGAATATTTTGAAAAACTCACGAGATAGGGCGACAAAGGCTTTCGGGCATTTTCTAGACAAAGGGGAATATTCATAAACTTAAGGAGACTTAGCGACTAAGAGGAAAATAGAAGCGCACATGAAAATTTGATACTTAAGTCATCTGATAAAGTAATAGAGAATTAGAATGCTGACGACCTAAACTAGGGTTTTTATGACTTTTCAAAGGCAATTAGACCTAGCAAACCCTAAAGACTGCAAATTTTTCCAAGATCATCCATAAATTTAGGGCAAAAAACAAAAAATGAGATTTCTAACCAACAGTGGCTCTATTTGAGGATGTTAAAATGTGAGTTTGAACAAGAAACATGGATCTCTGGGATGCAAACCAAAAAATGCACTGACCTAAAACTGGAAAGGAAGCACACAGACTAAAAGAAACACACCTGCACAATATTTACAAGATATTTACGTATGCATGCAGAAAGAATTAGCTGAAGAAAGGCTTTAAGAATTTCCCATGCACTGGCAACTCAAAAACTTCATCCTCCATACTTTTCAACAAATAAGAGTCTTTTCCAAAACTTTCATGAATCATGAAGGGACCAAGCCATAAGGATTCAAACTTTTTATGCTTCCCTTTGTCTTCTACTCTTACATTCCATTGAAGTACCAGGTCATTTGCTTTGAAATTTTTGGTAGTAGCCCTCTTGTCAAATAGGTACTTCACTTTCTATTGCAATCTGATGTTACTCTTTTGACTTTCTCTTCTCACTTCATCTAGCTCAGTCAATTGCATGATCCTGTCATGCATTGGTTCTAATTCATCCAATTCTTCATCTTGAATAAACTTATAAACAAGAAGCAAATTATTTATAGGTAATCTTTACTGTAAGCCATATACAAGCTCAAAAGGGGACTTCCCAGTGGCTCTCTTTACTGTGATCCTATCTGCCTATAAGGCCAATTTCAACTTTGAATGCCAGGCTCTTTTATTTTTCTCAAGTGTTTTCTTCAAGATTGTCAGGATACTTTTGTTGCTAGACTCAGCTTGTCCATTCGCTTGAGGATGATAAGGAGATGAATAAGATGTCATGATTCCATTATCCTTACAAAATTTCTTGAATTCATCTGATCTAAAACACATTGCATTATTTGTGCTTAGTGTTATGGGAACACCAAATTTGGTCAAAATATTGTCAAGCAAAAAATCAATCACCACTTTACTAGTTGCATTCTTTGTGGGAATGACCTCTATCCATTTTGTGAAATAATTAGTTGCAACAAGCAGCCAACTATGTCCTCCACTAGATTTCTCAAAAAATTCCCCTATGAAATCCAATCCCCACATAGAAAATGGTGCTTCAGCAGTTATTGGGTTCAACAACAGTGCTCCTGAATATTTTAATTTGGAAGCAAATTTTTGATAGGCTTCACACTTCTTCACAAACTGAAATGAGTCTTTAAATAGTGTAGGCCAAAAATAACCAGCCCTCAAGATCTTATGGGCGGTAGTCTTTGCTGAATAATGGCTTCCACAAACACTAGCATGCATCTTTCTCAAAACTTTCTCTGCTTGATATCTATCAAGGCAAAAGAGCAAAATTCCATCTCTATTCTTCCAATACAAGTCTCCTTGTATCAATGCATATTTTTGAGCTTGCAATTTTAGGGACCTCTTTTGGTTGTCTATCATATGTCTTGGACATTTGGCATTTTTGAGGAAGTATACAATATCAGCATATTCTGGTTGCAACTCAATACTTGTTATTGTCTTATCAGGGATTCCCTCATTGTTAACCTAAACTAAATCCATATTCTCTTCAGTCATCAATTTTGCTAGGCCTTGTCCTCTCACAAGCTTGGTAATATGGATTTCTAAATTGAACTCTTGGATCCTAGAAATCCATTTACATCTCTTACCAGTAACTTCAGACTGTGTGAGGACATCCTTGACTGCAGCATGAGGGACATATGCAATGACCTTAGCACAAACTAGATAAGGTTTGAAAGATTTCACTGCTTTTAGTAGGGCATATGCCTGCTTTTCCATCATCTCATAATTTAACTCTACAGCTTGCAAAGACTTGCTAAAGAATGCAATTGGATGGTCAAAACCCTCATTATCCTTCTATATTAGTACAACAACAATTGTGTGAAATGATGCAAAGGAAAAGAGTGAAAATGGCTTAGTATAATCAGGGGACCTAAGCACAGGTGCCTGTTGGACTACTTCTTTAATTTTATCAAATGCACCTTGAGCTTCAGCAATCCATTGAAACTTCACATTTTTCTTGATCAATTTCACTATGGGCTTAACAATTTCAGAAAAATTGGCAATGAATCTTCTAACAAAGTTGATATTTCCTAAAAAGGATTACACTCCCTTGATATTTTTTGGTGCTATAACTCTCTTGATAGCCTCAACTCTCTCTGGGTCAATTCTTATTCCTTCCTTTGACACAATGTGTCCCAGCAACTTTCCTTCCTTGACTACAAAGTTGCACTTCTTTGGATTTAGAGACACACCATACTCTAGAGCTTTAACAAAAATCTTTTGTAGGTGTGAGCAATGGTCAACAACCAATTTTGAGTAGGTAGTTAGGTCATCCTGGTAGACAACCATGAATAAGTCAATATACTCCTTAAAAGCAACATCCATGGCCCTTTGAAAAGTTGCTCCAGCATTTTTGAGACCAAATGGCATTCTGACATAAACATAAGTTCCCCAAGGTGTAGTGAATGCTATTTTGAACTATTTCGATTCTTTCACCAACACCTGGTTATATCCAGAGAAGCCATCCATCATAGACAATAATTCACATCTAGTGACTTTATGCAACATTGCCTCCATGTTGGGTGATGAATAGTTGTCTTTCAATGATGCAACATTCAAATTTCTAAAATCTACACACAACTTGATATCCCCATTCTTCTTTCTGACCGAGACTAAGTTAGACACCCAAGTTGAATGCCGTATAGGTTGGATTATTCTTGCATCACTCAACTTGACTAATTCCTACTGCATTTTAGGAGCTAACAATGGGTTGATGGGCCTCTGTTTTTGCCTAAAAGGTTTGACCTCATCCTTCAATGGGATTTCATGTTGGAACAAATCCTCTCTAGCTTTTAGGTCATCATATGACCATGCAAAAACATGCTTATACCTTCTTAACAATTTTATCAAATTATATCTCAGTTGAGGAGCCAATCCTTTTCCAATATAAACCATTTGAGGTGCATTATGTGATCCCAAACTTATTTCTTCCAAATCTCCTGTCTTAGCATTACTTATTTTTGACATATGATCATTTTGGCTATTATATATTGCTTTTAACTCAGTTAGGCCCTTAGGGATACTATTTGAATTCAATTGGATTACCTCACTTCCCATAACCATGTCCTTACCATCAACTTCCTCAACCAATGTATTGCAGTCTATAAGCTGATCTTCATATATGTCAAGGCATTGAATAAATTTCAAAATGTCATGATCATCCTCAAAAACTTTCCAATTGTAAATGTTGTCTGATACAACTAGCCTAATTTTTATTTCAACTATTGAAACCCCATTCAAAGTTGAATCATCTCTTTTCAAAGCAACATTTGCCAAAAAATCAGCCATTATGTTCTTGGATCTTTCTACCCAACATATATTAAAAGCATCAAACATTTCAATCTGGTCCCAGACTACATGCTTATACAATTTCAATCTATCATTTTTAACAACATATTTAGATCAAACCTATGCCACCACAAGCTCAGAATCACCAAAAACCTTTAAACATTTAATCCCATGTTTGATGGCAATATTCAATCCCAATGACAATGCTTCATATTTAGCAGTATTATTTGTGCATTGGAAAGTCAATGAAAATGAATACTTAAAGGTGGTACCTAATGGAGATATGAATAGAAATTTGGCTCCTGAGCCTTCCTTTGAGCATGCTCCAATCAAAATACATTTTCCACAATCCATCTTGTTGTTCCCTCAGTTCTTGGGTCAATAGATCCGAATCCTCCCTTTGTGAAATGGCTTTTTCCACTCTAAAGTTTTCCATGTCAACATCCACATAACAATTCAACTCATCCATATTATTCAATTCTATCATGTGTGGGGTTTTTCTTTCTCTAGATACTTTCACATTCTCACCATCAATACTAAAAGTTGCAAAGGACAAATCACACTAGATACTACCTCCCATTGAAGCACTCCACTTTCTAGACAGTAACATCCCATAGTGAGGTGGGATATCAACCACTAGGACATTCATTGTCAACAACTTATTAGGAAAAGCTGCTAACCTATAAGGGAAAGCCCTTATAGTACCAATAATAGGGACCTCTCTTGAATCCATAGCCTGACACCTTCCATGAGGTGCATCTACTTTCAAACCCAAGGATTTCATTATTTCTACAAGCATAATAGTATTAGAGGCTCCTGAATCAATCATACAATTTTTTAACAACTTTCCATTCACTATTAGGGACAAAAAGAAAGGATCAACAGTCCCTATCATAGTATTTATAACATTAGTATCCAAATAAATTTGAGGGATCTCAGAGATGATCTCTCCACATTGATTTTTAGTTGAATCATCTGCTGCGGCAGTCACTTTACCATCCTTGGTGGAATTTTGGGTATCAAAAGGAAGAACTCCTTGTACCCAACTCAAGGCCTTTTCTTTATGCTCTTCTATTCTCATCATTTCCAATAAGGGGACTTTAACAATAATTTGTGACAACAAGTTTCCCATGTCAACTAGGACATACTTGGGATCAACTACATCTTGCTTAATGACAATTGCTTCCTTACTGTTTTCATGCTCCATAAGGCCCTTTTGA
Organism: Chamaecyparis obtusa; assembly: GCA_027943335.1. Classification (NCBI taxonomy): domain Eukaryota; kingdom Viridiplantae; phylum Streptophyta; class Pinopsida; order Cupressales; family Cupressaceae; genus Chamaecyparis; species Chamaecyparis obtusa. The sequence goes on from BSBK01001133.1 coordinate 166,492, forward strand.
TCCTTGTTCATGATTTTAACCTCCTTTTGGGCAGAGACAACAGTCTCCTGAAGAGGTTTTTTCTTTACCTTATAAGTTACATTAGGGGGAACAAATGTTACATTCTTCTTGATCCTAGTCTTGCCAACAACATCAACAACCTTAGTTTTGTCTCGAGTTTGTTTTACATCTTGACCTGTTCTTTTGATAAATATGCCAGCTGATTTTTGACTTGAATCACCTACCACCCTATTTCTCAAATTGTAGTTACTTCTAGCTTGGGTGACCATATCTGCTATTATTTGTGCAATCTCTTCATTAGAAGGCCTCCGCAACACTACTATTTCATCATCTTTTAAGGTGTTGCACTGGACTCCATCCAAGTGACTGTCCTCTTCATCAGAAAGTACCTGCTGATGATAAGTCTCAATTTTAACTTGGGCATTGCCAGCATCTTGATTTTCATCTTCTTCACTAGAATCTATTTCATCACAAATGTATGATAAAGTCATACCACAACCTTGATCATCATAGGATTCCTCATGGTTATTGTCCTGCTCATCATCCACAAAAACACTTTGAGCTATTGCACAGTAGTAAGGATCATGAGGTGACTGAAAAAAAATACACCATGGAACATCATCATTCATATTTACTGTATTCCTATGCAAGGGATCCAGAGTCTTATCAGTTGGCCTATCTTTTCTTTTAGGAGGCATTGGCTTCCCATCTTTCCATTGGGTGTTATAGGGATAGTTCTACATTCTTGGTAATTTATTGTTGAAGTTGTTGAAGGATGGCCTATCATTTCCCTATATTCTATTTTTCCTTGCCTCATTAGGCTTCAAATCTTTTATTGCTTTCAAGATTTTCTTCAAACTATCATCATCTTTTGGTTTTGTATCAGGTTTCCTAGGCTCTTTTCTGTTTGAGACTGAAGGCCTATAATCCTCTCTTCTTCCCAACTTCCCTGATATTCTTCTATTGCTTTCTATATTAATGGCCAGTTTGTAAGGTTCTGCAAGATTTCTAGGGTTCTTATCTCTTAAGAGATATCCCATTTTGGAATCAAAAGCATTCAAATAAGTAACCAAACAAATCTTATCATCTAGTCTGATTACTTGTAACAATTTATGCATCACCTTTTGAAATCTAACATTGAACTCAACAACTCCCTCATTTGGATTTTTCTTGATATTGTTGAACTCATTAAGCATGAAACCTTCATTGGTTTTATCACCATATTGCTCTTTGAAAAAATGTTTGAACTATTCCCAAGAGCATATGCTAGCATGAGGCAAATTTCTAAACCAATCTCTAGCATCCTTTGTCAGAGACTAAACAAAAATCTTCATGATCACATCATCAAGCTCAATGTTGTAATCATCTATCACATCAGTGAGACTTTTCAAATGTTCTTCACAAGTAACTACATTGCTTCCAATGAATTTTGGAAGCTTTTTTCTAATTTCATCAGGGATAGGATTTGGGTAACCAGGGATTCCATTAAAAACCAATTGCTTATGTCTCTCATGTATGGATCTTGTTTGAGATGGGCCTGCACCCAAAGATGTGGATGCTTGAACATTTGAGATATTAGAAGTTTTGGGCATACCTAAAGTTCTGGCAGTGTTCAACACATTTACACCTTGTGCTTGAGAAGTGGAAAGGGTATTGGTGGGTCCAGAAGACTGCTTAAGGAAATCAATCTTTCTTTTTATTTCAGCTGCAGTGGCTTCCAATTCTACCTTTTCTAATTCTTTGGCCAATATTTCTTGTTCCCTTTTGGCCTTTTCCAAGTCAGCATCTAATCTTGCTGCTTGATCTAGGGGTTTCTTGGCAATATTTGTTTCATTTATTGAGATCCCTACAACCTTTTGCTTACCTTTATCCTTAGGATTTCTTTTCTCATGGATCTTATAGACAATAGGTCAGTCCTCTATTTGTTCAGTTATTGGAATATGATTTATGGCTTCAAAATCCAGTAACTGCTTCTTCAATTGCTTTGCCCTGATCATAGCATGTCTAATTTTTTCCTCTTTTTCCTTTTCTCTCTTTTGTCTTATTTGAATTTTCTCCTAGATCCTTCTTTCCAATTCAAACACTTCTTCAAAAAATTTCTCAGAATCAGGAAGGGCTATTTCTGATGAGGATTCTTGGGCAGGGATTTCTTCTTGGTGGTCACCTGATGTTTGATGGTCTTGTAAAGGAGAAACATGAGTAGAAGAGGGAACCGAAGCTAGTTTCCTCCTAGTTTGGCCCCTAGATCTCTTGTTGTTTCCAGGGATTCCTCTCCTATGGGACTGTGCTCTTCTTCCATCCTTTTCAGAGGGTGAGTAGTAATCTTCATATTGGTTTAAGCCCAAATCAATTGCTTCCTCATATTCAGAAGCATTTTCCTCTTGATTTGCTTGGATAGGCTCTTCTCTTCTTGCATTTCCTTTCTACTTCCATGTAAAAGACATGTCATTTCTATTTCTATCTTTTCTCATATGACCTTGTCTTGATGGGGATGGGAGCTCTCCCTCTAGGTTATCTTTTGGATGTTCCTTTCTCCAAGATCTAGTATTTCTGTGAATCATTGTAAAACAATGATCTAAATTTCAAAACACTGGTTCAAAGATTTGATTAGAGTCACCACCCAAAAATCCTTTTGGGGTTTGGAGAAATAAAACCAAATAAATGCTTTGTGTAGTATGACTAGAGATCTCAACTGTTTAATAATTTACTGATTCCCCAATGGAGTGGCTAATTTGTTAGGGATTTTTCTTGTAGGACATAAAATGATGTTTGAACTTGTTTTCCTTGAGACTGATTCCCACAAGAGAAAGACCTAATTGCTGAGGATTGGATAAGATCCTCCTTCATTTTTGAGCTCCACAGACTCAGGCAGGTATTACCTTTTAATGATGACTGTCTTTGCAGTATTCTTATGAGTGGACACTGACCAGCTTCTAGTCTTCTTAATGCATAAACCTATAGAAAAATTTGCATATGACTGTAATCACTTTAATGCAAACTTTAACCAGACAAAGTGTGACTGTGAATGAAGCAATAATTAGTGCTTTAAGGATTCTCATCCTTCTTCCTTTTAAGGAGGGACAACCTAATATGATTCTCTCTTTATAGAATCAGGAAATATGAACTAAATGCCCTGGGCACAGTCCAATCTATCAAGTGCAATAAACATGAAAATAAAAGGTATTGATAAATAATTTGAATGTTTCAACTTCTTCCCTAATATTGATGAAAGATACAACTTGTGAGTAACAAATACCAAACTAGTGCCTAATCCTAAGGGCAACAGAGTCACAATGCAAATCAACAAGTAAACCCTAACAGAAACACAACAGTATGCCTTACACACTACTACAACTTCAAATAGGTTGCCTTACAAACTATTATGTTAACCAAATATTGTTATCATCAAAGATCCATACAAATATATTTACTCTCCAAGATGAAATATAAGCACATTTAATTCTTTCCTTGAAAGAAGCTCATAAAACAGTCAAGCAGGTTGCTTTACAACTGGTATATTTCAAATGCCTAACATGAAAAACATACAAGAGTAAAATACATAAGCAAAGAGACAACAAAAATATATGGCAGAAGTTGCAGTGTATTTTTATTAAAATCAACTTGCCACTTACATTCACAATTCCATTACTCATAAGACTAGACACAAAGCTTGGTGATATGCTCCTAAGCAATCTGGTTCTATTTTCTATATCTTTTCAATCTCTACTCCATTTTTTCTTATCAACCCTTTACAAAATGAGCTTTTAAATCTTTATAGCCTTCTCACAACCACCTTATAATTTCCTCATTAATGGGAATGCAACAAGCTTCGGGTGGTTGGAAAACCTAACTCCTATTAAAACATAAAAATACAACAAAATATACAACCAACCCTCAGGTGGTGAAAGGACAAGACTTTTTTGGATCACGGTACATCTTTGGCTACTCAAAAAATGACACCCTCAACTACAAATATTTATGATAGCTCCTTGATTTCAATGAGACATGGTGACCGCCATTTCAGGCTAACCTACACCATTCTTGAATGATAGCTTATCAAACTTGTATTCCTTGGATTAGGTGTCAAGTGTGTCAGATGTCCTTTTCAATCTTCATCCAAAATATCCAAATCAACTGCGGTAGATCTAGCCTTTTTGGGCTTTGTCTTTTCATCCCATGCAGTTACCTATTCCTCTATCAGCCAATTAAAACCTTGGACAAGTTGTAGTTGGGCTTTTTGTCTCTCCCATCTAGCATCCGTAATTTCCTTAACATCTGACACAAACTTGGTGAGGTCAACCTCTACTTTGATGGCTTCATCTAAGGCCTTATTAGAGCTCTCTAAATCAACAATATTATTCTCACCTAAAAATGCCTCTTTCCTAGGCAGTAGAAGATCAGTATTCAATCTCCAATTATCAAGGCTCTTTATTGTCTCATCTGTACTTAAAATTGAGGGGATGAATTTGTTGGTACAGGAGCTGAGCATGGCTATCTTAGCCTCAATCAAATTTGCCTTACCCTTGAAAAGTGGTAAAATGGCTTTAATTCTATCAATCTCCTCACCAACTCCTACAACTGTCTTTGGTATGTCACTCCCCATTGATTGAGAAAAAATCAATCTCTCAAAAAGTGGTGCCCTGATAGACCACACTGTATGAAACTCACTCAAAATCTGCACATAACTATTGACCTCCTTTTGCAATTCTGGCAACTTTCCATAAGCATTATAAACTAGGTCAAATTTATCCTTGATTGTGTTCAACCTGTGCTGCAAAACACTCAATAGGGCTTGCAATACTGCCTCATTCTTTTCATCATTGATCTTTTTCAATTTAGCTACCACCTCCTCATCTGTCATTCCTTGTGCCTCTATTGCCATTGGCTTTTTAGGAGGTGCAGGGGCTACTATAGGGGTATTTATAATTTGCAATTGCAGTTCCTCCGCCTACTTCTCTAATGCTATGAATTTTATTATCTACAAGTCCCTATCCTTCACTAGGGCACTGTAATCCTCCAAGAGGTTGCCATATCTCTTTGACAACTATTTAGTTTTATCCTCATTTAATCTTTCAAATTGGGTCAAAACCTAAGAAATTTCTAGGTCCCCTATATTGTGGATTGACCACACTATTTTATCTCCCTCCATTTGTTCTTTTACATTCAAAATTTGTGGTTTCTTGTCTTTTGGATACATACTCCACATGGCCAAGGCCTGAATTTTTGGGCTATACCCAAATCCTCTTATTATGTCCCCTACTTGGGTCTCAGAAGACAGAGTAACATCTTCTTGTCTCTTTATTTGATCTATTATGAAGTTAGTATACAAACTCCACCCTGGCACAAGCAACATATTACTTTTTCTCACTAATCCCCTGGCCTCATTTGGAGTAAGATTTTCCTCCTCAGGGTCATATTCTTTCAATTGTTGTAATGCCTCATCTGGCACTTGACCCTCCTCAGTTATTTGTACACTTGAAGCCACCTGTTGCTGCTTATGCCATAACAAGAAACTTTTGAATTCCTCAGAATTCACAAAACTATCATCCTTCATGAAAGCATCTTGCTCAATTAATCTTTCATCATGGCCTAATGCCAGAGGCAACTCTACATCTTCTGTTTCATACTTCTGTCACCTTTTAGCCTCTCTGACTGCTTTCCTAATTTCATGGTGATGAAAGCTAGTCCCTATGTAGAGGGCACTCACTCTGTCTTTCCTCCTCCTCTGTGAAGGTTCACCAATTAACAAATTTTTCTTTTTCTTTTGAGGCTCAGCAGTATCCTCAGAACTAGGCAATTCAACAAGATCTACATTTTCTTTCTCCTCCCCAAGCCCTTCAGCCATTGGTTGTTCAATATAGTTTTTATTCTCCTTTGGCATGTGATTCTTAATCTCCCTGGAGACCAGAGCAGCCTCTCTAACATATCTATTTTCTAAAGCTTGTAAATTGATTTCCGTGGCCATTGGAAACTAAATCCTGAAAGCATTCATGAAAGAATTTCGGTCTAAGATTATCAAGGGTAAACCATCCTCTTTTCTAATGGTCTTTGAGAGAGGATCATATCTCTAAGATAGCATGAGGAGAAAGTCCACATCTAGAAAAACCTTTGGGACAATCAACTTGGCCAACCTTGAAGTCCAAGGGTTTGAAAATGGTATAACACTATCATAGTTCTTGTAGAAATATGTAAACAGGCACATGCCTATGATCTCTAGAGTTTTAGCATCCCTATAGTAAGCTAGGTCATCAAAAAAAATATCATCACTGACCTTTTTGTTTTGAGAAGAACTAGGCAAGAGAGTGAGAAATTCATCTGAAAAACTTTCCTTTACTGTCTCCTTTGACCCCCAACTGGTAGAAGCTCTGCTTTCTGTCGTTTGACTCATCCTGACTATAGCTCTAGAAATTCCTCTACAAATTCACTGATCACACTGCAAGTCTGGAAAGCTCAAAAAACCTAGCACTCTGTACTTCTCCAATAAGCTTTGTAATTCTCAAATGAGCCACCTCTAGTTGTTTTAACCTGCAACATTGAATGCGCCACCATGTCTGACATCTCCAGCCAACAAAAGGTCATTTCTGCCATTACTTCGGCATGCAAAGGGTTTCAATTTACTAGCCGTAGCTGAGAAATTTTAAATTTGAACATTCCGCAATCTAGCGACTGAAGAAAAAGGCACATAGTCATTTTACAAATTTGGTGCTTTAGAAAGGTATTTCAAGATTTGGCGACTAAGAGGAAATCTCGTAGCCATGGAATACTTTTGACTTTTCAAACTTCATTCTGAGATTAGGTGACCTGGCCATTTGGAGATCTAGCGATTGAAGAAAGTGATACATTAATTTATTCTATTTTTAGAACTGGCGACCATAATCAAATACTATAGTCACGACAATATATTTGTCTTTGAAAACCTTCAACAATCACCCAACCTGGAGATTTGGCGACAAACCTAAAGTCTCATAATCTCATAAAACTTTAACTATTTAACTTCTTTCTTGAGATCACACAACCACCATTGATCTTGTCCTTCAATTCATCTAGCGGTCCAGATTAAGTAGTGAGAAGATTTCATAACTAACTGCCTGATCCCGCGACCTTGAGAAAACCATGTCACTGAATCACTGAAAGCTTACCACTTAACTATCAAGAACTTGAGATCACACGACCACACAGTCGCTACATCACTGAATACAATCATAACCATAGGGCCAAAACACTTCATTAACCCTCACTTGACCTTGGGCAAATTTGGAGAGTTGGCGACAAAGACCTCTCGCTAAATCTCACAATCTTTCACTTAACTGGGGTTTAATCTTGAGAACACACAACTGAGGCATTCTCCAAGTCGTGAGAACATTTCTTCACTATGGGTTAAGACTGGAGATCAAGCACCATTCACATGATAAAAAATCATCAACGGTTCTCAATAAATCTAACAATCCTTTGTCACCCAATCGCCACATTCAGAGATCTGGCGACAACTGCGTCGCAGAATAACTAACCACCAGAGAGATAGCTATCAACATCAGGAGATCATGCGACCAATAGAACTCTCAATTGCTGAATGAAAAGATAAACCATCATATTATTACGAGATCCAAAGACAACCGCCAAGGAAAACTGTTGTTCCATCTCAAGATTCAGCGACCAAAGAGAAAACTCATGATCGCTAGATAAAAGGCCACTTAAATAAATCATTGAGAGATCTCCCGACCATAGGAAAAACCAATTCAGAGATTATGCCACTATAGTCTCTTAGTGACAAATCAAATAGAGCAGTCGCTAGATCTCAAGACTATCATTGCGAGATCTGGAGACTAAAGGTGAAATGCTAAGTTGTTAGATAATAAGGAATATTCTGAAAAGCTCATGAGATTGGGTGACAAAGGCTTTCGAGCATTCGCTAGACAAAGGGGAATATTCCTAAACTTAAGGAGACTTAGCGACTAAGAGGAAAATAGAAGCGCACATGAAAATTTGATACTTAAGTCATTTGATAAAGTAACAGAGAATTAGAATGCTAACGACCTAAACTAGGGTTTTTATGACTTTTCAAAGGCAATTAGACCTAGCAAACCCTAAAGACTGCAAATTTTTCCAAGATCATCCATAAATTTAGGGCAAAAAACAAAAAATGAGATTTCTAACCAATAGTTAGTTCCACCATTATCTGCTACCCTTAGATATAGCTCCTGCAACTCCTCTGAATGAATTACAAACTATTAAGGATAGTCAACAAAAAATTGAAAGTTTGCTGCAATCTTTTGGTAATGATTTAGTGGCCCTTAATATGAATCAAGCTCAAACAAATCTTTCTATTCAAAATTAGTTTGCTGGTTCTTCTTCTCAATATCCTAATTAGCCTAATTTTTAGGCCAATAGGTAGCAATTTCAAGGAAATACTAATGCAAACAGGCAAAATTGGAATATGAGACCAAATAGACATTACAATCCAGCACCTCTTAATATTGTTAGAGATATTGTTCCTACTCAAAATAATATTGCTACTGACTGGTGTTTTCCATGCAATGAGCCACATGATCAATCTACATGTTCTAATGGAATTCTTAATCAAGCTCTTATGGTACAAAATGCAATGAATTCACAACAGAATGTGTCTATTGAAGAAGTCCAAAATCAACTAGATCAAAGTACTACATATACCGATTTCCTTAACTGGCAAGAAGAAGAGTTTTGTGGTCTTAATGAAGATTCATCAATTGCAGCAAATACTAGAATGAAAAAGAGAGTCCTTGAAGCAGATCAATCTACTGGTAATGTTTCTTCTCCACTAGATTCTATTTTAAAGAATCCATCAGTTTCCGCTAATAAGGATCAAGGTCAAAGGAATGTTGATAAGAGTTCACCTAGGTCCTCACATAAGGTACAATTTATTGTTCCATTCAATATTGTTGATACAATGAAAAAAACAAATGTTACTTTGTCTATGTGGGAAACTTTATCTATTCCAGGACAGATTGAGATTCTAAAAGAAGAGTTGTCCAAGTTGGTAGTTAATTCACAGCAAATAGTACAACAACCACCTAGTGTGGTCATGACTAATTCTGAGCCTCCTAAGGTTCAAGAAAAGGCACCAAGAGAAGAGAAAAAGCTTGCTAAGGTTCAACAGTCAGCAGTACCAGAAGTCAAGAAGGCTACAAATATTGAAAAACTAGCGGTAAATGTTGACAAGAGACCATCAAATGTACAAAAGACATCTGAAAAGGAAGGTAAGAAATCTACAAATGAAAAGTCTCCTCCTTTTTATGTCTCTTTGATTATTGGAAACAAATCAGTTCATAACTGTATGGTTGATAGTGGTGCAACTAGCACTGTCATGCCTAAAAATATAGCAAATTTGCTAAATTTGAAATATGAACGTCTTGAGAAGGGTGTAGTCTAGCTTGATGGAACTTTAGTTAAGACCTTAGGAGTCATGAAAAATACAAGTTTGACCTTACACTCCTACCCAAAATTTTCAATACCATAGGATATATATGTTATTGATTTACCAACATATTTTGCTATGTGTCTGTCCAGAGACTTCACAGCCAAAATAGATGGCTATTTTTCATTAGATTGGTCAAATTTGTATTTCAAAACTAGATATGGTACTAAGGTAACCATAAAATCAGAATCACTGGCCAAAAATCACATAGAGCCTTATAATCCAAGTCCTATAAATGCAAATTGTGTAATCATGGATCAAGATGAAATACCTGATTATTCAACCTATAATACTCAAACTGAAGCATATCCAGATATTGTTGTAGATGAATGGGCTACTAGGAATGAACATAATGATGACATGTTTGATGATGGCTTTGGAAATTACATGATTTTAGTGTCTGATTTAGTAGTGCCTAATTTTATTAAAGATCCAGAATCTGAATCTGATGTATCTAACCAGCTTTGGGATTTGTATTTTGATGGGTCAAGGAATAAGGATGGAGTTGGTGTAGGGGTTATGTTGGTATCACCCGATGGTGATATATTTTATACTGCATTTAAGTTGTCCTTTCCTTGTTCTAACAATGTGGCTGAATATGAGAGTTTAATTCAGGGATTAGAGTGGGCAAGATTGAGAGGTATTAAGTGTTTGAGAGCATTTGGAGATAGTGAGCTTATTGTTAAGAAGATGAGAGGTATCAATACTATAAACAATGATATGATTAAGATGTATAAATCTAGAGTTTATGACATTCTAGATGAATTTGATGCTTTCATCTTGATTTCAATTCCTAGAAGGGAAAATATGCATGCTGATAGGCTGGCTGGTATTGGTGCTCATGTTGCAATAATAGAAAATAAAGGACTGATTTCAGACCAGTCACATATTAAGATAATTGTTAGGCCATCCATTCTAGATAATGACACTTATTGGCAAGTTTTCAATATTGATGAACATATCTTAAGTTTTTTGACAGAAACAGATGGTTTTTCAGCTTCTAGAAGTAACAAAAACATTCAGTAGATGGAAGACCAGATTATTCAGTTGAAAACCAACAAGCTTCCAAAAGGATTGGTCAGCTTGGAATCAACTTTCAATTCTGATGATGACTTTAGGAAGGGTAAAACCAGCTTGCTGATTAAAGAAGATCATTATGAGGAAGTGGAAATTTTTAGAGGCAAGCGATTGAAGGTTGGTAAAATAAATTCTCTTGAAGAAAAAGAACTATTTATTGATCTTTTTAGAGAATATAATGATGTTTTTGCATGGGAATATTTTGATCTGAAGGGTTTTGATCCCCAATTAACCCAACATACTATAGAATTGGAGCCAAATTCTAGGCCAATTAGACAAAGACAAAGGCCTATAAACCCCAAGTTAGAGCCATTAATGTTAAAAGAGCTAAGAAAACTCCTAGATGGTGGTATTATATTTCCTATTAAGCACACATCTTGGGTTTCTAACTTAGTTCCAGTAAGGAAGAAGAATGGAGAGATAAGACTTTGTGTAGACTTTAGGGACTGTAATAGGGCATCACTGAAAGATAGAAATCCTCTTCCTTCCATGGAATAGATCTTACAATATGTTTCTGGTTCTGAGAGGTTTTCACTCCTAGATGGATATTCTGGTTACAATCAGATTTTAGTCAAAGAATCTGATCAATTTAAAACAACCTTTACAACTAAATGGGGTACCATGGCTTACAGAAGAATTCCATTTGGGTTATCAAATGCTGGAGCCACTTTTCAGAAAGCAATGGATATGGCTTTCAAGAACTTAATTTATAAGTTTGTTCTAGTGTACCTAGATGATGTGACAATTTATAGCAAGGTTGCAAACCAACACATTGATCATTTAAGACAGATTTTACAAAGATGTAGAGAATTTGGGATTTCCTTAAATCCCAAGAAATCTGCATTTGTAGTTCATGAGGGAAAACTCCTAGGATACCAGGTGTCTAAGGAAGGAACAACAATAGATCCTAAGAGAATTCATGCAATTCTTGAGCTTTCATTTCCTAAACATAAGAAAGGATTGCAGAGTTTTATTGGGAGAATAAATTTTTTAAGAAGATTTATTCCTAATATTGCAAATCTGTTAAAACCACTGACTACTATGCTTAAGAAGGATGTTCCTTTCAGCTAGACTGATGAAGGAAAAAAGAATTTTGAATTGATAAAACAGGCTTTGTCTTCAGCCCCTACTCTTGTTAATCTTGATTTTACTAAAGATTTTATTCTTTATGCCTATGGTGGTTCTAATACCATTTCAACAATGTTGGTTCAAAAGAATGATGAAAAACAGGAGCAACCAGTTGCTTTTTTAGCAAAGGTATGGATGCCTATGAAAAAAGGTATAGTTTTATTGAAAAGCATGTGCTTTCTATTATTAAAGCTTTGAAGAAGTTTAAGCATTTAATTTCTAGAAATAAAGTACACCTAATGGTTGCTCATCCTAGCATCAAACAGTTTTTGTTGAACAAAGATGTTAATGAAAAGAGGGCTGGTTGGATAACAAGAGTTATGGAGTATGATGTATAGATTCATGTGACTAAGCTGATTAGAGGCAGAGGCCTTTGTGCTCAAATGACAGAAGAGGAAGAACAAGCTGAGGTTTCTGAAGAATCTAAAAATTTACAAGGTGATGTGGTATTGTTCAATGATCCTACAACTTGGTTATCAGATATGACTAGATTCTTACAAACTAGACAATGCCCAAACAATCTTGATAAGGCAAAGAGGAGATACTACAAGTTACAATCTATTCCTTATGTTCGTATTGATGGTATACTTTATAGGAAGGACTATTCTGGAATGTTTCTTAAATGTATTAATTCCCTAGATCAAACTAGAACTTTATCTGAATTTTATGATGGATCTTGTGGAGGACATTTCAGTCCTAAAACTATAGCCTAGAAATACTAAGGGCAAGCTATTATTGACCTGATTTATTTAAGGATGCTCATGTTTGGGCCAAAAAATGTCAAAAATGTGCAATTTTTGTAGGTAAACAAAAGCTAGCAGCACTGCCATTAAAGCCAATTATGGTTGATCAACCATTTGCTAAGTGGGGAATGGACTTTATTAGTCTTATTAATCCTAATTCTAGTGTAGGTCATAAATGGATCTTAACTGCTACTGATTATTTCACAAGATGGACTGAGGCTATTTCACTAAAAGAGGCTACTAGACCTGCCGTGTTAATGTTTTATGAATATATTGCAACCAGGTTTGGAGTCCCTCAATCAATTATTTCTGATAATGCTATGGATTTCATTGGTTTAGCTATTACTAAATGGGCTGTGAGGAATGGGATTTATTTAAATACTTATTCTAACTATTATCCTCATGGTAATGGTCTTGTAGAATCTACAAATAAAAATCTAATCAGAATTATCAAAAAGACTTTGCAGGAGAATAAGAGAGATTGACATTCTAAATTAAAGGCAGCCTTATGGCTGGATAGGATTACACCTAAACAGGTAATTGGGAATTCCCCTTATGTCCTGGTTTATGGTAAAGAGGCCAGATTGCTTGTTTCTACTGAATTTCCAGCCTTGCAGTTGGCTGATCAGATGTTGTTATTTGAAGAAGAAGATCCCCTTAAACTAAGGTATGCTGATTTATTACAGCTTGAAGAGGAAAGGAGAAAAGCATTGGAAACAATGGAACTGAAGCAAGCACAGACTAAAAGATCTTTTGATAGGAAAGCTAAGTTCAAAGAATTCAAGGAAGGAGACTTAGTACTCAAGTGGGATGTGCTAAAGACTAGGCCAGGGCAACATGATAAGTTTGATAATTTTTGGTCAGACCCTTTTGTTATAACAGCCTATAAGGATAACAATTCTTTTCAGTTGTCCACAACTGAAGGAGAAGATTTTTAGATTCTAGTTAATGGAATACAGCTCAAGCTTTTCTTTGAGGGTTAGGTTAGTTTCAGTTTTTCAAGTTCAATAAGTGTTGTCCAAAGCATTAGGTCTATAGGTTTCATTGAGTCTAGTTTAGGTGCATTTTCATTTCAATAATGGTTCAATTCATGGTTTCAATTTTTCCTAAATTTTGTTGGCCTATGATAAGTCTACAGGTCATGTCTAGAAGGCAGACATCTAGCAGAAGTCACCAAAATTGTTACTAAAAAATACAACATACAATACAATAAGCATAAATACAAAAAGGTTGTATTTGTTTGTCTAATTATCACTGCTTTGCAGGTTTTGTTAGTTTACATGTCATTATTGCATTCATTCTAGGTGTCATCATTGCACTCTAAGTAATGATTATTATTCCAAAAATTCATAAATTCATAAATGATAATTACATTTTGCATTCAAACTGAATGTGATATACAAATGTCCTTTCTTGTTTCATATTTCATATCAACAATTAGAGTACAAATGCAGAATTGAAAGAAAGATTGAAGTATGGAATAGGGGTCCCATGCATTTCCTTTGTGTTGGTTTGTTGTCAGTGGGTTGTCTACTAGGTCTTTGCATTAAGGTCTTCAAAGTCCGGGTCTCCATCTGCATATTAAGTCTTTAGGGTTCATATCTACATAAGAGAGAAAATACGGTTAGATCCTATTGGATCTAAGCAATACATGGGAAACAAATAACATACTATAGCAATCAAGTTTTCAATACTGCATATCAATCTGGAAAACTAAATGTAATAAGGAAATGTACACTGACACTCACTGCAAGGTAGTATTAAAGGGACTTGTTTTTGACATGAAACCTTTTACTATTTATGATCATTGTGGTGTATGTTGTCCTTTTTATTAACCAGGTGTCTGAATCAAAGGGACTTAGTATATTCCAAACTAAGAAACCTTTTTCAGATAATGCAGTTCATGGCTAGATTAGTGAACATAATGGTTTGAAAGTAAAATTACAAGTTGTTTATTATGTTCACTAATCTAACCATTTCATAATAATGTTATCTAAGAGCTTAACAAATTATTTTGCAGAAAATAGTTGAATGGTTTTCCCATTCAGTCATTATAAAAAATGTAGATCAAGCTGAATTTCCAAGATAAAAGTGCTACAGGAAGTGCCAATGATTGCCAAAATTCAAGTTCAAATTACAAAATGAAGCTGCATAAATACTGGTATAATATTACCTTGTTGTTTCAAAGGTACATTTTCAAGTAATATCATTATTGTTGCTGAATACAAAAAGAGTGCTTGAAGATTGAGCCATAAAGTTATAAAATGTTTATAGTTTATTTTTAGTGAGTGTCACGAACCCGTGTTCAAACCCCACTAAGTAGCATTCTGGTGTTTTTGAGTGTCACGAGCCCATGCTCGAACTTAATTAACAATGAACAAACATTTTCATCTTCTTGTACTTTTCATATTTTAAAGTGTAGATTCAACATCAAAGAAAATTGTATACAATGGACATGCTGCAGGAACTATGATGCTAAAAGATAAGTTACAAATCAGTGGAATTCAAGCTGTAAAGTAATAGTAAAAATAGAAAGTACAAGAAATTATACACCTATCAGTAAAGAAAGATTAAAGTACTTATCTATTATGGGCATAGTGGCTTTTATTCCTTGATGCTTTTCAGTCATTTTAGTCAGCTCCCAAATTTTGTGAAGCTTATGACTGAAAGATGTCATAACAAAATTGAATACATGTATCACATCTTTCAGTCACAAGCTCATGACTTTGATGAAATAACTAGAAAAGAATGAAATAATTTGAATGCAGATGGATTTTCATTCATCTCAATAGGGTTTTGCAGTTTCAGCTTGAACTATTTTCAAAATGGCTTAGTTTCATTTTTCTATCAGAATGAGTTCACCGGTTCATCAAATTCACTGTCGATGTTACATAGATTCATTCATGTCAGCAAAATGAAACAATTTGGATGCTATATGCTATAATCATAGTTTATGTAAAAACTGTAGAAATTTTTTAAAATCAAGCTCTAGTAACTATTTGTTTTATACATAGTGTTTTTAGAAGCTAATCGAAAAAGAGCAATTATCTACTTATGTCCAAATTCCCAATCAAGGTATTCAGGTTTCATTTTATATTGTCACAGTCATATGCTGAAGAAAGATACCGAATTTAATAAATCACCACGGATAATAAGTTTCAAATGTCCACGCAAGTGTGGAATGTGTGAACAATATGTTCAAAAGAGCTTCATGTTACACAGTAGAGAGTATGAAATGTCTACCCATCAAAGGCTCGAGCAAGGTCGAGACAAGCACAAACCTTCAAAACAGTCAATTTTCAATGCATACAATATCAGTGAATTCATTCTTAGTCAAGCCGAGTTCATTCTCAGTCAAAATGTGCAAAGCAAGATTTAGTTACAAACAATGATTCATAGAGTTGACACACGGGATGAAAGGAAAATAGTCAACTTCACTTTAGACTGCAAGTTATAAAATGGTATGTTGTTTTCTTTGTTTAAAAATTCAAGAGCTCGATATCTATATGATAGTCACGACTTTATATTCGAAACAAAGGGAATCAACAGTCACAAAATCTGTGACTGTTAGTAAGTCACGATGTGAGCTCACGACTCTATACCAGTCACAAGAGCCATGACTGCTAGCAAGCAGAGGTTTGAGCTAATAGCTTTGAACCCATAAAAGAATAAAAGGAATGAAACAATAATATAAATAGTGAATCAAAGATATGATGCAAGGTTCGAGTCACACCTCACGACTTACAAATGGAAATAAACTGCAAGAGAACACCGGTCATATGACTGTCAACATAAAGTCATAGTGAAGCTCGTAGCTTGCAAACAAATCAAAGGAAACTCTCATCATGATCGAGTTTGTGCATAAAGCAAAGTATAAACCAGTCACTACTGTGACTTATATTCATAGCCCCATAATTATCAAAACAATAGTCATATTTCAAAAGCACCAGTGAAGGAATAGATAACAAAATGAGAGGCCGCAACTTATGCTGAAGAAATGATACAATTTCATGGTATTTAGTACTAGAAAATTAATCTCTAAGAGATAAATTGAGCTCCAAGATAGCTTACAGTTGCATGTCAACCTGAGTTTTCCAAATGCCAAGTTCTCTATTTGAAATGCACAATCAGTGAGGAATAATAGTGATCTCTAGTAGCAGTAAGCTCAAGATCAACAGAAGGATCCATTAAAAATCAATATGTTGAGCTTCATCACAAATTTTTGAAGGCCTTCTTACAAGTTAGGGTTTCATCTTCCCTATTCTTCTCAGGGAAGAATGAGATAAGCACAAGTGTCAAGAATGAAATGAAAAATGAAGATAACAATTTGGAGTCCACAAGAAGAATGACATTCAATGCCATTAATGTAGATGCCACATTCCTATAGAGTCTCGAAAACCACATAGTGCCACCTCAGACTTTCATCTCATCATTTTTTGTATTGTATTGCAAGTGGATTGAACAGTCATGTCGACTTTCTTCACTTTGCATATTTCACACTTAGATATTTTTATCTAAGTTAGGAGTTGAAAGTTAGATTATTTGGTATTAGATTTTATCTAATATTAAGTAAATATCAAATATTGGTTAGGAATTGTAAAAGGATTGAGTCCTTATTATAAGCCAGTATTAAGGGGCACTTAGACTCGAGCTTTCATAGGCTTAGTTATTGGCATGTTTTGGCCAACTTTAGGGCAATTGGTGGGGTTTAGATTTTTGGATTTTCGGCATAGGCAGGCTATAAAATTGATTTTGTATGATCAATTTAGGGGTTGCAGATTTTGGAGAGAGGGCATATAGAGAACTTATTGTTCCTAGATGCTTTGTAAGCCATTTTTGTAATCACTTTTGTAAGATTTTGGAGGGAATGAACTAGAGATTTTTTGATTCATATTTGTGGAGTTGTTTTGATATAGGATCCTGTCTTCATCTTTTCTAACAAGTGCTAAATTATTTATTGTCCAAAGGAAGTGAGTATATTTCTGTTCCTTCTCAAGATAATTAATTGCTTAGAAGCCTTGTATGAGAAATGTATGTTTGTTAATTACTCGAGCTATTCATGGTCTAACCCTGATAGTAAGTTTGTTAACCTCTATGTTGAGCAGAGATTCGAAATGTCAAGATCTTCATTTATGAGTTAGGATTGATGTTTTATCTTTTCTGCAAAGTTTGAAACAATTCTTGGTGTATCACCCTAATCTATTTTCAATTAGAAGTATTCTTTTCCATTTTCCCAACAAGTTATAGATTAGGAAGTGATATTCCATATTTAATAGGAACTGGCCTAGAATTTGGAGATTCCTCCTTATTTAGAGTCTACCCATAGCTCGAGGAGGTTTCCATTGTCAGGATAGAATTGTTGTGTAGCCCTAATGCCTGAGTTAGGGTGACAATTCTAATTTTAGTTGCAGCTCTTAGTGTGGATTTTAATGAGTAGAACTCCAATGAGATCAAACAAGGAGGGTTTTGTGTACTAGGAATTACAATCAAGTAGAAGGGGAGGAAGATCATCCAGAGGTGGAAGAACATCACAAGATCCAAGAGGTATTTATTTCAATTCAGATTTCTCATCATTTGATAATCCCATTTTTAAAAATCAACCTGTAAATTCAGAGGAACTTGAGGTGTTCTAGAAGGTTATACTGTGCATTATGTGCAAGCATTGGATTAGCAACGGTGATATATATTCAGCCTTTGCATGTGGTGACTACACACTGACTATCTTCTCCCTTAACATGGACGACATTCATAGTGGGTTCAACTTGAGATATGCATCCACCAAATTTTTCGTAGTTGATGTGGGCAGTAGGATTGTCTTTTCAGTCAGTGTGGTCTCCTTGTTTGCCTTTTCCTAGATTGTGAGGTGGAGGATTGACATTGAATAGGTTCTTCCTAGAGTTGTGCTGAGGGAACACATTCTGATAGATCTGTAGATTTTCATCAGGTGAAGGCTAGGTTGGTGTGTCCACTTGGATCTATTTTCTATCAATGAGATCTTGGATATAATGCTTCAGTTTCATGCACTTGAGGGTTTCATGTCCTTTAACATGGTGATAATAACAATACTCATGCTCTTTGTACCATGTGGGCTTGAGAGTTGCATCATTGAATGGATGAGTTGGAGGATAGGTAAATAGATTGGCTTTAGCCATTCAATGGAAGATCACATCTAGTGGTTCACCAAGAGGGTTGAAGGTTCATTTTTTATTGTTCTGGACTCAAGGCTTGTTCTGTGCCAGGGTAACTGATATTGCATTAGCTTGATTGGATGGATGTTGGTTTGGATACTGTTGCATGAGTTGTTGATGGATTGGTGTTTGTTGTTGTTGATATGCAAGAGTAGGTGTAGGACCTGCCACAATGATTTGGACATGTTTGGTGTCTGTGGCTCCATTCGTGACAATGTTTTTATTCTGATTCTAGTAGCAAGGCTTGTCATTACTAGGTTTTCTATGTGAATCATCTTTGTAATGTCAGATGGTACTTGTGTGTGTGAAAATTATACCTAGCTGTAGACACAACACTTCAGTAAAATATTAGAGGTTAGAAAAATCAAAATCTACAAATAAATGAAACTAAGCTAACAAGGTGATTTACTGCCTTCTAGTAAGTGTGAGTATGGCATTCTCAGATTAGACCAAGATCAGTGACAATGTAACACCTAAATGAAGGATTTAAAATGATGAAAGCAATGAAATATGAATGCAAATTAATCTATTTTTTTTGGATTTTTTATGCAATTAGATGAAAAACTTGATATGAAACTAATCTAGAATGAATTGAAATGATATGCAATTAATCTAACAATGCTATGAAGATGAATGAAAAAGTATGCAAAAGCTATGAAAAACTATGAAATGATCTCACAAAATTGCCTGTCGCAAAAGCTTTGTTCTTCAGTTGTAAATTCGCCAGAGTAATTGTGCAAATTCGAGAGATGTATTATGAAGAGCCGAGCCTTGTTTTTATAGAAATCCAGGGTTTGAGGATGCATTGAGAAAAGCCATAAATCACTCTTGATAAACTCAAGTTGATTTTTGAGTCAACAAGAAATTAGAAACAGATTAACTCACAAAATCATGCAAAATCATGCAAAAACAACTTTTAACTCAAAATAGAGTTTTAGATCAATTTCCAACTCACAATCACATGTTGAGTTTAAATTTAAAATTGGTTGTTAATTTCTAGTTGCCTGCTTTTTTGATTATGCATGATTTATTTTGAATTAATTTAAAAATAAAGTGATTTATTCTCAACTTAACTGATTTTAAATTTAAAACAATTAATTTATGGGTTAATCAATTATTAAATCAAAGTTTTATTCAAAAACTATATTATTAAAAATTGGCAACTGGCATTAATTAATTAAATAAGAATTTAATCAATTAGTCATAAGATTTTTGATTTATTGTCAAAATTAAATAATACAATTTAGGAATAAATAAAATTAAATCTAATTAAATAATTAAGTGGAAGTATTAAATTTGATTAATTAAATATTCAGAATATTCAATTTATCAAACTTTAGGATAAATAGGATTTATCGCCAAATAATATTCAATTAAAGATAATTAGGATAAAGGGAATATTCAAGGAATATTCTCTGATGCAGAATTAGGATAAAATCAATTCGGTTTTGATAAAATGATGTGGAGATGTGCCTTAGGTTAGGACTTTGATGCCGATTTAATTCGATTTGATGATGTAGGAGGTTAATGAACCTATAGCCCATTTTTGAGGTATTACATTTTGCCCCTCTTTGAATTATTGTGTGAAGCGCAATGGTTCAAAGATTAGTCTATGTTTGATGTAGATGTATGAAACTGATTTGAAAGATGAACTGATTCTGAGATAGAAACTGATTGAAGAGTGCGAAGAAGCTGATTCAGGTTCTGGTTGACCAAGAATCATGATGGTGTCAACTATAGCAACAATGAAACAGTGATTACAAAAAATTATCAAAACGCCTGTTCTGAACCTTATGATTAAGAAGAAGTGAGTAACTTGATTCCAAACCTGATTGTCCAAAGGAATTGTAATTGGTATCACATCCAAACCCTTTAGTTACGAAGAACTAAGGAAATAACACTAATGAACTGATGGTTACGAAAAGTTGATACATTTTACAAGATAGATTAGGATACCAGATTAATATGGATCTCAATGAATTTGATATGCCCCAAGCGACGTGTCCCAAGTGATGAGGTCTTTAGATGAATCAACAACTAGACTTGGTTTTTATCTTGATTACTGAGAGAAGATTTGATTTACATATTTGAATGATATGCTATACCATGCCCCCTTTGGGATGAAAATTGAAATCTGACAAGAAAAGTTAGCATTGAATGGTTCAAAAGCATGTTAATTGATTGAAGAAGTGATTGTACATGTTCAGAAACACATTCTACATCATTTGGAGGTCCTAAAGATCAAGTTTGACTAGGTTTGACCATGGTTGACCAAGGTGAAATTCAAATAGTTTGATGTAAGATAAACAGTTAAGTTGAATTTTGGATTTCTGTGATGATTAAAGGACGTCGATTATGCAAGCAGTTGGCCATCTTGGGTCCAAAATTTTTAAATTGCTATGTTGACAATATAAATGATCTCAAATTTTGATTTTGATCCCGAAAATGGGTTTAGAATGTCAAAATTAGCCGAGGGTGCTTGCTTGGTGATCTGTTAAGAAGACCTTCATGTGATACTCAGTCCTTATGATATGTTTAGCATAGTTTTGGAGAATCATTAAGCATTCAAGTTGATTTGGGCAATCGTGAGATAAATGCAATCATGCAAAGTGCAAAATGAAATGCAAACCTAAGACCTAGGACCTAGTCACTGATCATGTGTCGGTCATTTTCATCATTGAATTTTTATTAGGTAATCGGATAAATCAATACAATGTCCACTAGTTAGGAAACTATAGACATATGAATATTGATTTTTGCGTCAAAGTCAATACAACGCCCATTGGCTAGACAACCACAGACATATGAATATTGATTTTGTTTTTTAGAATGTCAGATTAGATATAAGCACCAAGGCACACACCAGGATGACTTGAATATCATGTCCATTTTGATATAGCAATTTGTATAAGCATCAAAACATAGACATTGTGATCACCAAAATATGCCTTATAGAACAAACACATCAAGCAGTCAAGAGATCATTCTAAATCTAGTGTGAATTATCCGTAGTGACCCTTTATCGTTCACATCCTTAGGTAAGATCACGTTTCACAGTAGGAGTAAGAACTTTCTCAAAAAGACAATAGTTAGATCAAACTTCCTTGAGTTTTCTAGGTATCAATGGTCGAGGTACACATGGCCATCCAATACGAGATAGAGGCTCTTATAGACAGACACCATTTCGATCCAGAATTTCCCAAGTTGTTAGATTTTCACATACAAGCAGAAAACAAAGAAAATATTATGCCCCTAGTCATCACTCTCTAAATCTTGTAAAGGACATCATTGAAGAGCTCGAAGGGACACAATATGAAAAAATATCAATGTGAATCAGTAAGAATACAAGGAGATAAAAGCATGTAAAAGCATAGATTGTTTTCAATTTGTGTTGATGTTCGATTTCATTGTTGTAGATGCAAAATCCTTTGAGGAGAGGAGACAGACAAATAGACTCAGATGTAGCTTTAAAGGACTTTGATTGGATATGACTCATCTGAGATACTGAGGACTATAGGATATGACTTTGATTACCCCCAAGTGTTAGGCATTGATAGGATGCAGACGTTTTAGCCGATTGGTGCACAGATCGACTTTATTGAAAATAGGAATGCAGAAACAAACCGGGAGGTATGTACAAACTAAAGTAGGACTGAAAGATGGGAAAGACCAAGATTGCACTGATAGATAGAGTGTTTTGAACAAGTGGCACCCATTTGCCGGGTTTTCACCATCTTGGCAGAGATTCTATTTTCTCTACCAAGGTGCTTGTTTCCAGGTTTTCACCAAGGCACTTTTTCTTTTTCTCATTTTTTTGTATTTTTCATTTTTTTCAATTTTTTTGTACTTTTCCATTTTTTCAATTTTTTTGTACTTTTGATATTTTTTTTATTTTTTTGTGATACATTAAGGTGCCTATTTGCTAGGTTTTCACCAGGATGATCATTTTTTCAGGACTTATTCTGATTTTTATGATTTTTTCAAGACATTTTTTAAAAACTGAATGCCTTAGGCATAGAATTTCTTTAGATGGAGAACATTGATTGGTTCTCGGAGCTGTTTTCCTTCAGTCGTTAAGAGTTGATAGGCTCTAGAGCCAAAAGTAGCAGTGATAAAAAAGGGACCCAGCCAGTTGGGTTCAAACTTCCCCTTGCGCTCTCTATGTGATTGATTTTTAGGATTCTCTCTCAAGACTAGATCGTCAACCTGAAATTCTCTGTCTGACTTTCTTGTTGTAGCCTCTAGAAATTCTTTTCTGATAGACTCTGAGATGATCATACACTACGTGTCTGCGCTCATCTAGTAGTTTAAGTTCTTGCAACCTAGACACTCTATAGTCATCATCAGTTACTAGACCATGCATTTTGATTCGTATTGATGAGATTTCAACCTCAATAGGCAGTACTGCTTTAGACCCATAAACTAAAGTGAATGGTGTAGCCCTAGTGGGTGTTCTGATACTTGTTTTGTAGGCCCAAAGAGCTAGATTGATCATGAGATGCCAGTCTCTTCCTATTTTATTAACTGTACAGTGTAGAATTTTTAACAGATTCTTGTTAGATGCCTCTTCTTGTCCATTCCCTTGAGGATTGTAGATAGATGACCAATATTGTGTACTCTTGAATTTTGAACACAAGGAATCTAAGTCCTTATTCTTGAATTGACCACCATTATCTATGACTATTGAATGTGAAATTCCATACTGAAATATGATGTAGTTCAAAATGAACATTGAAATTTGTTTGTTGGTTGCTTGAGTCAAATGGACTGCTTCTACCCATTTTGTGAAATAGTCTGTAGCTATAATGATATGGGTATGTCCATTATAAGAATGAGGATGTATCGCTCCTAAAAGATCAAATGCCCATTGGTGAAAAGGTCATTGTGTAGTAAAGGGAATTAGATCTCTCCCTGGTGCATGAATTAAGTTACCATGTACTTGGCACTTTTGATAGTTCTTAGCAAACTTGATAGCCTCTTTTTCCATTTCAGGCCAATAATACCCAGCCCTAATAAGTTTTTGAGCTAGTTTTAAACCATTCAAATGTGAGCCACATATACCTTCATGGACTTCCTCTAATGCATGTTGAGACTCTTCTCATTCTAAAAATCTAAGGAGTGTACCATCTAGACATCGTTTGTATAGATCATTAGAAATGATGACATACCGGGATGCATTTTGGATAAGGTATCATTTCCCATGGTGGTTGAAGGTATCAGGAATGATTTGATCTTGGAGATAGGAGAAAAGGTTTTTGTATCGGGATGAATCATGACCAACAACAGTGTAGATCATGCAAGTTTTGGGGGTATCATATGCGGGATAAGACAGTGCTTCCACCAAGAAATCATAGCGTAGCTCATGTTTGGGCTGTTGTAATAAAGTAGAGAGCATTGCCATAACATCAAAAACCTTGTTCTCCATTATAGGAATTTGTTCAAAGGTGATAGATATGAAATATTTCTTTAGATCATCTACCATTCTCTTGTATGGTATTAGCTTTCCATCTTTCATTTGATACACATCATTGACTTGGTGTATTATAAGTTGTGAGTCTCCATGAATGTGTAGTTCTGTTACTCTCCACTCAATTGCTATCTTCATGCCGTTAAGAAGGGCTCATATTCAACAATATTGTTTGTGCAAGGAAACTTGATTTTGAATTATTTAGGGATTGAGTATCCTTGAGGAGTGATGAACAATATGCCTGCTCCAAATCCATTTTGTGTATAAGAGCTGTCAAAGAATAACTTCTATGCTCTAGAAGAAAGATTCATGATAGAGGAATCTGGGAATTCCATTTTCATTGGTGTATCATCAAACAAAGGTGCATCAACTAGTTGATCTGAAATTACTTGGCCCTTGATAGCTTTTATTTCAACATTTTCGATGTCAAATTCACTTAATAGCATCACCCATTTAGCTAACCTACCTGTGAGGGAAGCTTTTCTTAGGAGGTACTTTAGTGGATCAATCTTAGCTACCAAATGTGTGGTATGGGCTAACATGTAGTGTCCCAGTTTCTATGATGCAAAGATCATAGCTAGACAAGCTTTCTCAATCATTGAATAGTTCTTCTCATATGCTACCAATGTTCTACTGATATAGTATATAGCTCTTTCCTTCTTGTTCTCATCATGTTGTGCTAGTAATTCTCCCAGTGATGTATCTATGGTGGAGACATATAAGATCAATGGATTCCATTGTATAGGAGGCATCACAATATGAGGATTTGATAGATATTTCTTGATATGGTTAAAGTTATTTTCACATTCCTCATTCCATGCAAAGGTCACACCTTTATGTAATGTCTTTGTGAAAGGTTGTGATATGTTTGCTAGTTGAGATATGAAGCATCTAATAGATTGTACTCTCCCTTGTAATGTTCTCATTTGACTGATATTCTTGGGAGGTTGCATCTCCATGATAGCTTTGACCTTAGCTGGATCAACTTCAATACCTTTCTTTGAAACAATGTAGCCTAAGAGCTTTCCAGAAGTGACACCAAAAGCACACTTCTTAGGGTTCAGCCTAAGACTAAACTTCTCCATTCGATCTAGTATTTTTCTTAAATCATTTAGATGTTCAGATCTTATCATAGATTTTTCCAAAGTATCATCAACATAATCCTCCATAGTTCGATGTGTCATGCATGAAAGATAGATGTCATAGCTAGTTGATATGTAGCACCTGCATTTTTAAGCCCAAATGGCATGACATTTCAATAGAAGGTACCCCACACACATGTGAAAGCATTTTTCTCTTGATCTTCTAGAGCAATTTTTATTTGGTTGTATCTAGAAAAACCATCCATCAAAGAATACATCTCAAAGCCCGCAGTCATGTCAACTATCATATCAATATTAGGTAATGGAAAATCATCCTGGAGGGCATGCTTTTTTTACATCTTTAAAATCTATGCACACTCTGATTGATTTATCTGGTTTAGAAACTGGTACACTATTAGAGATCCATTTAGCATAGTCAATAACACGGATGAATCCGGCTTTTAGTAGTTTCTCTAATTTAGCTTTGACCAAGAGTGCAACATGTGGATGCATCTTTCTCAATTTTTTCTTAACAAGTTTGACACCTGGAGCTATAGATAAATGGTGCATTATAAGATCAGGATCCAACCCTAGCATATCTAAATATTTCCATACAAAGTTGATCTTCTTTTCTGTTAGGAATATAGTAAATTTTTTCTTTTCTTCTTCTTCTGATAAGGATTGTGCTACATGGATCAACTATGGTTCTTCTGATATTACCAATTTGATAGATTGAGTGGGCTCAACTAGAATTGGAGATCTGTCTTGTAAATGACTCAGAAGGACTGTTGGAGATTTGCCAGCAGGCCAGTACTGACTGTATGTTTTTCATTGATGACAACATATGGAAAGTAGAATGCGTGGAAGTCTTATGCAGTAAGATTTTAGTATATGTAGCATGGACATGATATCATGGGTGCAAAGGTTAACTATTAGTAAAGATAGTTATACAACTACTTGTGTCAACAATGTTCCTGATAGAGTAACATGCAGTGTTCTATGTATGGTTGTCTTTATAGTTATCATGGAGCCTTGCGTGCTTGGATATATATTGAATACATGTCAGTGATGTTTCAGTCATGGACACATAGTCTCATGATGAGTAGAAGTGAAGTTATGTGGTCGCTATTCACCTGTAGCAGTTTCTTGTGTTTGTTCAGAAGAGTTGAGAGAAATTATATTGGTTATGGAGTTGTGCCTATCTTGTGGGTATGCGCCCTTGGATTTAAGCTTAGAGGAGAGTTATTGATGTTTGGTTAAGAGTGCATGAAGTAATTCAGCTTGAGGAGAAAGATCTAGTTGTTTAGGTAGAGCCGCCAGTGTGTAGCGTGCATCTACAATTATCTTATTGGATAGGTCCCAGAATGTGTTGCGTGCTTAGTAGAGCTGACTGAATTATTATTGGAGTTTGTTATGGTTTCTCTAATATGATTTCAAGGTGGTTCTAACATTCTGACTTGATTATATCATTTAGAGGAAAGATATTTATAGACAGTCATTTGTGATTGTTTGAGTGTGGTTCATAGTTGATAAAGAAGAGTAGATCAGAGTGCGTGAAGTGTTGAGCCATCAGAAGAAGGTCTATGTGAGCAAGTAAAGTATTTGTGCTATACATTGGAACTGATCTAGATAGTAGGTCCAAGCGCAGTTCACCAAGATCTAGATATAGTGTGTATCTATTATTCAAAAGGTTGTAGCCTTCGCCCCTTTGAGTAGTGAGCTCTTGGATAGTGCATCCTCTCCCCTAATAGGGAAAATTGTAAAATAATCCTAATAGGGTTCGATCCTTGACCAGGTCTACTATACTAAATATATTGTAAAGAAACTCCTAACAGGGTTAAGGATCTTCTAACAAGGATCATAATACACTAGTACAAAATATCAGTGGGTGTCAATTCCCATCGGGGTTTTTACCTATTTGGGTTTCCCTGTAACCAAAATATTGTGTTGTGTTCAAGTGTTCTTTCATTGTGTTTATGCTTTATGTTTAAGTATACTTAATTGGATAAAGAATTGAAACTTGTAGATAACTGATTCACCCCCCCCCCCCCACTCTCAGTTATCTCTTGGGACCATTCCTAACAATTAGTATCAGAACCAAGTGCCTCAGAGAGAAATTTTAACAACTTGAGGTTGATCAGATAGCATACTTCAGAAAAGAAAGTCCTAAGTTCGATGGAGAGAACTATCTTGATTGGAAGAACAAGATGGTGACTCATTTGTAGTGCATTGGTTTTGAAGTTGTTGATGTAACTATCAAAGTAGCCAAGATCCCTACCCTAGAAGATCTTGCAAAGGATGATGCTACTGAAAGGCAAAAAGAATTGTTTCATCATAATGCAATAGCTAAAGAAGCTCTTATCAGCACCCTATTTGATGGCAAGTTTTCATAAATAAAAAAGGTAGATACATCCCAAAAAATATGGAAGGACTTAGAAGACATATTTGAAGGAGATAAACAAGCAAAGGATGCATGTAGAAAGACATGGAACAAAAGATACAATGCATTAGAGATGTTTCCTGAAGAAAACATCAGAGCTTACAATCAAAGGATCAATGAAGCAGTTGCTGGAATCAGAAACAATGGTGGAGAGATTTTAGAGGAGGACATTATGGACAAGTTAATGACTACTCTCACTCCTGAATATGAAAGCAAGATCAACATCCTTGATGAGACCATGTAGCTTACATCAAATTTTAAGAGAGAAACCTTGATCAACAAAATCTCAGCCTTTGAGATTTCAAGATTGAAGACAGAACCTAAAAGTGAGACAACCTTCAAAGCAACAGTTCATGGTAAGAAATCTACAAACACTTCTGGTAATTTTGATGATGATGATGAAGAGAAAACTCTAGATGATTTCATTGCTATGATTGAAAAAATAGAAAAGAAAGGAAAAGGTAAATATGAAGGTCAATTACCATTTAAGTTCTTTTCATGTAATAAGATCAGTCACTTTGCATGTAAGTGTCCTACTAGAGCTAAAAAGTTCAAAAAGGATTACAAGCCTAAATACTCTAAGGAATGCTACTATACCAGAGATGGAGTTTCAGATGATGAATTAGGTGAAGAAAAAATTGGATTCATTGCTATTATAGACAAAATGAATAATAAGACAAATCATAAAGATGAGAAAGAGGAACAAGAGCTAGCATTGATTTCACAACCTAACACAAGGGCATACTGGATCATAGATAGTGGTTGTTCACATCATATGACAAGTGATAAAAACATATTTGTTCATCTAGACAAATACAATGGTGGCATGGTTAGATTTGGAGACAACACTCCTAAACCAATAGTTGGTAGAGGAGCCATCACCTTGGATGGAAAGAATTGTACTGATGATGTTCTTTATGTTGATGGTTTGAAACATAACCTTCCCAGTGTTGGATAGTTACTTGGAAAAGGCTATCAGTTGGAGTTTAAAGATGACAACTGCATCATTAACAAAAAGGATGGTATTATGATTGCATCAGGCTAAAAAACTAGAGGTAATGTTTTCCAACTCAATTCATAAACAAGTTATTTTGTTGTTAACGTTGATGATAGTTGGTTGTGGCATAAAAGACTGTCATATCAATTTTGATAACATAGTAAAGATAAGCAATGTAAAGGAAGTAAGAGATCTACCTAGCATAGCAAAGCCAGTTGACACTATATGCAGGGAATGTGTGATGGGAAAGCATGTGAGAAATTCATTTAGGAGCAAGCACAATTCAACAGAGAACAAGCTGGATCTGATTCATACAGACCTATGTGGTCCAACTCAAACAAGATCATACTCTGGTGAAAGGTATTTCATTTTGTTTGTTAATGATTATAATAGGATGATGTGGCTTGTGTTCTTGGAAGATAAGTCATAAGCATTTGAGAAGTTCAAAATATTCAAAGCTAAGGTTGAGAATGAATCTGGACTAAAGATAAAATGTTTGAGATCAGATAGAGGAGGAGAATTCACCTCTGACATATTCTATGAGTGCTGCAAAGAACATGGCATAAAGAGACAGTTAAGTGCACCTAGAACCCCTCAGTAGAATGTAATTGTAGAGAGAAGGAATAGGATCATCCTTAATACAACGCACACCATCATAATTGAAGGAAAAGTTGCACACACCTATTGGAGAGATGTGATTAATATAATAGTCTACACCATCAATAGAATTCAATTGAGGCCAGTCGCTAACAAAACACCATATGAGCTATGGTTTGGTAATGTTCCCACAATAAAATACTTCAAAATCTTTGGAAGCAAGTGATACATCAAGAGGGATGAAGCAGTAGGCAAGTTTGATGCAAGAAGTGATGAAGGTATTTTTCTTGGTTACTCTACTAAAAGTAAAGCTTATAGATGTTTCAATTTAAGATTGAAAAAGATCATTGAAAGTGCTCATGTTAAGATTGATGAAAAGTTTATGGTTCAAGAAAGATATCATGATTACTCACCCATGATTGAAAAAGAACCCAAACCCTCCACTAGTGAGACAGTTATTGAAGAAATGTTTGACAATATTGATGTGTTATTCAATGACCCCGAGACAAGTGAAGAAGAAACTCCCAAGGCTGTTAAGTCAGCATCACCTAAAGTTCCAAAGTTTACATCTAGAAATCATTCCAAGAAAGACATCATTGGAGATTAGAGCGGCAAAGTCTTAACAAGATCACAGGCAAAGAACTCAGCTAGCAGTGAAGCAGTATGTTTACTATCTTAGATTGAACCTTTAAGTGTTGAAGATGCATGTAATGACTTAGATTGGCATGATGCTATGAAATAATAACTTCATTAGATTGTTAAGAATGACACTTGGGAACTAGTCCCAAGACCCAGTGATAAGAATGTAATTGGAACAAAGTGGATATTCAGAAACAAGATGAATGAAGATGGTACAATAGTAAGAAACAAAGCAAGGTTAGTATGTAAAGGGTATGCACAAAAAGAAGGCATTGATTATTAAGATATATTTGCACATGTGAGTAGATTAGAAGCTATTAAGTTGTTTCTAGCTTATGCTACAGTCAAAAACTTTCAAGTATATCAGATGGATGTCAAGTCAGTATTCTTGAATGAAGATTTGAAAGAAGAAGTATACATTGAGTAGCCAAAAAGATTCACCTTATCAGACATACCTGATATGGTATGCAGATTGAAGAAGGCCCTCTATGGACTTAAGCAATCCCCTAGAGCATGGTATGAGAGACTAGATGGATATCTAACTAAGATTGGATTCAAGAAAGGAGCAGTAGATTGTAATCTATTCATTAGAGAGACATCTGAAGGTCTACTACTTGTAGCTATATTTGTTGATGACATTATCTTTGCAGGTAATGACCAACTAAGTGCATAATTCTCCAAAGAAATGTAGAATGAGTTTGAGATGAGTATGATTTGTCCTATCGAATACTTTTTGGGACTAAATGTGCAGTAGATAGAAAAAGGAATTTTTATTAATCAGTCCAAATATGTGAAAGAGATACTGAAGAAATTCAAGATGGATGATTGCAAGCCATTAGGAACACCTATGATGACTAGATGCAAGCTTACAAAAGAAGATGACTCACCAGCAGTTGATATAACATTGTACAAGTCTATGATTGGAAAACTAATTTATCTTACTCAGACTAGACTTGATATTTCCAATGCAGTTGACATAGTTGGAAGATTTGCAGCAGAGCCTAAACAAAGTCACCTCATGGCAGTAAAGAGAATATTTAGATACTTGCAGGGCACTATGGATTATGGTCTATGGTATCCTAATTCAGAAGATTCATGTATACACTGATGTTGATTGGGTAGGATGCATATATAATAGAAACAGTACATTAGGTGGAGCAGTGTTTCTTGGTAATAGACTTGTCACTTGGACAAGCAAGAAACAAAATTGTATTTCTCAGTCAATAGCATAAGCGAAGTATGTTGCAGCAGCCCTGAATTGTTCTATAGTTGTTTGGATCAAACATATGATAAAGGATTTTGGAATTCAGATTTATTATCCTATTGTGATTCACTGTGATAACACTAGCACTATCAACATGTCTAAGAACCTTGTGATGCATGCAAAGACAAAACATATTGAGATCAAGTATCACTTCCTAAGAGAGAAAGTGGCAAAGAAAGAAATCAAGTTGGACTATGTGATCACCAAAGATCAGTTGGCGGATATATTCACAAAGCCCTTGCCTAAAGATACTTTTGAGTATCTCAGGGAGAAGTTAGGAGTAATTCCCTTCCCTGATTCTGCTTAGAAGAAAGAAGGAAAGGCATCATTCCTAAGGGACTAATGGATGGTTGACTACTATACCTCAGGAGTAGTACCGATGCTTAAAATGAATGGCACCCTTTTCCATTGATTTCAAAGGGGGAGTAAGATACAAAGTCATGAAAACAAGAAGTAAAAAAGGAGTAATATACTAAGGGGGAGCAACATTCAGTTATGATAGTAGTTTCAGTTGAGCAAATGGAGAATATTGGAAAATATTGCAATAGATGGAGGATTCATCTTTGGGGGAGTTTTGAAGAGGAAATGGAGAATGTTATAAAAGAAGTGTTCATTTGGGTTGGTGGTGGTTTTTCATTCCACATGTTTCCATCAATGCCAAAGGGGGAGATTGTTGGAGATTTGCCAGTAGGCTAGTACTGACTATATGTTTGTCATTGATGAAAACATATGGAAAGTAGCATGTGTGGTAGTTGTTGGATCTTTTCCTTGCAGGACCAAACTTGAATCAATAGGTGGGCTTGATTCTTAGGGCAGGCACTCAAGTTTGACAAGAAAATAGTCCAATTGATGAGGATTGAAAGGAACGCTCCTTCTTCTTTGAGCTCCACATTCACTCAGGTAGGTATTGCCTTATCTGCACACTCATGACATCCTTTTGGTGAATAAAAGGCCTGAAGATAGATTAGTGTGGAATAGTCTTCAAACCCCTTCAAGTAACTTAAACCCCAATGAAGCAAATTCTTATGCAACAGCCCTACTTGCATAGAATGAGTCTAAAGACTAGAGAGAAACTTCTATTACTACTACCAACATGAAAGGGAAAGGTATTAGATTTAATATTGGGCTGAAAGGACCCCTAAGATACCCTAAGTCTCTCATAGACCAGTGCCTTATCCAATGGGTAGCAAGTTCAAATACCTTACTGTAACAAAGAGCTATGAAACAAGAAAACAATACATTCTAATATGTTGATGTCTTACACCAAACATACACCATCAACCAGAGCATACCTTAACCATCCACCTATGTTTCCAACTGTGCCATCACCCATTCAAAGGATTTTAGCCCTCCCCTTAGAAGAGACCTATAAACAAGCAATGCATTAACCAACATCTATCGGAAGACAAGCATGAGACACCCTTGATACCTCAGCTCATACACACTTGAAAACTAGTCCTAGACATAGTTGCTTCTACAAAAACAACTCTATTGTAGACACATAGCAAATGCAAATAGAAAGGTTGAAACACCTTTGATGCTTCAATCAATAAGTCTAAAACTCAAATGGAGACAATCTAATAATAGTAGAAATATATTGAATCTCATGCATAAACTAGCTATTACAATATGTATCATATTCCCTGAACCAACAATAGAGGAAGGACACCCTATATGTAGAGAAGAAGGAGAAATATCTACAGGAAAAAGACCCTTCACTTGGAACCAATAGAAACCAGAACCCTTGGGACTGATCAAAATTTGAACCCTTCCTAATGATCATGAAAATCCTTTTATAGGAACAAGGATTGCAACAAGCTACTGATCATTAGGGAAAAATTTAAGTCTGCAACCACCCAGTACAACAAGAAGAGAAAGAGTGTAGAGAAGCCTAGAAACCTAAGAAAATCAGATTAAATCTGATGTACAATTTTATTGGTTTCTTCACTATAGGCTAACTACGATAAATGAATTATAATGATTTCTTACTGGAGGAAGAACAATTTCAATTGCAGAGCCAGTCTAATGACTTCGCATGTACTAACCATGGAAAGCTCTGACATATATCAAACCCTAGCCACCTGCAGAGAGAAATAAATCAGTGCATTTAAACCAGCGCAACACCCCAGGCAAGAAAAACTGATCTACGTAGCCACATAGACCTTCATCATCAACTTTGCATCTGCCACCGAGCTACCACACTCATTGCAACCGGCCAACTGCCAGAAAACCCTGCAAAATAAGGGTTGTCACATGATTGCATAGCCAAGGAAAGGGTTATGTGAACATGCAACACACCACCAACATTCACCGCTGGGTACAAAACATCATGCCACTAATCAGTAGGACTCTCGGGCTAGATCGCAACACCTACTGCCATCAAACCAACAAGAAATCTGCTGGAAAAGCATTAAAACCAGTACAAATCACCACCTGCAAAAAGCTTCTCGAGCTCAAAAACACATAGTACAAACCCCTGCAAATGATCAAAGAACTCCCTAGACCACACTGCAATAGCAAGCGCCACCAAAAAAATCCAATTAGGCTACTAAAACCATCAGTTTTGGTACCTCCTATTGCAAGGACTCTCTGCAAGTTCAAAAAGTCACATTCATGGCACTAGAAGTAAATCGGTGGTCACAATTTAAACTGGGATCAACTTTATATTAGCACCGTCAGATCCTTTTTAAAATTCATGAGCTCCACACGCCTTATATTTCTTTAAACAAAATCGACAATCATCATTACACCATGATTCTAAAAGTCAAGCATCTCACTTCAGCGGTATAATGACAACCACTCGATCCTCACAAACTTGTAGACGCTCTACTTCCTTTGAAGACTACGGCCCCACTGACAACATCTAGCGTACGTGGACCAATAGGAATGTGTTAATTCACTTCTTTTCTGATACCAAGACCACTTCCAATTTCTATGCAGTCAGCTCTGACATCCCTCCACTATGCACTGACATAACCAATGAAACACCGCCATGGAGGCCAAACTTGACAAATGACCCCACCGAGCAATTTATCTTCATACTGCATCAATGGCTCTCATTAAAGCATGAAGATTAAAAAGCTTGCATCTTTTCCTCATAGTATAGCGAGGATTGTTGATCCTACACACCTCTTAACAATTTGTTACAACCCCCTAAGATGGACCCACTGGGACATGTGTCAACTGGTCGCATGGTCGCATGTCAGAATTTTTTGACATGTGATCATGCGACAACCAATCATTTAAAACTTTTGAAGACCTAGGCCCACCATCCAATCGCACCTACGTAGATAGGAAATGCTGACAAAGAGGAAAAGGTGCAAGGTCAAAAACACATAGGGTTTTTAGTGAAAGATCAAAAACATCTAGGGTTTTCAAAAACATTGTGAGTTTTCGACACTGGGCAAATTTTGAGACTATTTCCTATAGACCCTAAAACATGAATAGCTCCCTGGATTTTGTGATTTAGGAGATGTGATCTGAACTGGAGCAAGATGACAACATGAACAACATAGGGCTAAGGGTGCACACCATGAATCATTATGGATTTTCATCGCAAGTCAAAACTGTGATTGCAGGCATGGCAGGACAACATAACAAAGACTGCAGAGAATAGGCCATTTTCATAAGATTTTGCATTGACAGAAAAATAAACTAACAGTGGCTCTATCTGAGGATGCATGCCTCTTTCAAGCATGGTAAGAATCTAGATCTCTGGGAAGAAGTAGACCACCCACTGAAAAAACACAAAGACCTCAAAAAACACAGGGAACAAATAGGAAAGGGAAACTATTCACAAAATATACATTTTTTACAAGAAACCTGCAACAAAAAACAAGAGTCAACTCCTGCCTCTATCAAAAATCTAATTTTCATTTCTTCCTTCATGAGGCACACCAGACATTTTGTTTTCATTTGTCTCCATAGGCTTGTCAACATGTTCAATCAGCAAATCCGGAAGAACAAAGTAACTATCTTCATAGTGCATGTAAAAAAAATTTGCACTCTCTTCTCCTTGGTCACTATGAAGAAAAGATTCAGCATGCCAATGATCAGCACCTCTATACTGAAACTGATCTCCACCTACTGATTCATGCATGCTATCAACTGGAAACACAAAAGCCTCATATTCTACCTGCAAAAAGGCCTCATTCATACCTTGACTTTGCATTTCCACATGTGTAATCGGCTGGACCTCAGATGAATAATCAGACTGATACCCACAGATGGAAAATGGGCATCCTAATTCAACTGAGTCTGGGACCTCCACATGTTCTTCAAACAAAGGATTGATAACTCCATGCAATGCACCATGTTGAACATCATGACAAAAAATGGGTTGATAATCATCATAGTCTTCATCATATAAAGTGTTAGTGAACACTTTAAGCTCACTACCCATTTTAGGATTATCTAATAACCCATCACTTAAACTTTCATGTTCAAACTCACTGACATCACATTGAATTATCACTTCCTTATATTCATACTCCTCACTAAAAGAGTGTTCACTTTCACCATTACTTTCTTCTTCCCATGTTGCATCTGATTCATATGAGGATACATCAACATCACTGCCTTCATCATCCTCACCCGAATAACCACTGAAATAACATTTAGACATCTCTAAATGAATGGAGGATCCTGCACACCTTGATTCTGATTCCTACCCACTGTCACAATCTGAATACTCCTCTGACAAAACTTCATCAGAAGAAGTACCCTCAGCATTAGATATGGGTTGTTCTGAAATACAACTTGTATCCCCTATTTGCTAACGATCCTTTTGCAGCTTATTCCATTAATCATCATCAACAAACTCCTCTAAGAACAACCATATGAATTCAGTCAAAGAAGAGATGCATTTTGGTGGCAGATTTAGATACCAATTAGATGCAACCCCTTTGAGGGATCTCCCAAAAAACATCATACTAACATCCTCATCAAAAATCTAATATTCTATAATAAATCTATAGAATGCTAGGACATGCTTCACTGCTGAATCAGACTGACAATCAAAGATAGGAATTAGACCCAAAAGCACACCAGAGAAAGAATGAGACCTTGGAAGAACATAATTTAAAGGTCTATCCAACTTGACAAAACCCAGTCACCTAGACTAACTTTTCCCCTGATTATTCATTTGACTTAATGCAATACTTCCATAGAATTTTGCAGAGATGCAAATGAAAGTTTGAAGTATACAAACCTCTACTCACATCTTACTCCTAATCCCAGTGCTTGATCACTTAATAAGGAGACATTTTAGATCTTTGAGAAATATCTGAGAATCTTGCAGCAGAAGACCTTTGGCTGGAAGCAGGGCAAATCTAGAGCTCACCATGCAACTCCATCAGATTTTGCAAAGTAGAGTCGCTACCTCTTTGAAGAGGAAAGTATGTCTTTGTTTCTTCTTCCAACCAATACAAAACTCCACAAGGTATACACATTGTTTATCAAGAACTATATTGATCAAACAAAGACTTCAGAGTCGCCACTCACAACTAGGTGAGAAAATTTTACAAATGTATTTTTTTCATTTGACTCTTTTCAATGGCTCCCCAACAGAGTCACCAATTTTGTTGGTGACTAGGATGGGCCAAACCAATCTGGTCGGAAGATATGATATTGCAAAATTTGTAACCATAACCAGAGCTCTTCAATAGGTTTTCTTTATGTTCTCCCCACCAGAGTCACCAATTTTGTTAGATCTTTTGCTTGCAGGACCAAACTTGAATCAATAGGTGGGCTTGATTCTCAGGGCAGGCACTCAAGTTTGACAAGAAAATAGTTCAATTGATGAGGATTGAAAGGAATCCTCCTTCTTCTTTGAGCTCCACATTCACTTAGGCGGGTATTGCCTTATCTGCACACTCATGACATCCTTTTGGTGAATAAAAGACCTGCAGATAAATTAGTGTGGAATAGTCTTCAAACCCATTCAGGTAACTTGTACCCCAATGAAGCAAATCCTTATGCAATAGCCCTACTTGCATAGAATGAGTCTAAAGACTAGAGAGAAATTTCTACTACTACTACTACCAACATGAAAGGGAAAGGTATTAGATTTAATGTTGGGCTGAAAAGACCCCTGAGATATCCTAAGTCTCTCATAGACCAGTGCCTTATCCAATGGGTAGCAGGGTCAAATACCTTACTGTAACAAAGAGCTATGAAACAAGAAAACAATACATTCTAATATGTTGATGTCTTACACCAAACATACACCATCAACTAGATCATACCTTAACCATCCACCTGTGTTTCCAACTGTACCATCACCCATTCAAAGGATTTTAGCCCTCCCCTTAGAAGAGACCTATAAACAAGAAATGCATTAACCAACATCTATCGGAAGACAAGCATGAGACACCCTTGATACCTCAGCTCATACACACTTGAAAACTAGTCCTAGACATAGTTGCTTCTACGAAAACAACTCTATTGTAGACACATAGAAAATGCAAATAGAAAGGCTAAAACACTTTTGATGCTTCAATCAATAAGTCTAAAACTCAAATGGAGACAATCTGATAATAGTAGAAATATATTGAATCTCATGCATAAACTAGCTATTACAATATGTATCATATTCCCTGAACCAACAATGGAGGAAGGACACCCTATATGTAGAGAAGAAGGAGAAATATCTACAGGAAAAAGACCCTTCACTTGGAACCAATAGAAACCAGAATCCTTGGGACTGATCAAAATTTGAACCCTTCCTAATGATCATGAAAATCCTTTTATAGGAACAAGGATTGCAACAATCTATCGATCATTAGGGAAAAATTTAAGTCTGCAACCACCCAGTACAACAAGAAGAGAAAGAGTGCAGAGAAGCCTAGAAACCTGGGAAAATTAGATCAAATCTAATGTACAATTTTATTGGTTTCTTCACTATAGGCTAACTGTGATCAATTAATTATAATGATTTCTTGCTGCAGGAAGAACAATTTCAATGCCAGAGCCAGTCTGATGACTTCATGTGTACTAACCATGGAAATCTCTGACATATATCAAACCCTAGCTGCCTGCAGAGAGAAATAAATTAGTGCATTCAAACCAGTGCGGCACCCCAGGCAAGAAAAACTGATCTGCGCAGCCACATAGACCTTCATCATCAATTTCACATCTACCACCGAGCTACCACACTCATCGCAACTGGCCAACTACCAAAAAACCCTACAAAATAAGGGTTGTCACATGATCGCATAGCCAAGGAAAGGGTTATGCAAACATGTGACACACCACCAACATTCATCATCGGGTACAAAATATCATGCCACTAATCAGCAGGACTCTCGGGCCAGATTGCAACACCTACCGCCATCAAACCAGCAAGAAATCCACTGGAAAAGCATTAAAACCAGTACAAATCACCACCTGCAAAAAGCTTATCGAGCTCAAAAACACATAGTACAAACACCTGCAAATGATCAAAGAACACTCTGGACCACACTGCAACAACAAGCACCACCAAACAAATCCAATCAAGCTACTGAAACCATCAGTTTTGGTACCTCTTGTCGCAAGAACTCTCTGCAAATTCAAACGGTCACATTCATGGCACCATAAGTAAATCGACGGTCACAATTTAAATTGGGATCAAATTATATCGGCACCATCAGATCCTTTTTAAAATTTGCGGGCTCCACATGCCTTATATTTATTTAAACAAAATCGATGGTCGTCGTTACACCGTGATGCTAAAAGTTGAGCATCTCACCTTAGTGGTATAACGACAACCACTCGATCCTCACAGACTTGCAGACACTCTACTTCCTTTGAAGACTGCAGCCCCACTGACAACATCTAATGTACGTAGACCAACAAGAATGTGCCAATTCACTTCTTTTCTGATACCAGGACCACTTCCAATTTTTGCGCAGTCAGCTTTGACATCCCTCCACTGTGCACTGACGTAACCAATGAAACACCGCCATGGAGGCCAGACCTAACAAACAACCCCATCGAGCAATTTACCTTCATACCACATCAACAACTCTCGTTAAAGCATGGAGATTAAAAAGCTTGCATCTTTTCCTCACAGTATAGTGAGGATCATTAATCTTGCACACCCGTTAACAATCTATTAGAGCCCCCTGAGATGGGCCCGTTGGGATGTGTGTCAACCGGTCGCATGGTCTGACATGCAATCATGTGACAACCAATCATTTAAAACCTTTGAAGACCCAGACCCACCATCCGATCGCACCTGCACAGATATGAAACACTGACAAAGAGGAAAAGGTGTGATGTTGAAAACACACAGGGTTTTCAGCAAAAGATCAAAAACATCCAGGGTTTTCAAAAACATTGCAGGTTTTCGACATTGGGCAAATTCTGAGACTATTTCCTACAGACCCTAAAACATGAATATATCCCTAAGTTTTTGTGATTTAGGAGATGCGATCTAAACTGGAGCAAGGTGACAACATGAACAACATAGGGCTAAGGGCACACACCATGAATCATTATGGATTTTTATCGCAAGTCAAAACTGTGATTGCAGGCATGGCAGGACAACATAACAAAGACTGCAGAGAATAGGCCATTTTCATAAGATTTTGTATTGATAGAAAAATGGACTAACAAAAGTCTTATGCAGTAAGCTTTCAGTATATGTAGCATGGACATGATATCAATATGATATCATGGGCACAGAGGTTAACTGTTAGTACAAATAGTTATACAGTAGCTTGTGTCAGTAGTGTTCCTAATAGAGTAATAGGTAGTGTTCTATGTATGGTTGTCCATACAGTTATGATGGAGCCTTACGCACTCGGATATATGTTGAAGACATTTCAATGATATTTTAGTCATGGATGCATAGTCTGATGATGAGTAGAAGTGAATTTATGTAGTCGCTATTAACTAGGAGCAGTTTCTTGTGTTTGTTTAGAAGAGCCGACAGAGATTATATTGGTTCTAGAGTTGCACCTATCTTGTGGGTATGCACCCTTGTATTTAAGCTTAGAGGTGAGTTATTGATGTTCAGTTAAGAGCACATGAAGTAATTCAGTTTGAGGAGAAAGATCTAGTTGTTTTGGTAGAGCTGATAGTGTGTAGCATGCGTCTACAATTATCTTATTGGACAAGTCCTAGAATGTGTTGTGTGCTTAGTAGAGCTGACTGAATTATTATTGGAGTTTGTTATGGTTTCTCTAATATGATTTCGAGGTGGTTCTAATAGGTAGAATTGATTATATCATTTAGAGGAAAGATATTTATAGATAGTCATTTGTGATTGTTTGAGTGTGGTTCATAGTTGATAAAGAAGAGCATATCAGAGTGTGCGAAGTATTGAGCTATCAGAAGAAGGTCTATGTGACGAAGTAAAGTATTTGTTCTATACATTGGAACTAATCTAGATAGTAGGTCTAAGTGCAATTCACCAAGATCTAGATATAGTGTGTATCTATTTTTTAGAAGGTTGTAGCCTTTGCCCCTTTGAGCAGTGAGCTCTCAGACAGTGCATCCTCTTCCCTAACAGGGACAATTGTAAAAGACTCCTAATAGGGTCTGACCCTTGACTAGGTCTACTGTACTAAATATATTGTAAAGCAACTCTTAAAAGGGTTAAGGATCTTCTAACAAGGATCATAATACACTAGTACAAAATATCAGTGGTTGTCAATTTCCATCGGGGTTTTTACCTATTTGGGTTTTCCCGTAACTAAAATATTGTGTTGTGTTCAAGTGTTCTTTCATTGTGTTTATACTTCATGTTTAAGTATAATTAATTGGATAAAGAATTGAAACTTGTAGCTAACTGATTCACCCCCCCCTCTTAGTTATCTCTTGGGACTATTCCTAACAAGGACATCAAATATGTCATCCTTAGGCACCTCAGAGAGGTTTTCACCTTCGGATACATCTTTTATTTTTACTTTTGTAGGTTTTGAGACTGCCACAAAGTGGTTTTCACCCTCAAAACTCTTTTTCTTTTTTTTTTATTCTTATTCTTTTGACTAAGATACTTGATGTTTGACTCTATCATGCTAACGCTTGGTTCACTGATGGAAGTCCTCATAGGCTCAACTACATTGAGGTAGAAAGCAAGGGCATAGTCATTTGGAAAGGTATAGATACATTGGCTCAGATTCATGGAGGTTTGGTCAAGAAGTTCAGGATGTTGGATAGTTAAAGTTGTGAAAGATTGGGAAATAGTGTTTACAGATATGGATCTATCTACATTGGTCCTAATCTGACTCTTGAGTTTGAAGGTGATATTACAACTCAAAACATTCAATTCATGAATAGGCTCAATGTCATTGTGGGAGTCCACTTCAGCCATTAGTGGATCAGACTCATTAATTTCATTATTTCACTCTAGACTTACATTGGGTTTAGGTGCATATTGGTGAACAACATCAATATATTTTTCTGTGATAAGCTCATCTTCCTCTGGAATGGCTCCCCATTCATAGTCAGTTGATTCCTCATCTATACCTTTAGGAAATCTGAGAATGTGTGTAAAGTTAGGATGAATACCCCAAGAAGGGTTACCCTCATATTTTGATTTGAATTCATACTCATGGGAATCTATTTCATAATAACTACCACCTTCTTCTTTGTCTATTTGATTGCCTTCGAGATCAGCTG
This sequence comes from Chamaecyparis obtusa, assembly GCA_027943335.1. Classification (NCBI taxonomy): domain Eukaryota; kingdom Viridiplantae; phylum Streptophyta; class Pinopsida; order Cupressales; family Cupressaceae; genus Chamaecyparis; species Chamaecyparis obtusa. Next base: position 208,176 of record BSBK01001133.1, read on the forward strand.
GTTCTTGTGGTGCAACTGTCTCTTGCTCTGTCTCTTGCTCTATAGTAGGTTCTTGTGTTTCTACTACATTGATTCTTTTTACTAGATCATCTTCAAATTCAAGGAGGTCTTTTATTTCTTTAGGCAAACGCTCATAAGGAATGAGGTCATCAGTGGTGTCCGAATCATCACTGTCAGATTGTTTAGTTGTTTCTTCCTTTAGTTGATTTTCTATGGATGGCTTAATCTATTCTAAGACATGTGGGGAGTTATTGCTAAGATAGAAAGGATTCTTCTTATATCCTAGACCTATTGTATTCTTGTTGGTTTGACCATGGTGGTCAAGAGGTGATAGAAGACCGTTACCTTGTAGTCCTAGAGGTCCTTTTCTAGTATATCCCATTTTTGTGATCAATTTGTCCTCTGGTCTGTATGACTTCTGAGGAATTTTGCTTGAAGTGGAGTTGCATTTTTGGAATAAATGGGATTGAGGCTCATCCTTGTATAACCATGCAAGCACAACTTCTTCTTCCTTAAACTCTTGTTGAGATACTTGTTCTATGACAAAGCTTCCATTGAATATGACCTGGGATTCTTTAGCTATAGGTTTCACTTTGTTAGAAGGTTGTCCATAAGATTTAGGGGACAACAGGAGAGATGTGAGAAATAAAATAGGTTCCATTGTGTATTCTCCCATACCATTGTCTTTGATTTTGACTTCTTTAGCAATGTCTTCCATTTTGGATGTTGAAGCAATGTCTATCTTCTTAGTGGAAGATTTTCTATTATTAGGAACAAGTTTATCAACACTTTCTTTCAATGCATTGCAAGTTGTGTATAGGTCCACTGGAATCGTCACCTCTACTCCTTCATAAGGAAATTTCACACATTGATGGTATGTGGAAGGAATAGCTCTCATTTCATGTATCCAGGGTCTTCCTAGAAGGATGTTGTAAGACAAAGGTAGATCAAGAACTTGACATATGGTGTCTCTGATAACGGGTCATGTTCTAATAGGTAAGACAATAGCTCCCTTGGAAGATATTTCTTGTTCATCATATGCCTTGATAGTTATCTTCTTTTTAGGATCAATGGAAGCTTCTGATAATCCCAGTTGTGTAATTAAGCTATAAGAACAAATGTTGAGACTAGTGCCTCCATCTATCAACACGCATTTGACACGATGGTTTTGGATTAAGACTTCAATGTGCAAGGGCTGGTTATGCAGATGACTCAAGGAGTTATCATCTTCCTCTGAAAAGGAGATATTCTAGGGAGAAGTCAGATGACCAACCATAGTCTGGAATCTTTCTAAATCAAGGTTGTCAAGAACATTGGATTCGAGCAGAGCTTTGTCTAGAATGGCTCTATGAGCTGGAGATATCCGAAACAACTCAAACATGGAAATTTTTGCATTTGTATGCTAGAGTTGTTGGACAATACTGTATGGTGTTGGTCTCATTTCTTTAGAACTTGAAGATTTAGAGGCAGCCTTCTATTTAGAAGTAGATGAAAGATTGAAAGGTATCTTAGGGACATTGGATGAATCTAGGATTTGTCCTTGCAGATGTGCTTGAGCTTGTGATCGAGTAACTGCATTTGCTGATTGATTTTCTCTATCTTTTCTTACAATTGTGATGACATTGCAATGCTCAGATAAGCATGGCTCAACCATATTGATGACAACATTGTTTCTAGAGTAGGCATAATTGACTTTAGCACCCACATTAGGCTGAGAAGATGAATCTCCTTGACCATGTTTTGAAAATGGCTCCGTGAATGTTGTATGATCATTATTGCTTTTATGATTATCAATTATAATTTCTCCATTATCAATTTTGTCTTGTATGATGTGTTTCAAGCATATGCAGTTATTAGTCTTATGAACCTTATTATGATGGAAGTCACAAAAATCATTCTCTCTCCACCATTTTGGTTTAGGTTCAGGATCAACTACCTTTATCTCAGGCAAGGAGATGATGTTGTTGGCCAACAGAGTCTTCATGGTGGATTCCAAGGATTCTCCAAGAGGAGTAAACTTACGTTTAGGATATGAATCCCAAGGTTTATAGGAAAATGGCTTCTTATTAGATTCTATTGCTTTAGCTTCGGAAGCTTTGATGGCTTGGGTGCCAACAGTGAGATTGAAAGCAGGTGCCTTAGATGGGGCATAGATAGTATCAACAATGCCATCTATGATGACACCTTTATTCTTGTTCCAGTTTTTGCCTTTGTCTTTAGAATTAGATCCAGATTCATACTTGTCCTTTTGAAGTGATATGTCTCCTTTTTGCATAAGTAATTTCTCAATTTTGATTGCATTTTCTACCATTTTATCAAAGGATGTATGATTTTGCATTTGTAAATGGTAGTTGAGTTTTAGAAAAAGATTGTTGATGAAAATTTCCAGCTTCTCAATTTCTAGAATGGGTCTAGCATATAGAGAAAACTTCTTCCTCCATCATTTGAGAAAAGTCAGGAATAGTTCTCTCGAGTTCTATTTTAGATTGTAGATGTCGATCATAGTGACTGGATGTTGGATGTTGTAGGAGTATTGTTGATAGAACAATTTGATTAACTCCTCGAAAGTTTTGATAGTAGGGGTATTTTTGAGAACCAATGAATAGCCAACCCTCCCAGAGATCAAGGGAAAAGATGCATTAGGTAGGTTTCTTCATGCATAAAATCCATAGATTGAGTACAAATTTTTTTGACATGATCTTGAGGATCAGAGTTTCCATCATAATTATTGTATTTAGGCATTTCCACTCGCTTAGGGAATGGTGACATGTACAAGTCTTTATCAAATGGAAAAGGGCATAGATCTCCCATGGAGAACTCCTTAGGTTCCTTTTCTTTTTCAAGTTTGTTAAGTTTGACTTGCATGTCATGCATCTATTTCATCATAGCGGTGATTGGAGTTTCTTCCTCATGTGTAATGATATCTTCAACATTAAAGTTGGGAGGAAGTTTAGCCCCTTGATGAGCTAACTATAGGAAGTATGTTTCTCTTTCTTCCTTCAAGAAAAGCCACATAATTTTCTTGAAGTCATCATCATTTTAATATCGAGCAATTTCAAAAGGTGTGGGTTCTTGATCCACACCATGTTGTGATTGATGTCCTTGGGAACCATGGTTTGTCCCTCCTTGAGACATGTTAGGATTTTTAGGACTCCCTGGGATAGAATGATGTGGAGTTTGTTGATCACCTCCATGGATTGATGGAGGGGGGGGTATGTAACCAGTTTTTAATTGAAGATTTTTGAGACTGCCATCTTTGTAAAGACCTGAATTATAGAGTTGCTCAAAGGTTGGACCCACGTGAGTAGACAAAGGTAAGGTATTGGGTGCTTCTATGGATTTCTTGTGTGAGGAAGCTCTAGTTTCCACCATTAACTTTGGATGAAGCAAAATAGAAAGATGAAGACACTGAAGAATGACTTGATTCAAGAAGATCGAATGACACAACCTTGTCAAGATTGGATTGATTGAAGATTAGATTGGATGTAAATGATGGATACTATGTCCTAGTAGTATGGGTAGATGCCCAAAAGATGGCGGACATGAGCTCACAACACTTAACTATTTTGTATGAAGACTGAATTTGAAGATAATTTTGACAAGGTTTTGACACAAGATGAAAAAGACTCAAATCGATAAATCATAAGGCTAAATTAGACTCAAGAGACCACTTTAGGTAAATGATCGAATTCTTTCTAGTTTCTGCTCTGTTCCTGACATAGTGAATATTTTGACAGAATCTGGAAATAGGCTACAAAAAATGGATTCCTGACAAATTTTGAAGGCTTCTGACAACTTTGACTTTAGCTTTGATACGAGTTTTGAAATTTCAGGATGATTTTTTACACCAGAAAGGATTTTTGCTTCAGATTGTTTGTAAGATATCCTCTATTCAAGTTTGTAGATCTGTGTAATAGTTTAGGATTGTTCATTTCCAAAGGACCAAATAGACAACAAACACACAGAACAACAAGCAAAGGGAAGCAAGAAATCATCTCAAAACAATGAACAAGGGAAAAAGAAACCTTGCGCATGAACAAGCAATAGTGACTTATTGTGCTAATCCCTAGGAATGCTAATTGTGTATGTTCTCAAAAGTTTTTCAATAATGCACATAGTCCTAGAAAATGAAAAATTGGCCTCGCTAAGGTTTATAGTAATGGTCTGACTCTGCAATTTTTATGTTCTCAAGAGGGAAAACTCCAATCTAGGTGCACCGGGGTTTTGACACAGTCTGATAATTTAATCAATCAAGATCTGCTAGGGAGATCTGATAGCCCAATAAAAGACCACACCTATGAAGATTTCCTCCACAAGGATATTTATATAGCGGTTGTTGCTACCACAGTGAAAATGGCTATTACCGCTTGAGGTTCCATCCACATGGTTGACCCAATAAAGGGAATGTCCACTATGGTTAACCCTCTCTAAAGCTAACTCACAAAAGATAGCACATGGGGACTTGGTCCAGATCCAAGGATTTGAGTTTCTGATACTACCCAAAAAGGGAGTAGAGCATAATCCTATAGCCTTATCACTTTTACCCAAACACAAAAAATAGATTAATCCGACATGCTAAGACTAAAATTATCTCACCAAGATTTGTGATGTCAACAACTATGTCTATTGATCTCTTTGGAGAGAGAACATATCAATCAAAAGCTGAGGACCAAACCCAGTAGAATGTGAGACAATCACAGTATCCTCCCTACCTACAAGGGGATCTATCGTCAAGAAAAGCTTCACATGCATGAACAAGTGAATGAAGCCCAATTTCTCAAGACCATCCACAAATAGTGTTTATAGGGCCTATTTACTATGTGTAACAAATATGCAAAAAACAAATCTATGTTCATTTTATAGCCCAAAACTGAAGTGTGAATTATGAAATCTATAAATGCACTCAAGCTTGACACAAGAGAGTTCGTTTTATATCCAAATTGAACTTTTATCAGATTGAACAGAATACCTAAGTTCCTCACAACACACTTAGTAGATTTTTACTTGTTTTAGCAATTTTTGAGCATTTGTCTTCTATCTTTTGTACCCACGGGATGTACCTGCACCTGCACCTACAAACCACTATTATGAAAAAATTACCTATTCTTATACATGAAACCCACTGTTATAAAAATCCATCAAAAAGGAAACACAACTTGTCAACCCAACATGGTAGAAAATCAGGTTAGTCAAAGATAATATGTCATTTGATAATCGAAAAACCTGCTGTCATAAAAAATCAGATTTTGAATAGTCTGCACTAAATCAATCATAACTTTTTCAAATCAAGACAAAATTAATTTAAACCAATGGAAAAAAAAAGCTAACTCAAATAAATTTCCAAGAATATAAATTTAGGATCTGTATCATGTCATATGTGCATGTACCAATAAAAACATCAGTCAGATTTCATAAAATTAGGTTCTGACCAGCCTTCACTAAAATGATCATAACTTTTGCAAATCAAGATGAAATTAATCCAAACTAAAGGAAAATGAAAGATAACTCAAATACCTTTCCATAAATATAAATTTAGGATCTGTATCATGTCATATGTGCATGTACCAATAAAAACATCAGTCAGATTTCATAAAATCAGGTTCTGACCAGTCTGCACTAAAATGATCATAACTTTTGCAAATCAAAATGAAATTAATCCAAACCAATGGAAAATGAAAGCTAACTCAAATAAATTTCTAGAAATATAAATTTTGGATCTATATCATGTCATATGTGCATGTAACAATAAAAATACCAGTTGGAATTTTGGAAAAACAACCCAGAAATTTATCACAAAATTCATAAAAATTAACCTTGTGGTCATGGGTTCGAGAAAAATGATAGAATAGAATAGAATGGAAACCCATTTTAGGGCCCCATGGTGGGCACCAAAAATGTGTGTGTGAAAATTGTACCTAGCTGCGGACGCAACACTTCAATAAAACATTAGAGGTTAGAAAAATCAAAATCTGCAAATAAATGAAACTAAGCTAACCAGGCAATTTACTGTCTTCTAGTAGGTGCGAGTATGATATTCTCAGATTAGAACAAGATCAGTGAAAATTAAACACCTAAACGAAGGATTTAAAATGATGAAAGAAATGAAATATGAATGCAAATTAATTTTTTTTTAAAATTTTTTTGATGCAATTAAATGAAAAACTTGATATGAAACTAATCTAGAATGAATTGAAATGATATGAAATTAATCTAACAATGCTATGAAGATGAATGCAAAAGTATGCAAAAGCTATGAAAAACTATGAAATTATCTCACAAAATTGTCTGTCATAAAAGCTTTGTTCTTCAATTGTAAATTCGCCAGAGTAATTGTGCAAATTTGAGAGATGTATTATGAAGAGCTGAGCCTTGTTTTTATAGAAATCTAGAGTTTGAGGATGCATTGAGAAAAGCCATAAATCACTCTTCATAAACTCAGGTTGATTTTTGAGTCAACAAGAAATTAGAAATAGATTAACTCACAAATCATGCAAAATCATGCGAAAACAACCTTTAACTCAAAATAGAGTTTTAGATCAATTTCCAACTCACAATCACATGTTGAGTTTAAATTTAAAATTGGTTGTTAATTTCTAGTTGCTTGCTTTTCTGATTGTGCATGATTTATTTTGAATTAGTTTAAAAATAAATTGATTTATTCTCAACTTAACTGATTTTAAATTTAAAACAATTGATTTATGGGTTAATCAATTATTAAATCAAAGTTTTATTCAAAAACTATATTATTAAAAATTGACAATTGACATTAATTAATTAAATAAGAATTTAATCAATTAGTCATAAGATTTTTGATTTATTGTCAAAATTAAATAATACAATTTAGGAATAAATATAATTAAATCTAATTAAATAATTAAGTGGCGGTATTAAATTTGATTAATTAAATATTTAGAATATTCAATTTATCAAACTTTAGGATAAATATGATATTTTATCGCCAAATAATATTCAATTAAAGATAATTAGGATAAAGGGAATATTCAAGGAATATTCTCTGATGCAGAATTATGATAAAATCAATTAGGTTTTGACAAACTGATGTGGAGATGTGCCTTAGGTTAGGACTTTGATGTTGATTTCATTTGATTTGATGATAATGAACCTATGGCCCATTTTTGGGGTATTACAGTACCTTCATCCAAGAGACCTCTTTTGATATCTATCCCTTTTCCTTTGATATCTTGAGAAGTTTGGATGAAGTTCATTCTCATGAAATGGGATAATTTTGGATGCAAGTTATTGATGAAGTTCTTGGTGAGATGTTTCTTGGGTGGTTGATATGATACCCTCATGGTGAGGTTTTTCCATCGTTGCAAGTAGTTATCTAGGCTCTCACCTCCTTTCTGTTTCAAGTTACAAAGGTATAACAAGGATAGTGCATTCTCAACATTATGGGCATATTGGGCGATGAACTTCTCAGATAGTTCTTCAAATGTTGTGATTGTCCCATAAGGTATCTTGTAGAACCACTCAATAGCAGTTCCTCCCAAGATCTTGGGGAAGAGGCACATGAGGAAATTGTCACTATAAGCTACCTCTTGACAAGCCATGTAAAATTCTTTGACATGATTGACTGGATCTCCCTTTCCTTGATATTTTTTAAACTTAGGGGTCTCAAAGTGCTTAGAAAAGGGGATTGTTGTGATAGATTTGTTAAAGGGATATGGACAAACCCCTTCAAACTTGAAAGCCTTTCTCTCTTTTCCATCTCTAAGCTCCTTGAGAGCGTTCTTCATTTCTTCTCATTTTGCATTGATTGGCATTGGAGTGGGTACTCCCATTGGGAAAAGCTCTAATGGTGCTGGTGAATAAGGATGGTTTTGTGAGGGATATTGTGGAGTTGGATAGGGTGATTTCCTAGCTAGATAAGTGGATTGGAATGGATTTTGGGGTGATGTTTGCTGGGGAGGATATTGATGCTAAGGTGTGGGGGTGTATTGCTGTGAAAGATATGGTGGTGCTTGTTGCTACTGGGGGATGATGGGATGTTGTTGTTGTGTAGGATACAATGATGATTGTTGTTGTTAGGGGATGATGTGATGTTGTTGTTGTTGTGGTGGGTAGTATTGCTACTATGGAGTAGGTTGGTGGAATGGTGTAGCTTGCTGATAGGATGGGCCTTGTGCTTGACCAATGTATGTGGGATGCATTCCTACATTTTTGAGTATGGGGATGTTTGCTTGGAAGATGGTGATAGGAGGTGGTTATGCGAGATGGCTGACAAGATGGGAGGAACTTTTCTATTGTGGTGGTGGCACATTTTGAGAAGCAGAAGGTGGCATGGATAGATAGTTGGTATATATGGGAAAACATGTAGCTGGAAAAGGTTGTGATGGTGGTGGCTATGTTGGTGGTAGTTGTGTGACAAAATGGAAGGTTGCTTGTTGGTTTGTAATGGATATGTTGGATTGGGTCTGTATACCAAAGGCATGCATTTGTGCTTGATTGAGGCCCTAAGAAGAGCCTATTCTTGGTGGGGGTTGCCCTATGGAGGATGCAACAATGATGGTAGGATTATGGGATGCAGATGGTGGGTTTTGGGGGCCCATGAATGGAATCCCTATTGTGAAATAAGTTTGTTGGGCTTGTGTGTTGGAGATGAAAGGTGGAGGTGAAATTTATGTAGAAGTTAGCTAAGTGATGGGTGGAATAAAGGCTTGAGTGAAATATTTTTGAGCAGTGGAAGGAGGTGCTTAGATTTCCCTCAGAAAGGATGGTGCCAATGTGGAAGATTTTTCAGTGTAAGAGGGAAATGATTATGTTTCCCCCTAGAAGGATGGTGTTGATGATGAGTTTTGGTTGATGAAAGGGGGAGGCACTACTTGTTTGAAGGTTTGCATGGGAGTGGAGGTTGGTTTGTGTGAATCTATATGCTTGGGTGGCAGCTTGAGATGTTGCAACTGGAGATGGTCCCCCAATGATGGGAAAGGGAGTGGATTGAGCTTTTTACTACACTGTGGGTTTTGTGGAACTGGATTGCAAGAGATGGGGGATAGGTGATGCTACATGAGTTATTTTTAAGTTAGGGTCATGGATTTTTTGAATGATGGGTGAATAGGCATGAGCAAGGATATGGATGGGATTTGTGGGATTGAAAGGTTGGATGTGTGGTGGAATGGGAGTGCCCTCTTGCGCATAGTTTTCCAAAATGGCTTGACAATTCTGATCTATGATTGAACTCACCATTTGTGCATGTCCTAGATGACTCATGAATGCTTTCATGAAAAATGAAGTTGGTGTCTTTGGTTGGATCTTCCCATACATTCTCGACCTATGGGGGTTGTGGATCATAGCTCACCATCGCACTTCTACGATTATTAGGATCAAATGAACTAAAAACTAATTTGTGATCCATATTCTTTCTCTTTTGGAATCGTGTCTTGACAGACATGAAATGAATATCTAAGATGAAGATGTCGTGATGGATGGATGCAAGATGCTTCTAAGGAAACTTAAGGATGATGGATAGGATAAGATGATGGATACCTAAGGATAGATGCAAGGATCAAGATGGATTTGAAGGATGTTAGGATATTGATCTAGATGGAGGATAATGAGGATTAATAAGTGTCAGCAATGAGTTACTACTTCCTGATGTAGGATCAAAGAGGATAGGATTGTCAACCTAAGATAGAATGTTGATCTTCAGGAGATGAGATCCTTGTCAGTGTATGCCAATCTCTTGCTTGAGATGATGAGGCTTACAAGGACAAGCACAAGATTCCCTAGAAAATGCTTAGTCAAAGGGAGGTGATGTTGATTTAGGATTAGGATTTTACCAACTCAAAGGATATGACACTGAGTGGATGGTTGGATAACTAGATTCTATTTCAAGGATGCTTGGATTTGGGACCTGGATTCTGAATTCTATATTTGGATTAAGGATGATGGGTGCTGGATTGAGTATGATGGAGGATGACCAAATGAGGCTATTTATAAGGGGATGACCTAAATGCAAGGATGCAACTAGGGAGAATGATTTACGATGCAAGGATGCAACTAGGGTGAATGATTTAGGGTGCAAGGATGTAACTAAGGATGAATGATGATGCAAGGCTGCTGAGATTGGATGTGATATTTTGAAAGAGATATGGATATGTGATGAGCCAACTAGTCTTCACTTTCTAGGGTAAAAAAGCGATGATTAACGTGAAATTGTGTTGCAAATTATTTGATCCTTGCGTTGTGACCCACATTGTCTAGCTTCTCCTGGTATTTATATTCTTCTTGGATCACTTTTAGGGAAGGTTGATGGTCTTTGATGTATATTTCTACAACTTTCTTCTCTTGATATACACAGGAATTGGGAAACTTGGCTTTCTTATGCTCAATTGAATCAGACATATCTTGAAGAGGTACGCACTTGGATTGGTTTGGAAAAATGTTTCTAAACAACTGATTCTGAGAGTCTTTGGTTTTGAAGGTGTTTTGGATAAGTCTTATTGAGTTTGAATTTTGTCTCTAATTTTCCTCCAATGGAAAAGGACCAAAAAAAAATCTAGCACGGGACAAGGAAATCTTGCGGGATACAAGTAATGATGACAAAGATTCTGATAATGCTTTTGGAAAAGTGTATGTTCAACAAATGTTTTCATGGGTCTAGCAGAAATTGAAAACACATCAAACAAGAACTACCTAATGATAGGCTAGTATCAAAACCTTTGCTCACAACTTAGTATCCCAAGGGAATACAAGATGGTGAGTAAATCTTGAGGTGATTTGGGAAACCACTTGGATCAGTCCTTATACAAAGATTATGATAATTTTAGGAGTAGATCAGGTGGCCTCTAATTAATAGGTATCTGATAAGGTCTGTGGCATCCTCCCAATTAGTTTGTATGTGTGTGACTCAATTAAGAGCTTATTTAACCATGCTTAAATAGAAGGGATATTCACCTACCTTGAGCTACCATCAACACGCATCACCCAAGCATGAGGGGATGAAGCGAGAGTTTGCTTAGTGCTTTGTTTTTATAACGATAAGAGAAATACCAGTTTGAGGTCATTATCCAAAGAGGAAGCACTTTTCTCTCTAGACATGCCTTGCTAGAAGTAAAACAAACTTGAACTTTTCCTAGTTCAATTGTTTTACGTCACTTAGACTAAATGGGTTTTGCATAAATTTGAAAAGCTTTCTTAGAAAGACATCAAAAAGAGTTCATTTTCCAAATTGATCTTAAATGTTCTATGCTATTGACTCTCAAGAACATATGTTTAGGATGCAATGTTCATTTCCTTGAAAATAGAAAAGATTTTTGAAAGATTTCAAGCCACTTTTTTAAAACTTTTGAGCACTCGAGATTTAATTTTTCTTTAGGACTCCATAATGAACTTGTTTTGCTTAATTTTGCTTTGATTTTCTCTTTATGCACTTAATATTGAATGTGTTTAAGGACTTCAAAAAAAATAATTGACTTTGATTTTTCATTTTCACTTAAATTTTAGAAAGGAACTTTGAGATTCACTTTGATTGTTCTTTCCCTTAGTTACTCAAGATTGAGATTTTAGGGTTTCCCCTTTAGGACAAAAATAAAAATTGAAGTTTGATCTTTGAGAATTTACAATTTTTTTGACAATTGTTGGTTTTAGAACCCAAAGTAAAAGTGTTATTTTTGTGTTCTTTCCACTTATGCATCCAAGATTTGATTTGGGGGTTCGTTTTAAGCCCAAAGGATTGAGGTGTTCCTAGATTGCTTTTAGGATTTCACAAAACTTTTAGATGTTCAATATGATTAGTTAAGGTCCATTTTAAACCCAAAACAAAGTGTGAGGATGGATTTTTTCAACTTTAGGATTAGTTTTATTGATTTTTTAACCTTTTAGGAAAAGATGCAGATTCGTTCATTTTAGGCATTTGAGATTGAATGAAAGTTGATTTTAGGCTTTAAATGAAGATGCATTTATTCCTAAACAATCAAAAGGGGTTACTAGGCCTTATGAACTTGGTTTTTTTTATGATAAAATTTTTCTCCAAGGATATCCTGCAAAAATGGAGTTTGAACCTGCAATTTTGAAGATTAGGGACACTAGGAGGCCCAAATGAACTTGAAAAACTAAACAAACCCAAGATTAAGGCCTTAAACATACCCCCTGTTTCCCAAATGAGTAAAAAAGGTAGGGTAATTTTTTTTTTAATCATACAAGCCAGGACCCAGCTTCATACGAGTGTACCTGACTCCTCATACGAGAAAACAGGGCCATATGGGATGCAAAAGGCCAGAAAGACTTGCAAAATGGCTCATACGAGTTAGTACACAGTCTTGTACAAGAATAAAGGGGTTACCATATGAGTAAACAAGTCTAGGGGTGTTTTTCATATGATGATTCCCACAGGGCCGTAAGAGATCTTTAGAAAAGTGAGTTTTTGCTCAAAAAACCCTAAAAAATGCAGTTAAAGAGTGTGGTGGGGTCCTACCAGGCGTGAAAAAATGTGTACAATGTGAAACTTACCTATCAAGATCATGCTAAGACATTCAAACATTATTCTAAATTAATCATATATTGACATATAAAAATAGCTATTCACAGGCCACCTCAGATTGAGCTGAAACGGGAGCACCCAGATGCCATTTGATTTGCTCATTTAAGAGGGATGTGGGTGTTCTCTCAAAGCACAATGAGTATGTCCCAAATTATATTTAGGGAAGATTAGGATAATTTTCAAGCCACAGAGACCCCAAAAGTGGCACAAAAACTAGGTATAGGGAACTTGTTTTGCCCCTAGGGTTCTAAGGGTCCAAATGATGTAAATGCAATTTTGAAGCTATGAATGCAATGCAAGATTGATTTTAACTGAAATATAAGTATGATATGGAATGAAAATGATATGAAAAGCTTTAAATAAGCTATGTTAATCCAATTTATCTAAGCTAGGGTGAGTTAGAAAAGCTTGAAAGATGAAGGAAATCTAACAATTTAGTTTATGCTATGATAATCTAGATGCAACTTAACATGATAACAATGATATGAAATAAAGATATGAATTGGTGGTTTGATCATGGAATGAGGGATACTTATATATTTTGAGGATAGGCTTAAGGTTAGGAAGGGTGGTCAGGGTTTAGGATCAAGGGTTAAGCCTTAGGGTCAAAGGGATAAGGATGAAGGGTTGCTCACACATGTGTGAGCAACACTAGGGAAGTGTGCTAGGGGAAAAGGGTGGAAGAAGAGACATAGGATCTCATTAAGAGTTTTTAGGAGCTATTAATGATGGTTTAAGGGGCCATTAATGAGTTTGTAAGGCTCATTAATGAGAGTGTTGACTTTGAGTCAAAGGGAGAGGGTTTAGGCTAAGAGGGTTAGGAATCACCCCTTAAGAGGGGTTAGGGAGTGATTAGGAATGAGAGGATAGGTTTAGGGGATTCTAAAAGATATCTAGGATTTTTGGGGTTTAAATAAATATTTATTTATTTAAATGAGATTTTGGGTTGAGACATAATTTCTTAAATAAATTTAATAAATAGGAGGGATAAACATTTAAATTGGATTTAAATGTTTTTGGCAGGGGTTCTTTTAATAAATAGATTTAATTAAAATAGGAGGGAATAATAACAATAATAATTAATTAATTAAATAATGATGATATCATTAGGACTTTTTATTAACTAAAAATGATTTTAATTAACACGTGGATTTTTAGGTGTCTACCATAACATTCATGGTGGAAGATGGATTAATCAAAATACCATGGGAAGGGATATGAGAAACCCTAATAGTAATGTAAATAGGACCATTAGGTGCTTTAAACATATCCGAGTCATCAAAGGTGATAGGAGATGAAGGTTTAGGCAAAGGTTGAGGTTGAGACTCAACGTGATTAGCTTCTTCTACCTTATCATCATAACTAACGTTGGTGATCAAAGAAGAAGGTTGATTAATGACATTTGTTGAATATGAAGGCAAAGGGTTGGTGTAAATTTGTAAATTCTGGTTAGGAGGTGCTACGAACTTATTCATACTATTAATGTCAGCATCGACATATATAACATTGGAATCAATAAGGTCTTGAATAACATTCTTCAAAGCATAACACCTTTGAGTATCATGACCACGTTGATGATGGTATTGACAAAAATTTTTTTGATGAAATGTCTTAGGTATTGGTTTTCTAGTATCAATAGGATGAATATAAGGAAGTTTAAGAATGTTATCATGAATTAAATTTGTCATCACTACAAGAAAAGGTTTAGATAAAGCAATATAATTATGAGTAGGATGATACACAAAGGAAAAAGTAGTGATACCTTTGGATGTAGCAGCCACTTGATCATCGACTGTGTTTGTTGACTTGTGAATCTTTATGTAGTTGTTAGGCTTAGAGAAATTATTTGATTAACAATGACATCACTCTTATCTATAGTAACAAGAGCCATTGTAGTAGAGCTCTCAAGATGGCTCACTTGTAACTGATAGTGGTGAAGCACTGTGCAAAGATGTGAAATAAAGTCTACTTAGTAAGGAGAATCTTATCTCTAATGTCCTTTTGAAAATTAGAAATAAAAATATGTTGAATATCATGATCAGGCACAAGATAAGAAATTTGAGCATACAGACGTTTAAATCTACCAATAAAGTCACTAACTTTTTCTTTAACATTTTTCTTACAATGCATTAAATCAGTCAAAAACATTTGAGGACCAATATTATTTTGAAATTATTGAATGAAGGCATTAGTGAGCATTTGAAAGGAATTAATAGAGTAAAGAGGTAAAGAGAAATATCATTGCAAAAAATTATCCCTAAAATTACATGTGAAAAACTTAGCCATAAGCCAAAAATCATGAGAAAAATCACTAAATATAGTTTGGAAAGTCCTAACATGAATCATAGGATCACCCTTACCATTATAAGTCTCAAGATGAGGTATCTCCATATGTTGTGGGATAACAACATGAAGGATATCTAAGGAAAGGGGATTGGCAAGATCACATATAGATATTTTGTACTTCAATTGAGTGAATTGAGCTACTTGTTGTTGTAAAGAAGTGACAGTTTGAACTAAGCTACTAATGGTAGGATTAAAAGACCCAATATTAGGCATAGACATATTGGATGTACTAGGAAAGTTGTAGGAAGTGGAAGAAAAATGAAAGGATGTTGGTGGAGGATTAGAAGGAACAGGAAGAGGATTGGAATATGTGAAAGGGACAACATTGTATGAGGGTAATGAATAAGGTATGGAGGTAGGCGGAACACTCTAAAGAAGTTAAGGATTAGGAAGACCAACACTTAAAGGAGTGGAAACTTGTGTAGAAGTTGTCGTGAGAGGTGGAACACAAGTAGGAATACTAGGACTGTTAAGTTAAATTAGGATATAAGGTTCAATGGTTGTGGAAGGAGTGTGTCCTAACTCTTGAGCACATTCTATCAAAGGCTTAGCATGAGTATTAATAAGGTGTGAGATACCACACAAAATAGATATGTTATTGTTATCATGATTAATAAGCTTCTTAATATCCTCAATAGTGGCAACACTATCAGAATTTGAGTTCTCTTGCACAAGACAATTTTCCAATTTATCAAAATCATGAGAGAGATGATCAACTTGGGAAGAAGGAATTCTTAAGGATTCATCTTCATCATGGGAGGAATGATAAGAATTATGATCCATTATGGGTTTGAGATCTTGAGGGAAAAAAATAGTATCATCATGGGTCTTAGGAAGGAAAGAGGAATCATGGTCAAAAGAACCCATGAGTATACAACTTCTCCTAATAGGAATGATAGAGGTTGGACTTAGTGCAATAAAGCTCATAAAAGAGGAGATCACAAAAGGAAACTCTAATGAGATGTAAAAAAATTATCAATGTAATAAATAGCATAAAAAGAAAGATCTAACCACACAAATATAGCTAAATCTAACTCTAAAATTAATAAGGAAAGGGCGAATGCATCGGGTTCACCAAAATAAGGTTAAAAACCAATGCAAAGAGGGAAATCAAGGGATTTAACTCCAAAATAAAAAAGAGGAGATCCATTGGGCTCACCAAAGTATTTAATGAAGGCGAACACACAAGATAATGCAAAATGAAATCTAACACCAAGATCAAAAGGAAGTTGTAACATGTCGGGTTCACCAAAATGTTTAGGTGGAAAATGGTGTCAATGAATTTAGTAATGTAAACTATGTAAGATGTGTTCTTTAATTAACCATTTCCACATTAACATTAGAAATACAAGATAAAGAGGGGCTTCTAGATGTAACTCTCAATATAACCTAAGTTAGATTAGCAAAAACCCAAGAAGATGAGGGGATTCTAATGCTAAATCCAAATTATACTAAGGAAGTACACAAGAAAGTAATCTTTCATGCAATGTAAGATTTGATTAAGTTTATATAAATGCACTTGTAAAATTGAACTAATTGATTTAGCAAGATAAGCAATAGAGATCCAAGAGCTAAACATAAGCAATTAGCCCAATTAAGATCTAAAAATAGATCAAAGATAAGATATGAAATAGATAATGAGGTAATCACCTTGAAGTATGAAGAGGATGTTGGGGATTTGCCAATAGGCTAGTACTGACTGTATGTTTGTCATTGATGACAACATATGGAAAATAGCATGCGTGGAAGTCTTATGCAGTAAGCTTTCATTATATGAAGCATGGACATGATATCAACATGATATCATGGGCATAGAGGTTAACTATTAGTACAGATAGTTATATAGCAGCTGGTGTCAATAGTGTTCCTAACAGAGTAACAGATAGTGTTCTATGAATGGTTGTTTGTACAGTTGTCATGAAGCCTTGCCCACTTGGATATATGTTGAAGACATGTTAGTGATGTTTCAGTCATGGACACATAGTATTTTGATGAGTAGAAGTGAAGTTATGCAGTCACTATTTTCCAGTAGTAGTTTCCTATGTTTGTTTAGAAGAGCTGACAAAGATTTTATTGTTTCTGGAGTTGCGCCTATCCTATGGGTATGCACCCTTGGATTTAAGATTAGAGAAGAGTTATTGATGTTCAGTTAAGAGTGCATGAAATAATTTAGCTTGAGGAGAAAGATCTAGATATTTTGGTAGAGATGACAGTGTATAGTGTGCGTCTACAATTATCTTATTGGACAGGTCCCAGAATGTGTTGCGTGCATAGTAGAGCTGACAGAATGTTTATCAAAGTTTGTTATGGTTTCTCTAATATGATTTCAAGGTGGTTCTACTAGGCTAACTTGATTATATCATTTGGAGGAAAGATATTTATAGGCAGTCATTTGTGATTGCTTAAGTGTGGTTCATAGTTGATTAAGCAGAGTAGAGCAAAGTGTGCGAAGTCTTGAGCCATCAGAAGTAGGTCTATGTGACCAAGAAATTATTTTTTCTATACATTGGAACTGATCCAGATAGTAGGTCAAAGTGCAATTCACCAAGATCCAAATATAGTGTCTATCTATTAAATAGAAGGTTGTAGCCTTCACCCCTTTGAGGAGTGTGCTCTCGGAGAGTGCATCCTCTCCCCTATCAGGGACAATTGTAAAAGACTCCTAATAGGGTCCAACCCTTGACCAGGTCTACTATACTAAATATATTGTAAAGCAACTCCTAATAGGGTTAAGGATCTTCTAACAAGGATCATAATACTCTAGTACAAAATATTAGTGGGTATCGATTCCCACCGAGGTTTTTACCTATTTTGGTTTCCCCGTAACCAAAATATTGGTGTTGAGTTCATGTGTTCTTTCATTGTGTTTATGCTTTATGTTTAAGTATACTTAATTAGATAAAGAATTGAATCTTGTAGATAACTGATTCACCCCCCCACCCTCAGTTAGCTCTTGGGACTATTCCTAACAATTGGTATCAGAGCCAAGTGCCTTGGAGAGAAATTTTAACAACTTGAGGTTGATCAAATGGCGTACTTTAGGAAAGAAAGTCCTAAGTTTGATGGAGAGAATTATCCTAATTGGAAGAACAAGATGGTAACCCATTTGCAGTGCATTAGTTTTAAAGTTTTTGATGTAACTATCAAAGCAGCCAAGATACCTACCCTAGAAGACCTTGCATAGGATGATGCTACTGATAGGCAAAATGAATTGTTTCATCAAAATTCTATTGCTACAGAAGCCCTTATCAGCACCCTATCTAATGGTGATTTTTCAGAAATAAAAAAGGTAGATACAGCCCACAAAATATGGAAGCACCTAGAAGACATATTTGAAGGAGACGAACAAGCAAAGGATGTGCGCAAAAAGACATAGAAGAAAAGATACAATGCATTAGAGATGCTGCCTAAAGAAAACATCAGAGCTTATAATCAAAGGATAAATGAAGCAGTTGCTAGAATCAAAAACAATGGTGGAGAGATTTCAGAGGAGGACATGATGGACAAGTTAATGACTGCTCTCACTCTTGAATATGAAAGCAAGATCAACATCCTTGATAAGACCATGAAACTTACATCTAATTTCAAGAGAGAGACCTTGATTGGAAAAATATTAGCATTTGAGATTTCAAGATTGAAGACAGAACCAAAGAGTGAAACAACCTTCAAAGCATAAGTTCATCGTAAGAAATCTGCAAACACTTATGGTAATTTTGATGATGATGATGATGATGAAGAGAAAACACTAGATGATTTCATTGGTATGATTTCCAAAAGAGAAAAGAAAGGAAAACGAAAATATGAAGGTCAATTACCATTTAAGTGCTTTTCATGTAATAAGATTGGTCACTTTGCATCTAAGTGTCCTACTAGAGCTAGAAAGTTCAAAAAGGATTACAAGCCTAAGTATTCTAAGGAATGCTACTATGTTGGAGATGGAGTTTCAGATGAAGAATATGGTGAAGAATAAATTGGATTCATTGCTATTATAGACAAAATAAATAATAAGAAAAATCATAAAGATGATAAAAAGGAACAAGAGCTAGCATTGATTTCACAAGCTGACATAAGAACATACCAGATTATAGATAGTGGTTGTTCACATCACATGATAGGTGATAAAGGTAGGTTAGTTCATCTGGACAAATACAATGGAGGTATGGTTATATTCAGAGATAACACTCCTAAACCAATAGTTGGTAGAGGAGCCATCACCTTGGATGGAAATAATAGTACTGATGATGTTCTTTATGTTGATGGTTTGAAACATAACCTTCTGAGTGTTGGACAGTTACTTGGAAAAGGCTATCAATTGGAGTTCAAAGATGACAAGTGCATCATTAACAAAAAAGATGGTGTTATGATTGCATTAGGCTCAAAGAAAAGAGGTAATGTTTTTCGACTCAATTCAGAAGCAAGTTATTTTGTTGCTAAAGTTGATGATAGTTGGTTGTGGTATAAAAGACTATGTCATATCAATTTTGATAACATAGTAAAGATAAGCAATGTAAAGGTAGTAAGAGATCTACCTAGCATAGCAAAGCCAGTTGATACTATATGCAGGGAATGTGTAATGGGAAAGCATGTAAGAAATTGATTCAGGAGTGTTAGGGTCAATTAGAGTCACCATTAGGTATTGTCTAAGACCCTTACTAGTTCATTCATTTTAACCTCATCTAGCATGTTCCCTTGATGGTCTTTCCTTTCAGCAATCCTCCAAGTGTGCATGTCCTTCAAGTTGTCAAGAAATAGCCTCCAAGTTTGTTAAGTTCAAATTCAACTGTCCTTGGTTGAATCTTTTCCAAGATTCATGCTTCACATGAACCACTTCAAACCTCTTTGAACTCCAGTTCAAATTAGTTCGAAGCAGTTCAATGAATGATTATTTTTTTAACATTTGGTTCATGCAGGTGGGCCCTAGCCTACGTCACCTTTTTACGGTGAACCACTTTGAACCCCTTTGAACCCTGGTTCAAAGTTGTTCAAAGAGGTTCAACAATAGATAGTGGGTAGAGTCATAAGTGAAGTGACAGCTGATGGGATAGATGACATAAGCCGACGGTGAAGTAATGGTTAAGTTATTAATATGGATAGTTTAGATTTGATGGGAGCCACGGGGCAAGCCTCAGATAAAGTTTCAGGTTGTGATTAGTGAAATCTCTAACACGAGTGAGAGATATTGCTTATGGGATAATTAATGATGATATTAAAGTTTGTGGATTTCAAGGACATCTTGTTGTTGAATCATTACTACTCACATCATTTTAAATTAATGTTCCTGACTAATGCTTATTAAAGTCAACTTTTCAGGGCACAATCTTTCAAAAATATAAATAGCTTTGTAAGTGTTCTCTTCTTGTTATAATTATGTGGAGTCTTGGCTATGGGAGAGGAAATTATTTTGAGTCTGCGTAAAACAAGTAGCTCCTCAAGCTCTTTTTCATTTCCTATTGCTGTTTGATAATATTGATTCAAGAGGGGGGGTTTATTTTTATTCCTATGGGAGAGATGAGGACTAGTATGCATTTCTTCGGGAATGTCAAGAATATGGAATGTCGTGCCCCTGTTGTCACGAATACAGACTTGTTAGGGGTATCAATAGAAAAAATGGCAATTGACCTCACAAACTGTGCAGCAGAAGATCATAGTCTAGAGTTCCTGTCGAGTGGGTTATTGGAAGCTGCGGCTTTCCCTCCATCAGTTGTATTCCTAGGGTTGGTTCAAAAATTTATTAACAGATATGATGTTAAATCCAAGTGCATAATGAATGTGGAAGGCCAAACCCTTGTGCTAGTTAATAGAGAAACTATCATGGCTATTTTCAAAATCTCAGAGGAATCTCTCATCAGTTTCACTCGCACCCAATCTCTAGTTCAGTATAGAGAAAATATAGATAAAAATCATAGTTATGTGGCCCAGAAATGGACTCAAACTAATTATAAGGAAGGATCCTAGTTGCCTAAAGTTCTCACTAAAGACCATATGAAGCCACCTATTTATGATGTGATAGTTTTACTTCACCGGATTAAAGGTTCAGAGCAAGTTCTCCTCTTTGAGGAGTGGATGTTTTACTTTATAGAGATAGTCTTGGAAGGGAGGCAACATCTTGATTGGGTGGAGATTATTGCCAGTTCCCTGAGGGACCAACTTAAACAAGCCCAGGCCATTAAGAAGGATTTCTTTATGTCTTCCTATTTGATATACTGTCTGGCATGCACATAGGATCTATCAACCATTAAACATGTCCCTTGGAATGAAGACCTTTTCATCTATGAGTACTGTCCCTTATTAAGAAAGGATAATATTTTGGAAGACTACAGAAAGGTTCATGATGTTTTTCTGGGAAGATTGTGTCAACAATTGGCAAGAGTTCCAAACCAAAGAGTCTCATTGGAAGCACATAAATTGGTTCAAGTCTACGAAAGTTTTTGCATTCAATTTCCATGTTTTACTTACATTCAGGTTGGAGGCTTTGATGAAGAACCTCTTAGGCTCCCAAGATTTTCTTTTGACTATTTTATATTGGTAGAGGTCTGCAGGCAATTGTTCATAGTTATTAAAAATACCCTGCCAAAAGAAAGGTGGCCTTCTATGTTTCTAGTTAAGGTTGGAAACTTGGTGTGTAATAGTATGATGGATGCCTCGGTGATAGGAAGCAACTTGTTAAGTTTTCACATGCAATTCTATGAGGTAAGGAGCGGTTTTGACAATAAGGGCTTTGCTAGAAAAGTTCTAAGTCTAAGTAATTATCCATCGCCCAGTTTGCACCTTGAAGATCTATGGGAAGATCTTAGTGACAAAGAAGCAGTCTAGGAGTAGGATCACTCAAGACTTGGAGTCCCATAGATCAAACTATTGCAGTTAAAGTTTGATATAAAGGGAATAGAAGAGGATAGTTCTGAAGCCGCAAGTTTATATGTCATCAATATAGAAGCAAGAAGTCCTATGGTCATAGATTGGAACAAGAAGGAGGAAGATGATATAAATTTAAGAGCTCAAACCATATTTGGGGTTACAGAGACCTGGTTGATAGAAAAGAAAAAGAAAGGAGAAAAGAACCCCCCTCTTGAAAGGCATAGTACAGAATCAGCCCTAAAAAATGTGAAACATGTCTCATCTAATGTGTCTCGTGTGGTTCATAATGCAGGTAAAGTCACATCCCCTAAGAAAAAGGTGGTTCCCAGTGGACATCCTACCATACCTAGATTGAGGCCTAGAACAAGATCGGAAAGGCGTTCTCAGATGGCATCCTTAGGACTTGACTATCTGGATATTGAGATTAATGATGAGGATATTTCCTTTCAATTGGATCAACAAGAAAAGGTTCAAGAAATTCTTACCAGTAACATAGAAGTACCTCAGGCTGAGAGCACTCCTATCAAAGCACCTGACAATCAGATAGTCACTAGTTCAGTCCCTCCTTGGTTAACCAAATTAGTGAGTAAAAGGAAGAGTTATAAGCCTATTTCACTTCTTGTGAAAGAGATTGTCACCAAATATGCCACCTAAACTCCTAAAGAAAATAGAATGGAGAGTGATGGAAGATTATCTACTGATCCATCTACTAGAAAGGTGACTATAGAAATAGCAACCTTCAAGCCTAAAGAAGGAATTCAGGAACCAGAGGTGGAAGACTTTGAAATCACTAAGATGGAGCTTGGTGTTCTAACCAGGGACTCTAGAGATCATATTTTTAAATTTTCAGCTGATCATATGCTCAAGCAGTCACAAAAGGATGGGAGAGAGAAACATGAATTGAAATAGCTAGTATCTACCATGGCCGAGTTTCTTTCCTCACTGATGTTGGAGCACTGCCACTAGCCCAGTCACCACAAGACTTTGATTTGAATTCAGATGAAAGCCAAAGGCTAGTGAAACAAATGCAAGAGGGTAGAGTTCTAGTGGAGGTCATGAAATCCTGGATAAATAATGTAATCGATAAAGGGAGTGCTTTCATACAAGAGTTTATATCTACCTGCTTAGATGGGGAAGGATTACTCGATGAGATTCAAACTCTGGTCCCAAGCTGGGAAATGGAAGAAGAGAAATGTATAGCGGTTGTCATATAGGTTCAAGAAATAGAGATGTATGGAGCAACTCAATTCTTAGCAAAAAATCGGATGAAGTTGGTAGACCCCTATATGTTGTTCATCTTGAAATAGAATTTCAGCTGGAAAAACACAATGTTTAAAGCTGCGATTTCTCAAGCCAAAGCAATAGAGAAGGCGGTACTAGATATGCATGCAAATTCCCTTAAAGACATCAATATAGTAAATCCCTCAAGTATTTTACAAATTGATGAAGGTAATAGGGACACAGACACCATGGTCAAAGTCTTTACAGATACCATGAATGCTCTTAAAGAAAACGAAGCACCGAAGATAGATTTCACCAAAATAGAAAACATGGAATCCATGTTGCTACTGAATAGGGGCCAGTTACCTAAGCAAGTGGAGAGGATCAAGGAGTTAAGATGGGAGAAGAATGCAACTCAGAAAAGCTGACAGGTCTAAAGAATTTGCATTTTCAGCCAGCTCAGGAATTGGTGAACATGTTCCGAATCTAGAAGCTCATACAAACTACCACGTTAGAAGGCCTTGGAGGGAGTTAGAATTTTTTGGGATAGCATTTACCTTTCCTTCTATTTTAAAAGACATGTGTTATGAAACTCTCATTTTACTTGTATAACTAGTTTTTAACAATTTTTCTGGTGTCCGAGAGGCTAGGTTTTTCTGGAGGCTCTCTTGGACCTAAAACTATAAATGCTAGAGCATTAAACTATGAAGGGGTTAGAAATTATAGATAGAAAAATAGATAGTTTTTTTCTAAGTAGATAGCTAGAATAGTCTTTTAAGTTCTGAAACAGTTTGTGACTTGTTTTGATTAGACTTTGATCCGACCATATATGAATATATAGATGCATGGTTTGATTTAGATCTTTGAATCAAAATCTGAAATGTATTGGTTACTTTGAGAATTGGTACATTTATATCTATGCATGTATTATTTATACTTAGTCACTCCCGGTTTCTTTCTAGTTATTTCTCCTTGAGTTATTTTATAGGTTCTTTGTTTTAGAAGTAATTAGTAGATCTTAGTATTCTTCATAGTGTGAATTAATCATCTATTGATTCTTAAAATTACCTCAATACCCAAGAGTATTTGAGTGGTCCTTCCACTTTTTCTATTTAAAAGTGTATGTATTTACTTTTATGTTGATAATTCATTGAATATCCTACAAGGAAGTTAAACCTTCAAAATTCAAAGGGAAGCAATTTCTGATGCTTACCCAATTGTTGATGAATTGTTTGTCTTCAAAGGCATAGAGTTTTTATTTGATTTTATTTAAGAAGAAGAAGACAAATATGTTTGCCAACAGATTTTTGGTGACTCTATTGGGGAGAGTCCAGTATAAAACACTAGGTTCTCAACTGATATAATGCCACAAGATGGTATTACCACACAATGATGTGTTTCATGTGCTTCAACCTAACCTAGGATTTGAAGACACACAAGAAGACATTATTTCAAGCCTAGCTACAGCAGCGTGGAGATTTAAGCATAGTAATTAGTAGTTTCATCAAGTCCAAGCAGTACTTGAAAGAGAAGAAATAGCTGAGCGACTGAGGGGTATACCAGTTTCTCATGAAGTAGTTATAGTAAATAGACTTGCACAAGCCCCAACAATAAATTAAGGTCATTCCCAAATATTGAAACTAGAAAAAAAGAGATATACCAGAGGTGATAGGAGTAGGGGATTGGTTGATGAAGACTTTGAAGCTTTGAGAAATCTTAGTTTTGAACCTGATCTTACTACCCACAAGAAGAAGAAAACTCAAACATTTAGCAGACCTTCTTCACCTCCAGCTAGCCCATTTGTTCCACCCCTTTTCTGAGCTATTGTAACACTAGGTACTATGGTACCTACTATTCTTAATATCCATCCTTTGAATTTCCAGTTACCTAACATGGCTGCCAATCAACCCTGTGGTCAAAATATTGGCCCACTGAACTTAGGGGCTAACCCCCCTGGGGATTTTCCTAAAGGTGCTAATCAGGTCTTGCCCAAGTTCAGTGGAGATGGAAAAGTAACCACTGATGATCATCTCAGTGCTTTCCATACTACTTGTGGTGTTATTAGTGTTCCTATTGAAGAAGTAGTAGTCAGGCTCTTTGTCAGGACCTTAGTGGATACTGTAGTTGACTGGTTTAGTCATTTACCTAATGGTTCAATCACTAATCGGAATGACATGAAAACTACTTTTGAAACAAGATTTAAAACTCCTGATAATGAGATTTCATTATTGCTTCAACTTAGTCAACTAAAAAAAGAAATACATGAGCCTATGCAAGAGTTTGTGGCTAAGTTTAATAGAATCTTGCAAAGGATACCAGCAAATTCAGCACCAAGTAATGAGAATAAGAAGATTTTCTTCTTGAATACTGTTCCACTTGATATAATCTTTCACTTGTTAAAAGATGGAGTGGCTGATTTGGCTGCTGCCTAGATACATGCTATTCAACTAGAAGATACGCTCATAACGGCTAGAAAATGGAAGAGAGAAGTTCAAGCTTTAGGAAGTCCCTCATCCTCTACAAAAATAGACCCTCTAATGTAGAGGTTGATGAATGATATGGCTATGACCAAGAGATAGTAGAATAAGGCTAGTTCTTCATACCAATCCCCTTATCAAGATGTTAGCTGAAGACAATATAATCAACCTCCGGAAAAAACTCCTCTCTTTCTGAGTTCACAACTAAGATTGTAGATTGAATCTGCCTCAAGGGAAACAATGTGTTCCTTTCATCTAACAACTGATCATGATGGAGAATCTTGTCCTGATTGGTTAAGATGTCTTCAAATAAATGCAACAAAAGATACTATCAGTATAGAAGAGTTGAAAGAAGAGAAAGACTCACCTGATATTAGTTTGTCCAGTTCTTTTTATCTAGAGTATGAGCCAAGCTCTGATAGAGGTGGAAGTGTTTTAGCAACTTTGGAGGATCCTTCCTATGCTATTCTAATGAGAAATTAGAGAACGTAAACGTTTGTCCCTGGTTCAATTGCTGCTAATGCTAATGCTAAGCGTAAAGAAGCCAGAAATGGAGAGACTCCTACATGTCCAAAAGGTCTTGAAGTGAAGATCTTACCAAGAGGTAGTCCAATTCCTTCCTCTTCATTTGACTTTGTTGAATTCTGTAAAACAACCACAATCTCCATTTCCCCCGCAAAATACCTCAAAATGAATCCTAAAGAGTTGGACAAACTGGTAAAATATGTTAAAGGGGAGTCAAGTTCAAGCCCCAAATCAGATAACCCTCTTATAGGTGAGAAGGCCACAGTTGAGGAACCACTTGTCTTTAAGCCCCAAGACACTCCATAGACACCTGAAGAATGTCCCTTTGTTAATACAATTGAAAGTGAAATAGAAGAAAGGAAGCCTAATCTCTTCTATATCTCCTTGCTGCTAAATGGCCAGAAACTCAGCAATTGCATTATTGATTTGGCACATTAGATAACATCATTCCTGCCCCGGTTGCAAGAGCCCTCAGTCTCACCTTGACTAAAACTTATGGCCATTTTTATTCTATGGATGGGAAACAAGTATCATTAATGGGTCAAGTCAAAGATGCCCAAGTTGTTCTTGCTACATATCCTGATAAGCGTTTGAAGTTGACTATCCTGGTAGTAGATATCCCAACTAGCTACAGTATGCTTCTCAGTAGAACCTTTTGCAAAGATTTAGGAGGAGACATTAAGATGGACTGGTCAGAGGCCATGATCCCAATAGGTAAAAAGAAAGTAAAACTTGAACCCGAGCCTAAAAATAAATATACTGTGGTACCCTCGGATAATCCAAAATCTCAAATTTTGTATGAGGAGTGTCATTTTGGCAACTATGTCATTTTAGCCGATCTTGAAAAGGTTGGTGAAACTTCTTCTCAAAAAGAAGAGGATATATGGAAGATGGAGTTTGATGACAACTGCTCCAATTCAAGCTCAGGTGTGAGGGTAGTCCTTTTCCCTCCTAACAAAGAATGTATTCCTCTTTCTTTCAAATTAGATTTCAAAAATACTAACAATACTGCAAAATATGAAGCCTTACTGTTGGGATTGGAAGAGGCAAAACTGAGGGGAGTCAAGAAGTTGATTGTAAAAGGTGATGCTGAGGTAATCATGAAGCAGGTGAGAGGACAATTCTTTGTTAAGAATGAGAGGTTAAAGCACTACAGAAATTTGGTATGAGATGAGCTAGATTTCTTTGACACCTTCTCCATAGAATTTATACCAAGAAATCAGAACACCAGAGTAGATGCCTTGGTGGTATCGGCTTCACTATTGTTGCCACACCCTGACTTTAAAACTCAAAAATATCAAATTGAGATGATTTACAAGCTAAGTACCTAATAATGTGGAGTATTGGCAAGTCTTTGATAGTGATTCCCAGCTTAGAGATTTCCTAGAATGTGTCATAGGCTTTTCAGATATATATTTTGAAGGATCTAACAGCGAGTGCAAAGAAGTCTGCGAAGATGTTGCAGGTAGTGATGGAGTGATTCAACTAAAGGGAAATAAAATTCCCAAAGGCCTCGTATCTCTAGAACATTTGTTCAAGAGAAAGATGATAGTATTGTTAAAGAAAAGATATCTCATGTGCATAATGTTAAAGAATATGACAAAATTGATATAGGTGAGCAAGATGATCCGAAATGGATTTCTATTGGTTAGACTTGCACCTCATCTGAAAAAGAGGACTTGAAGAAGTTACTTATGGAATGTAGAGATGTCTTCGCTTGGGGGTATGAAGACCTAAAAAATTTTAGAGGAGGCCTATTTGAACATCAAATCCCTTTAAAGCCTAGTGTTACCCCATTTCGTCAAAAATTAAGGAACTATAATCCGAAAGTGTGCATGTCCTTCAAGTTGTCAAAAAATAGCCTCCAAGTTTGTCAAGTTCAAATTTAGCTATCCTTGGTTGAATCTTTTCCAAGACTCATGCTTCACATGAACCACTTCGAACCTCTTTGAACTCTGGTTCAAAGTAGTTCGAAGCAGTTCAATGAATGATTATTTTTCTAACATTTGGTTCATGCAGGTGGGCCCTAGCCTACGTCACCTTTTTGCAGTGAACCACTTTGAACCCCTTTGAACCCCGGTTCAAAGTTGTTCAAAGAGGTTCAAGGACAGATAGTGGGTAGATTCATAAGTGAAGTGATAGCTGATGAACAAATGACATAAGTTGACGGTGAAGTAATGGTTAAGTTATTAATATGGACTGTTTAGATTTGATGGGAGCCACGGGGCAAGCCTCAGATAAAGTTTCGGGTTGTGATTAGTGAAATCTCTAACACGAGTGAGAGATATTGCTTATGGGATAATTAATGATGATATTAAAGTTTGTGGATTTCAAGGACATCTTGTTGTTGAATCATTACTACTCACATCATTTTAAATTAATGTTCCTGACTAATGCTTATTAAAGTCAACTTTTCAGGGCACAATCTTTCAAAAATATAAACAGCTCTGTAAGTGTTCTCTTCTTGTTATAATTCTATGGAGTCTTGGTTGTGGGAGAGGAAATTGTTCTGAGTCTGCGTAAAACAAGTAGCTCCTAAAGCTCTTTTTCATTTCCTGTTGCTGTTTGATAATATTGATTCAAGGGGGGGGTTTATTTTTATTCCTATGGGAGAGATGAGGACTAGTATGCATTTCTTTGGGAATGTCAAGAATATGGAGTGTCATGCCCCTGTTGTCATGGATACAGACTTGTTAGGGGTATCAATAGAAAAAATGGCAATTGACCTCACAAACTGCGTAGCAGAAGATCATAGTCTAGAGTTCCTGTCGAGTGGGTTATTGGAAGCTGCAGCTTTCCCTCCATCAGCTGTATGCCCGGGGTTGGTTCAATAATGTATTAATAGATATGATGTTAAATCCAAGTGCATAATGAATGTGGAAGGTCAAACCCTTGTGCTAGTTAATAGAGAAACTATAATGGCTATTTTCAAAATCCTAGAGGAATCTCTCGTCAGTTTCACTCCCACCCAATCTCTAGCTCAGTATAGAGAAAACATAGATAAAAATTGTAGTCATGTGGCCTAAAAATGGACTCAAACTAATTATAAGGAAGGATCTTGGTTGCCTAAAGTTCTCACTAAAGACCATATGAAGCCACCTATTCATGATGTGATAGTTTTACTTCACTGGATTAAAGGTTCAGAGTAGGTTCTCCTCTTTGAGGAGTGGATGTTTTACTTTATAGAGATAGTCTTGGAAGGGAGGCAACATCTTGATTGGGCAGAGATCTTAGGCACCTATATTAAAGATTCCTAATTTCAAAAAAGACTTTATCATTTATTGTTATGCCTCTGAGCATACTCTATCAGGTATACTCATGCAAAAAGATGAGAAGAGATAGGAAGCACCCATAGCCTTTATGAGCACACCTCTGAAAAGATACAAGCTCAAATATTCTCAGATGGAAAAGCACACCTTCACTGTGGTGAAAGTAGTAAAGCAGTTCAGGTATTATATACTTCATTCCCATTGTACAGTTTACATACCTGAAACTACAGTGAAAAGTATTTTAACTCAAAAAGAGATTGGTATGAATAATAGAGAAGTCTGGATAGCAAAGATTCAAGAATATGAATTGATAATTAAGCTAACCAAATTGGTAAGAGGGAAAGGCTTGTGCAAGTTGATAGCAGAGAATGGTGAGCCATCTGAGAAAATTGATGAAGTACCCATGGCGTTGCTAGTCAGTCTAACCGACCCCTGGTTTTCAGACATGGATTATTTCCTTACCTATGGTGAGTGTCCTAGCCACCTAAACCCCAAAGAGAGGTGTAACTTGAAATTGAAGGTGAATAAATATGTGATATCCTAGGGAACACTATATAAAAGGGGCATAGATGGAACCTTTCTAAGATGCGTAGATGCTGAGCAGCAGAAAGAACTATTGAAAGTATTTCATGATGAAGCTTGTAGAGGCCACTACTCAACTGTAACTGCATTTAAGATTATTCAGAATGGTTGTTCGTATAGTTGTCATGAAGCCTTGCATGCTTGGATATATGTTGAAGACATGTTAGTGATGTTTCAGTCATGGACGCATAGTCTTTTGATGAGTAGAAGGGAAGTTATGTAGTCACTATTTACCAGCAATAGTTTCCTGTGTTTTCTCAGAAGAGCCGATAGAGTTTTTATTGTTTCTAGAGTTGCACCTATCCTGTGGGTATGCACCCTTGGATTTAAACTTAGAGAAGAGTTATTGATGTTTGGTTAAGATCGCATGAAGTAATTCAACTTGAGGAGAAAGATCTAGTTGTTTTGGTAGACCCGATACTGTGTAGCATGCATCTACAATTATCTTATTGGATAGGTCCCATAATGTGTTGCGTGCATAGTAGAGCTGACAGAATGTTTATCAAAGTTTGTTATGGTTTCTATAATATGATTTCAAGGTGGTTCTAATAGGCTGACTTGATTATATCATTTAAAGGAAAGATATTTATAGGCATTCATTTGTGATTGCTTGAGTGTGGTTCATAGTTGATTAAGCAGAGCAGAGCAGAGTGTGCAAAGTGTTGAGCCATCAGAAGTAGGTCTATGTGACCAAGTAAATTATTTGTGCTATACATTGGAACTGATCTAGACAACAGGTCAAAGCACAGTTCACCAAGATCCAGATATAGTGTCTATATATTAAACAGAAGGTTGTAGCCTTCACCCCTTTGAGCAGTGTGCTCTAGGATAGTGCATCCTCTCCCCTATCAGGGACAATTGTAAAAGACTCCTAACAGGGTCCGACCCTTAACCAGGTCTGCTCTACTAAATATATATTAAAGCAACTCCTAACAAGGTTAAGGATCTTCTAACAAGGATCATAATACTCTAGTGCAGAATATTAGTGGGTATCAATTCCCACTGGGGTTTTTAACTATGTGGGTTTCCCCATAACCAAAATATTGGTGTTGAGTTCATGTGTTCTTTCATTGTGTTTATGCTTTATGTTTAAGTATACTTAATTGGATAAAGAATTGAATCTTGTAGATAACTGATTCACCACCCCCCCTCTCAGTTATCTCTTGGGACTATTCCTAACAATTGGTATCAAAGCCAAGTGCCTCAGAGAGAAATTTTAACAGCTTGAGGTTGATCAGATGGCGTACTTCAGGAAAGAAAGTCCTAAGTTCCACGGAGATAATTATCTTGATTGGAAGAACAAGATGGTGAGCCATTTGCAGTGCATTGGTTTTGAAGTTTTTGATGTAACTATCAAAGCAGCCAAGATATCTACCCTAGAAGACCTTGCACAGGATGATGCTACTGATAGGAAAAAGGAATTGTTTCATCAGAATGCTATTGCTAAAGAAGCCCTTATCATTGTAATACCCCAAAATTGGCACCTATTTATTTCAAGAAAATTTTGGTGTATTTCTTCAATTCTATGTCATCAAAGTCCTAGTTCCCTAGGCAATTTTCTCTCTCCTACTTGACTCTATTTGACTTGATGTCAGTTGCAAAGACCCTAAATTGAAATAATCAAATGCTAAATTAATTCTTAAAAGTCTTTGACTTATATTAGCTAAATTATCCCTATGATAAATTAATTTAATTCTAAAGTCCTAAGTGCTTTAAATTAAATTAAATCTACCCCTTTAGCTAATACACATCAAAAAGGAATTAATATCATTTAATTATTTGAGTGGACATCTCTCTATTTGAATTTACTTATTCAAATTAGTCACACCCCCATATGTGGCATAAATTCCACTTTTTAATTAAATAATTCCATGCCTATTTGTGCAAAAAGTGAAGAGCCTTAATGGAAAATGAAGTCACTTAGGACATGTGGCAAAAGGAGTTACATGCGAGATTCCCCCTCTTTTTCTATTTAAGAGCTTACCTTTTCATTTCAAAGGATCAAATTTTTGAGAGCATAGAGATTATAGTGAAATTCTACTACATTCTTTGAGATTGATAGCTTTTGATTGTTATCATTTTAGTTAGTTCATTTAGTATAATATTGCATTTCTCATCTTCTTAGTTTACTTACTTGTTCTTAGATTTAGTCACATTTTCTTTTGAAAACTCTAAAAAGGACTTGCATTCTCATTTCTAGATTAACATGCATTCATGCTAGATTGCTTGAATTTCAGATTTCATGCATATGCTTTTCTTTTAAAATCTTCCATTGTAGTTCGGTCTTATGGTTGTTGGCTTTCGATCTGAGAGCAATCTTGAAAACATCCCGTCTACATAGGAGGCAACAGATCGCTTCACTACGGATTTCGAATTGAATAACTCATATTCTTTTCTATAATCTGATCATGTGAGTAATGATCATGTTGCATGTGTGTTGAATTTGAGGTTGCATTCACTCATACACATTTTGGCACCCACCGTGGGGCAGAAAAGATCAATTTCTGGCCTCATTCTTGATTGGTTTTTCAGTTTTAGTGTTGGTTCCAGGCCTTGTACGGCCATTTACAGCCTAGAAACCTTA
Organism: Chamaecyparis obtusa; assembly: GCA_027943335.1. NCBI lineage: Eukaryota > Viridiplantae > Streptophyta > Pinopsida > Cupressales > Cupressaceae > Chamaecyparis > Chamaecyparis obtusa. Next base: position 240,537 of record BSBK01001133.1, read on the forward strand.
TAATATAATAATGGATGGATATAATGATGAATCCTCTTTCTCATGATTTTGGTTTGGTTCATTTTTATAAAGAGATGAATAAGTTATGATCATTTTGGTGAAAGTGGGTATTTGCAGATTTGAGATTCTCTGAATACAGTTAGATTAAAACATCTGGTATGGACAAATTGTGAAGAATAAAGATCTCTAATAATATTCATTGAAAAGATACATGAATTATCTTTCATTTCCTTTTAGTTTGAGTCATTTTTATTTAGATTTGTAAAAGTTATGGGCATTTGAGTGAAAACTAGTTTTTAACAATCTGTATTGGAGTTGCAGGAAATGATTTATTCTTAGAAAATGATTTATGAATGGAAAAAATAAATGGATTACATATTTGGAAACTAGATTCATTAATAGTTACTTTTAAATTGGTTTTCTTTCATTTTTATTCTTTCTAAGAAAGATATGTGATTCCCGAGGCAGGGCCTGGTGTTTTAAATCTGGTTTATGACAGAAAAATGGCAGTCTGAAAAGGTTATTGGTTGAGGAACCAAATTGAATCATAAGACCTTGTAATTTTGGGAAATGATAGTTCTTGATGTTGGATAAAAACTTCATTCTTTCCAAAAATTTTAATATTGTGATTTTATGGGTCAAATAAATCAATCTTTAAAGACTGTCTTGAAGACAACAATGTTACATATCTTACGGTTTGCCATTGATTTGTCTTGATTCTGTACTTTCAGATGTGTGCTAAATGTTGGATTGCAGATCTTTGGACCTAAGGTGAGTTCTTAAAATCTCTACAACACTTGGTTTGGGTATAAAATTAATCTCTCATGTGTTTGGCTTGAGTGTTACACGCTTTCATAGAACACATTTTTTATGCTCTTAATGGGAAATAAACGAACATAGATTTGCTTTCATAGAAGTTTGTGTTTAAGTGCATGCTTGTCTTTTAAAAATTAAGTAATTCTTGGTTCCAATATCAAAAAAAATCTCATTGAGTAATCTAGGGCATGGATTCATTCCTTTTTTACATGAAGAGTTAAATGCACCACTTTGTGGACTCACTTCATGTTTACTTGGAAAGTTAAATATTCCATGATTCAAACCCTCTTGCACTTATGAGTAGTATTGATTAGCAGTCTTAGATTACTTGTGATTGATCTAGATTTCTATCTTGGGTTATTGGACTCGCTAATCCACCAGCCCCTCGTTCCACCCCGTGGTTGCAATCTCAGTGCCACATTAAAGGGGAGGGGTCTACAGGAAAGAAGCGTTAATTGTCCCACTAGGAAAACCTTTTGTGCTTTTTGGAACTCACTTGTTTTCTAGGGTGTGGGATCACTTTGAGTTTGTGTGAGGAGTTAAATGCACCACTTTGTGGACTCACCTCACATTTACTTGAAGAGTTAAATGCACCACCTTTAGTGCTTTCCAATACTTTTGATAGAGAATTAGTTACTTTTTCATTTCTAGAAGGCCTGCTTGGGGATTTCATCACCTCAAGGGATGACCTTAACTCCCATGTTCCGGTGGAGTATAAATATCAGGAGGTGAATCCAAAGACACCTCTCTTGGGAATGAGTTAGATTTCACTCTTGGCTAAGTCTCAAAGAACTTTATACCTTTGAGAAGTGAAGGAGGAGATTTGGGTTACTGTCTCCCCCCAGCTGTGTGATTTTAGATTCTTCTCATCTACGGATTTGTGCCTCACGTATCTTGTGTATATCGAGGAATCCTTTTAGAAAAGCCATGTATATCCTTGTAGACAACTTGCTAGGATGTTATTGTGTTCTAAGTGCCTGCTAAAACATTTTCAAGAACATACACAAGTAGAGTCCTTAGGGAGTAGAAATACTAAGTCACTATTCCTATTCATGCGCAAGGTTGCTTTGTCCCTTGCCCATTGCTTGAAGACATTTTGCTTGAACTCCTTGATTTCTATCTTACGTGCTTGATCAATGACATAAATCTAATCTACCTTTTTGTCCGTGATCTATTTTTCTATTTTCCTGTCGTTCACCGTTAGAAACTGGTTGTCTTGAGTTAGGAATCAATTGATCTTTTCTTTGACTCACATTGTCTCCCATCTATTCATCTTATCTCTTTATGCCTTTTTTACCTCACGTTGTGATAGTCTTATCTTGATTGTTCTAGCCACTTCTTTTGATGATTCGTACCAGGTCCATCTTGCATCTTGGCTGTTCTAGCCATTCATCTCCTCTTCGTTATCTTTGAGACAGAGTCTAGCTTTATCCTGAATCTTCTCTCATTACATCTTCGTCTATGACTATCACGACTCGAAGTGGCAAGACTTATCCCATTCAGAATACTGATCAAGATCAAAGTAAACCTTGTAATCAAGACATAGGTCATTCTGAATCTGTTATGAAATCTAAACTTTGTGAGAGATCCTCACATTCCTCCTCATTCCAAGAGTATTACAATCCATTGTTTCAGATACAGTCTGACTTATTATTTCAAGAATATTATAACCCATTGTTTGAAGACCAGCAAGACTCTGAAGGGTCACTTTCTAAAATTGAACCTATTGATCCTTTCAAACCTATCGACTCTTTCACGATCTCTCATAATACTACCAAGAAGATGGGAGATCCATTCCACTTCCTGGGGGGAGGTAAATTCAACAAAATTCATGAGCAATCTCAGAATGACCAAGGACATGGTCAGTCTCGAAACAACAAGAGTTATGATCAATCCCACAATATTCAATATTCAATCAACATCCAAGACCTTTGCAATTTGAAACAACGACAAGGGGAGCCTCTCCTAACATTTCTCCAGAGATGGAGACAACTATGCACGAAGTATCCACATGAATTACTCGAGTCTGAAAAGCTCGATATCTTCTTGGGCAATCTTGTCCCAGATTTTGGATACCAAGTACGATTACAAGGTCCCCTCACTTTTGACAATATGATTAGGTGGGCTGTGAGGATAGAAGCATTTATGGTCAAGAAGGGAGAATTGACTTTGAACAAAGACAACAAGCAACGACCTTCTCTCTCGAACATGGATAAGGATAAGATTGTCAATAGAAACATAGATGTTATGGATGATAGGGTTGTTGACAATGTGATGCCAAAACCCTCAAAGTCTATCTTTAATCTTAGCTCTAGCATACAAACGGTCAAAGCCACTGAGAAGGCTATGATAGAAACTCAACCACCTTCAATATTTTCTAGAAACAAACCTTGGCTCTCTCAACCCAAGCATAACTCCACTTCCTTGGGAGAACCTCTTGATGTGGTTTATAGGACTTTGGTGCAGAACCATAACAAGAATTTAAATCATCAGGAATTCAAAGACTCCTTTCCTCCTCATGGGAAAAGTGAATTATCCAAGTCTAAAGGTACCAACAATGTGGTCAACTATACATATGATACTAGTGACATTGTCATCAATGAGATTGAACCTATTGATGTTGAATACCGTGACATGATCATTGCTCCAGGGAGAAAGGATACTCCTAAACCCAAAACTCCCTTTATCTTGTGAGGCCCTGCGTTTCCCTCTAATAACTCCACATAGTCTCCAGCTTGTGCGAATGCTATCACTCAATCTCATGCGAAGATTGTTCTCAAAGGTCCTGAACCCTCGACATCTGGACCAAAACTATCTATGGATAAAGCCCTCACTGAGGAAAACATCCCCAAAGATCTCAATCTCAATCGGTTCCAATCTATGGTGGGTCATTTAACTTCACCTCACTATTTGTGCTTTTCCAAAGAAGATGATCATTCCTTAAGCCATCCGCATGATGCTCCCCTGCACATTGAATTTATGGAAGGTCCCAAGCATGTCCACCGCATCCTCATTGACAATAATGTTGGCCTAAATACTTGCTCTGCTAAGCTGCTTACCCAAACGATAGACAACTTTGTTCCTCCCAATAGGGAGTCCACTAAGTTCTATGATGCTAAGCTAAAAGAAATAGAAAATACCTTGAAGATCAAAGATATTGGCATGGGGGAATATTAGTTTGAGTCCATGTTGACATTGACAACTCTCCCTCCATCTCCACATTCCTATGAGGAACCTTCTGAAGACGGATTCGGTATTAGCTATCAGAGCTATGAGCTTGACCAATGCTGCAACTTGCACTCACATGTAGATTTAGATGATGAAGAAACACAGATTCAGCCTATGACATATGAAAGACCTTTGAATGATCAAAATTTTGATTCAGACTACCAGAAAGAGTCTTATCTACCTTCTCAAGTGCTTCAAGAACATGATCTTGGTCCTCACCAGGAGGATTTTATACACTCTACTAAACAGATTTCTACTACTGTTGCTACTACTGAATATGTCACTACCTCTAATGGAACACATACTGATTGGGAGAAACTATTGGACACTTCCCTTATCTTGGGTATGCCTCAAGGTATGCCTATTCTAGATTGTTCCACCACTTCTGCTATTGAACAAAATCCTACTGTTGATGACTACAATGGCACACATACTGATTGGGAGAAACTGTTGGATGCTTTCCTTATCTTGGGTATCCCCCAGGTATGCCTATTCTAGATTACTCTGCTACTTCTACTACTGACCGAAATCCTACTATTAAAGAAACACTTCCTATGTTAGATGACAAAAATGAAGAAAGTCTGCCTCTGACTATGTCTCTAGCTGAATGGGACTCTATATCAGATGCTACTACGGAAATACCAGTTGATGCTATGCACCTATATGCTAGTCTTAACAACTCAGAAAGAGGAGAAAATTATGATCCTCCAGATCAAGCTATTGATCATGATCCTTTCCACCCTCCTATGGAGATCATTCCTATGGCTCCTAGGTCATCTACTCCAAGCTACACTCCTACTGCTCCTACAAATCATGGGTATGTAAGACCCCATTCTGTTATAGCTTCATGGAATATTGGTAGATCCAAAATTGAAATGGTTCCTATTCATGCACTCTTACCACCTGAAAGGGGACCTAACTCTTGGAATAGACCATCTTGTTTAGGCTCACATAATATTCCTCCAAACCTATCTGACTCTTCTAAGATGACTCACAATCGACAACGCTCTATGGAAGATCACTTTCTTGATCTACCTGATGCATTCATGAATGATGAGGATGATACTGATATATTTTCACTTGAGCCCATCACATTGACTTCTCTTCCCTCTTCATCTCCAAGAAAAGTGGCTCGTCCACTTCCATCTCCATCTCTCCACCTAAACCATTCATATAAGCCTTTTTCATCCACAATTCTTGAGTCTTTTGGAAGTAACTTGGATGTACAACATAAAAGAAAAAATAATAAGAATCCACTTATATCTCAAGGTCACCATGTCCCATCTAATCGACATGTGACTCCGAAGAAAGAAAAAAGCAATAGAGGTGTTGAAAAGACCACAAAGGTCCTCAAAGAGAAGAAGACAATCAAAAGCCAGAAAATAAATAAAAAATGGATCTCAAAATCCATCTTACAAGCGTTGTCATCCAAAGCACCTCAAAGTAAAGAAGAAAAAGTTCAAAAGCTATGTGGATTCCAAAAAAAGGAAAATCAAAGTTTCCATTCGAGCTTCCAAAATTCTCATGCTTCCCTCCATTCCATCGCCCTTGCCTCTCATACTTTACCCTCTTCACTCCATCTTGCCTTTTCCCAAAGTGTGTATTAGTATCTCCTTATTGCTAATGGCATGACTAAGAAAAATCTAGAATGTACTCTTCCTAAGTGTTTAGAGCGTGGGAAATCTGACAAAGAGTTAAGGTGTGTCCATGAGGATATTTGTGGGTCTCACTTAAGTGATCTTTCCTTGACTATGGATCTCTTGATTGTTGGACACTACTGGTTGGATCTCCTTTTACTGCTACAACATCTAGTTCTGATTCTGCAACTTCTTAGTTGGCTACTACTACAAATGACCGTGTTTCCAGAGATCACCACTGAAGGAGAGAAACTCAAAGAGCCCATCAACACTCTTCATCTAAAGAAGTTCTATAGCTGACATTCTCTATGTGCTCATGTACATACTTATTGATCCTGAAAAAATCCTAAAAATTATATATTGCAAAAAATCCTAAAAATTGCAAAATGTCCTGAAAAAATGATCATCTTAGTGAAAACTTGGCAAACAGGTGCTTTGATGTATCTATTATCCTACTGAAAACCTAGTAAATAGGCACCTTGATAATACTCAAAAAAAATTGAAAAAAAAAATACAAAAAAAGCAAAAAAAGAGAAAAGTACAAAAAAAATGTGCCATTGCTGAAAACCTGGTAAACAGGCATCATGGTAGCAAAAATAGAATCTCTGCCAAGTTGGTGAAAACCTGGTAAATAGGTGCCACTTGTTTCCTAAAGTAACATCCTCTCTCAGCATCACTTGGCTCTTAGTTTCTTGCTTTAGTTTGCTTTCCAGCTTTAGTTTTCTTCCTTTGTTTCCTGCTTTAGTTTGTTTCCCGCTTTGGTTTGCTAGCTCATGCACTTGCCTTCGGTTGTTTTCAAGTTTTTGCTCGACTCTTCATAGATGGAATTGGTTCACGTTTGGGGGCACCCGCTTGGTCTAGGGGGCATTGTCCTATCACTTTCAAAAACTCTTTCGAGCATCAGTCACCAGCGACTCTCGCTACATCTGCCTGTTGATACCTAGCTCTTGTTCGACCTCTCTCTTTCGGGATCTCTCCCTTGCATCAGTCACCAGTGCTTCTCACTGTGTCTGCCTATTGTCATTATCTCATCGAGACTTCGAATGTCATCTTTCCAATTTGACTCCAATTCACTTGAACACGAGCATAAACTGAAACTAAAACTAAATGTGTGTTCTTTTGAGGCATGTTGAGCTTTGTTTTCTTTGAGGGTTTGTTTGTTTGCTTTCTTTGCTTTCTGCTTGTTGGTTTAGTTCCAATGATCCAAAAAATTCATATAAGAGGGGTGTCCGTCTATAAGAGCCTGCATCTTGTATTGGATGGCCATACGTACCTTGACTCCTTTTATATGGACGCTTTGGTGAGGTTGGTTCTTCTCCTTGTCTTTTGAGCGACTTCTTTCTGCTACTAGTGAAATTGTAAACGCTCGTCCTGCTAAGTGAACATAAGGGTCACTGCGAGCAATCTTTGGCAAAAGGAGGAACTCCTGTGTGTTTGGTGTGTTTATTGCAAGCAACATTCAGGTCATTCTAGCATCTATGTTCTAATGCTTATGTTAACTTGCTAGATTAAAAGGAATAGGTGTTCAGGTCATTCTGGCTTCTTGTGCCTTAATGCTTACACCTCATTCCGACAAATCTAAGACTTATGTCATATTCATATTCTCATGATAGTGATATTAGTGAGGATTGTATGACATCTTGCAATTTTCTAAACTTAAACAGCTCTGTGATGAAAACACGGGGAGTCCAACAACCAAGTCCTAGGGTTTGCATTTTTTTTTTCTAGGCTTGCATCTTTAGCTTAGGTTTGCATTTTCATTCTAAGCTTGCACTTTCTAGGCTTGCATTTGAGATGATATCTTGCTACTCTCTTGATTGCTTTTTGTTCATCGGAGGTTCTCCTCTTCCATCCCAGTTTCATCATGATTGCACAAGTTTTCGGGATCAAAATCAAAATCTAACATCTCTACATAGCTCGAAATCGCGTTTTAAATTCTGAGACCCTTTGGGATCAGATGCTTGTGCAGTTAGCCTTCTGGTGTCATCTTCCTACCAGACTCATCTTTGCATCATGTTCTCGAGATCTCTTTGTTCTTCTCATCAAAGTCAACCCTAGTCAAAATTTTGTCAACCATGGTCAAACTTGGTCAATAGGACCTCTGCATTGCTCCAATTTGCTTCTGCATCTTCTCGATGCTTCTTTAATCTGCTCTCAATTCTTCTCAATCTTTGATCTTATCTTTATCTATAATCTCTTGCTGTCAATAATCTTCTGACGTGTCATCTTTCGATTTCGCTCCCGAGGGGGCAGGATGATTGCATCATTGAATCTTGTCGAATCAATTCTTGAATCAGTCTAATTTGAATCTTTAGTTCTCATTGCTTGGGGCATCTCGGTGCCTCATATCCTGTTATCTTATCACCTATCTCTTAGGTATCTGAGCAATCTAACTTAGATCCTCGAGAATCAAGCTTCGTTCTGGAGATGGTTCTTGAAATCTTTTAGGTATTGGGGCAATCTAATCCTGATTCCTGGGAGTCAAGCTTCATTCTGGAGATGGCTCTCAAAATCTCTTTTAGACCGTTATCTGGGGAATCTAACCCAGGTCTCGGAGGGCTAAGCTACATATTGGGGCAATCTAACCCTGATTCTGGAGACAATCCTAAATCTGCATCTTCATCAATTGGTATTGGGGCAATCTAACCCTGATCCTGGTTCTGTTCTAAGACCGATGTCTTCACAATCTAACTTAGACTTTGGAAATTCTCATCATCTGTCACTTCAGACTATTCTTTGAATCAATGCACTGCTCGCACATCAATTCAAAGAGGGGCAAAATGTAATACCCCAAAATTGGCACCTATTTATTTCAGGCAAATTTTGGTGTATTTCTTCAATTCTATGTCATCAAAGTCCTAGTTCCCTAGGCAATTTTCTCTCTCCTACTTGACTCTATTTGACTTGATGTCAGTTGCAAAGACCCTAAATTACAATAATCAAATGCTAAATTAATTCCTAAAAGTCTTTGACTTATATTAGCTAAATTATCCCTATGATAAATTAATTTAATTCTAAAGTCCTAAGTGCTTTAAATTAAATTAAATCTACCCCTTTAGCTAATACACATCAAAAAGGAATGAATATCATTTAATTATTTGAGTGGACATCTCTCTATTTGAATTTAATTATTCAAATTATTCAAATTAATCACACCCCCATATGTGGCATAAATTCCACTTTTTAATTAAATAATTCCATGCCTATTTGTGCAAAAAGTGAAGAGCCTTAATGGAAAATGAAGTCACTTAGGACATGTGGCAAAAGGAGTTACATGCAAGATTCCCCCTCTTTTTCTATTTAAGAGCTTACCTTTTCATTTCAAAGGATCAAATTTTTGAGAGCATAGAGATTATAGTGAAATTCTACTACATTCTTTGAGATTGATAGCTTTTGATTGTTATCATTTTAGTTAGTTCATTTAGTATAATATTGCATTTCTCATCTTCTTAGTTTACTTACTTGTTCTTAGATTTAGTCACATTTTCTTTTGAAAACTCTAAAAAGGACTTGCATTCTCATTTCTAGATTGACATGCATTCATGCTAGATTGCTTGAATTTCAGATTTCATGCATATGCTTTGCTTTTAAAATCCTCCATTGTAGTTCAGTCTTATGGTTGTTGGCTTTCGATCTGAGAGCAATCTTGAAAACATCCCGTCTACATAGGAGGCAACAGATCGCTTCACTACGGATTTCGAATTGAATAACTCATATTCTTTTCTGTAATCCGATCATGTGAGTAATGATCATGTTGCGTGTGTGTTGAATTTGAGGTCACATTCACTCATACACAATCAGTGCCCTATCTGATGGTGAGTTTTCATCAATAAAAAAGCTAGATATAGCCCACAAAATATGGAAGCACCTAGAAGACATATTTGAAGGAGACAAACAAGTAAAGGATGCACGCAGAAAGACATGCAAGAAAAGATAAAATGCATTAGAGATGATGCCTGAAGAAAACATCAGAGCTTATAATCAAAGGATAAATGAAGCAGTTGCTGGAATCAGAAACAATGGTGGAGAGATTTCAAAGGAGGACATTATGGACAAGTTAATCACTACTCTCACTCTTGAATATGAAAGCAAGATCAACATCCTTGATGAGACCATGCAGCTTACATCTAATTTCAAGAGAGAGACCTTGATCAGAAAAATATGAGCCTTTGAGATTTCAAGATTGAAGACAAAACCAAAGAGTGAAAGAACCTTCAAAGCAATAGTTCATGGCAAGAAATCTGCAAACAGTTCTAGTAATTTTGATGATGATGATGATGAAGATAAAACACTCGATGATTTCATTGTTATGATTGCCAAAAGAGAAAAGAAAGAAAAAGGAAAATATGAAGGTCAATTACCATTTAAGTTCTTTTTATGTAATAAGATCGGTCACTTTGCATCTAAGTGTCCTACTAGAGCTAGAAAGTTCAAAAAGGATTACAAGCCTAAGTATTCTAAGGAATGCTACTATGCTGGAGATGGAGTTTTAGATGAAGAATATGGTGAAGAACAAATTGGATTCATTTCTATTGTAGACAAAATAAATAATAAGACAAATCATAAAGATGATAAAAAGGAACAAGAGCTGGCATTGATTTCACAAGCTGACATAAGAATAGACTAGATTATAGATAGTGGTTGTTCACATCACATGACAGGTGATAAAGGCAGGTTTGTTCATCTAGACAAATACAATGGCGGTATGGTTATATTCAGAGATAACACTCCTAAACCAATAGTTGGTAGAGGAGCCATCACCTTGGATGGAAATAATAGTACTGATGATGTTCTTTATGTTGATGGTTTGAAACATAACCTTCTCAGTGTTGGACAGTTATTTGGAAAAGGCTATTAGTTGGAGTTCAAAGATGACAAGTGCATCATTAACAACAAAGATGGTGTTCTGATTGCATCAGGCTCAAAGACAAAAGGTAATGTTTTTCAACTCAATTTAGAGGCAAGTTATTTTGTTACTAAAGTTGATGATAGTTGGTTGTGGCATAAAAGACTATGTCATATCAATTTTGATCACATAGTAAAGATAAGCAATGTAAAGGCAGTAAGAGATCTACCTAGCATAGCAAAGCCAATTGATACTATATGTAGGGAATGTGTAATGGGAAAGCATGTGAGAAATTGATTCAGGAGTGTTAGGGTCAGTTAGAGTCTCCATTAGGTAGTGTCTAAGACCCTTACTAGTTCATTCATTTTAAGCTCATCTAGTGTGTTCCCTTGATGCTCTTTCCTTTCAACAATCCTCCAAGTGTGCATGTCCTTCAAGTTGTCAAGAAATAGCCTCCAAGTTTGTTAAGTTCAAATTTGACTGTCCTTGGTTGAATCTTTTCCAAGACTCATGCTTCACATGAACCACTTCGAACCTCTTTGAACTCTGGTTCAAAGTAGTTCGAAGCAGTTCAATGAATGATTATTTTTCTAACATTTAGTTCATGCAGGTGGGCCCTGGCCTACTTCACCTTTTTGTGGTGAACCACTTTGAACCCCTTTGAATCCCAGTTCAAAGTTCTTCAAACAGGTTCAAGGACAGATAGCGGATAGAGTCATAAGTGAAGTGACAGCTGATGGGATAGATGACATAAGTCGACAGTGAAGTAATGGTTAAGTTATTAATATGGACAGTTTAGATTTGATGGGAGCCACGGGGCAAGCCTCAGATAAAGTTTCAGGTTGCGATTAGTAAAATCTCTAACACAAGTGAGAGATATTGCTTATGGGATGATTAATGATGATTTAAAGTTTGCAGATTTCAAGGACATCTTGCTACTGAGTCATTACTACTCACATCATTTTAAATTAATGTTGCCGACTAATGCTCATTAAAGTCAAATTTTCAAGGCACAATCTTTCAAAAATATAAACAGCTCTGTAAGTGTTCTCTTCTTGTTATAATTCTACAGAGTCTTGGCTGTGGGAGAGGAAATTGTTCCGAGTCTGCGTAAAATAGGTAGCTCCTGTTGCTGTTTGATAATATTGATTCAAGAGGGGGGGTTTATTTTTATTCCTATGGGAGAGATGAGGTCTAGTATGCATTTCTTTGGGAATGTCAAGAATATGGATTGTTGTGCCCTTGTTGTCATAGATACAGACCTGTTAGGGGTATCAGTAGAAAGAATGGCAATTGACCTCACAAACCGTGAAGTGGAAGATCATAGTCTAGAGTTCCTATCGAGTGGGTTATTGGAAGTTGCGGCTTTCCCTCCGTCAATTGTATGCCCAGAGTTGATTCAGCAATGTATTAACAGATATGATGTTAAATCCAAGTGCATAATGAATGCGGTAGGCCAAACCCTTGTGCCAGTTAAAAGAGAGACTATCATGGTTGTTTTCAAAATCCCAAAGGAATCTCTCGTCAGTTTCACTCCTACCCAATCTCTAGCTCAATATAGAGAAAACATAGATAAAAATCATAGTCATGTGGCCCTGAAATGGACTCAAACTAATTATAAGGGAGGATCCCGATTGCCTAAACTTCTCACTAAAGACCATATGAAGCCACCTATTCATGATGTGATAGTTTTACTTCACCGGATTAAATGTTTAGAACAGGTTCTCCTCTTTGAGGAGTGGATGTTTTACTTTATAGAGATAGTCTTGGAAGGGAGGGAACATCTTGATTCAGCGGAGATTATCGCTAGTTCCATAAGGGACCAACTTAAACAAGCCCAGGCCATTAAGAAGGATTTCTTTATGTCTTCCTATTTGATATACTATTTGGCATGCACACATGATCTATCAGCCATTCAACATGTCCCTTGGAATGAAGTCCTTTTCATCTATGAGTACTGTCCCTTATTAAGAAAGGATAAGATTTTGGAAGACTTTAGGAAGGTTCATGATGTTTTTCTAAGAAGATAGTGTCATCAATTGGCAGGAGTTCTAAACCAAAGAGTCTCATTGGAAGCACAGAAATTGGTTCAAGTCTACGGAAGTTTTTACATTCAATTTCCACGTTTTACTTACATCCAGGTCAAAGGCTTTGATGAAGAACCTCTTAGGCTCCCAAGATTTGCTTTTGACTATTTTATATTGGCAAAGGTCTGCAGGCAATTGTTCATAGTTATTAAAAATACGCTGCCAGAAGAAAGGTGGCCTTCTATGTTTCCAGTTAAGGTTGGCAACTTGGTTTGTAATAGTCTGATGGATGCCTCAGTGATAGGAAGCAACCTGTTAAGTTTTCACATTCAATTCTATGAGTTAAGGATGGGTTTTGACAATAAGGGCTTTGCTAGACAAGTTCTAAGTCTAAGTAATTATCCATCTCCCAGTTCGCACCTTGAAGATCTAAGGGAAGATCTTAGTGACAAAGAAGCAGTCTGGGAACATGATCACTCAAGACTTGTAGTCCCACAGATCAAACTGTTGCAGTTAAAGTTTGATATAAAGGGAATAGAAGAGGATAGTTATGAAGCCACAAGTTCAGATGTCATCAATATAGAAGCAAGAAGTCCTCTGGTCATAGATTGGAATAGGAAGGAGGAAAATGATGTAATGCTAAGAGCCCAAACCATATTTGTGTTTACAGAGACCTGGTTGACAAAAAAGAAAAAGAAAGGAGAAAAGAACCCCCCTCTTGAAAGGCGTAGTACAGAATCAGCCCTAAAAAATGTGAAACATGTCTCATCTAATGTGTCTCCTGTGGTTCCTAATTCAGGCAAAGTCACATCCCCTAAGAAAGAGGTTGTTCCCAGCGTACATCCTACCGCACCTAGATCGAGGCCTAGAACAAGATTGGAAAGACGTTCTCAGATGGCATCCTTAGGACCTGACTATCTAGATATTGAGATTAACGATGAGGATATTTCATTTCCATTGGATCAACAAGAAAAGGTTCAAGAAATTCTTACCAGTAACACAGAATTACCTTAGGTTGAGAGCACTCCTCTCAAAGCACCTGACAATCAGATAGTCACTAGTTCAGTCCCTCCTTGGTTAACCGAATCAGTGAGTTAAAGGAAGAGTTATAAGCCTATTTCATTTCCTGTGAAAGAGATTGTCACCAATTATGCCACTCGAACTCCTAAAGTAAAAAGAATGAAGAGTGATGCAAGATTATCTACTTATCCATCTACTAGAAAGGTGACTGCAGAAATAGAAACCTTCAAGCCTAAAGAAGGAATTCAAGAACCAGAGGTGGAAGACTTTGAAATCATATGCTCGGGCAGTCGCAAAAGGATGGGAGAGAGAAACATGAGTTGAAACAGCTGGTATCTACCATGGTCGAGTTTCTTTCCTCACTCACTAATGTTGTAGCACTGCCACTGGCCCAGTCCCCACAAGACTTTGATCCAAATTCAGCTGAAAGCCAAAGGCTAGTGAAACAAATGCAACAGGGTAGAGTTCTAATGAAGGTCATGAAATCCTAGATAAATAATGTAATCGATGAAAGGAGTGCTTTCATACAAGAGTTTATATCTACCTGCTTAGATGGGGAAGGATTACTTGGTGAGATTCGAACTGTGGTCCCAAGCTTGGAAATGGAAGAAGAGAACTACACAGCGGTTGTCATATAGGTTCAAGAAATAGAGACGTGTGGAGTGACTCAATTCTTAGCAGAAAATCCGATGAAGTTGGTAGACCCCTGTATGTTGTTCATCTTGATGCAGGAGCATCTTGGGTGTATGAGAAATCTTGCATCACCCAAAAATATTTATGGTTTTGTTTTCAATAAGGGCTATCTTGTGCAAAGCTTCTATTTATGGAAAGTTACTATTTTTAGTAAGTTGGTCATATGATCTTGGAATGTTTTGATTTCATAGTTGGAGGTTCATCTTAGTTATTTCAGTCTACCAGTTGAGTTTCATTGCCACATCATCTGTATTAGTGAAGTTATTGAGGTTTTTGGATATGAAATATTTCAGGTCAATTTTGAAGGCTTTAGATGTTCTGGATCATGATCAACCCTCGGTTGACTAGCGCTTGCACATGTCAGGCACTATAGATCTCGTCATGGCATTTCCAAAAAGTGGTTACAATAGAAAAACAAAGCTACGGTTAAAAAGTTATGGCCTCCAGAAGTTGGGCTACCTAAAATCATATTTTGTATTTCTTTTGAGCTGACCCTATTGTAATAATTGTAAAATAAAATAATTTCATGTTTAGTCGGCCTAAAAGGCTAAATTTCTGGAACCTTCTCAGGCGGTGGAAATTGCCTATATAAAGAAGGCTCGTAGTGTTGTCTTAGGCAGTCAGGGCAGTTCTGGGTAGTAGATCTGGGTATTGATTCAAGGCTTTGTCCTACAGAATATTGTAAGGGAATGCCCATGTGGCTTTGCATATTGTAATTCTGAAAGTTTGTAATTCCACATTTGTGGAGATAATAAGAAGCTCATTTTCTGTTGTTGCATATTGTTGTTGTTTCTCTATTTTTGTTATGTGTTTGTGGTATTAAGGGGAGCACCCTTCATCAAGTGGTATCAGAGTAGGAGTTGTTGAGTGTGTAAATAGATCACTGACTGTGAGGCAGTTTGCACCAGGACCATGGGTTAGGGTTTCTGTGTAAACAGATCGCTGACTATGAGGCAATTTTCACCAGGACCGTGGTTAGGGTTTCAGCATGCATCACGAAAATGCCTCCATAAAGGGAGCGTGGCGAAAGAGCTGGTGGTGTGACACCTGAGGTTAGAGAGCTCCAGAGACAAGTGCAAGAATTACAAGGAGAGATTCGCAGAGGAATGAATCTTAATTTCAGAGACGAAAGTGAGGATGAAGCTGAGGAAGAAGGGAATACTAAGGGAGAAGTCGAAGTTATAAATTAGGAAGAAGATAGACTTTTTTGAGCCATTTCAAAGATCAGGAAAAGACCTAAGATTGAGGTTCTGACATTTTCTGGAAATATTAACCCAGAGGAATTGATTGACTGGATCAATGAATGTGAAGAATATTTTGAGTATGAAGATATTGAGGATCCTGATAGGGTTAAATTCACGAAGGCTAGACTGAAGGGTCATGTGAAGATCTGGTGGCAAGAGATTCAGTTAGAGCGAAATAGAAAAGGGAAGGATAAAATCATAAGATGGGATTGAATGGTGGACAAATTGAAGGGACAACTCATTCCAGTTGATTATGACCTTGACCTACTAAAGAAGATGCAAAATTTGAAGCAAGCAGGAAGATCTGTTCAGGAGTATACAAAGGAGTTCTATCGAATCCTCATCAGAACAGGCCATGCGGAAGCTGACAAGGAGAAAGTTATCTATTACCTTAATGGGTTGAGGCTGAGCATTCAGGAAGAATTGAATTGGTTTGAATAAATAGTATTGAAGAGGCATACCAATTTTCCCTAAAAGTAGAGGAAAAGTTGAACAAGAAGTTTGAGAGCAAACAAAGCGGAAGAGGTCGTGATGGAAGATCTGGTGGATGGTTATATGGAGATCGAAATGAAGATCCGAAAAAGTAGGATGAGGCCAGTAATAGTCAGAATCAGAGAGGAGATAATTCCAATCATTTCTAGGATCAGAATAATAGAGATCAGAGGGGAAGAGGAAGAGGACAAGGATCTGTAAGAGGAGGCTTCCGTGGAACATGTTTTCATTGTGGAGAAGGTCATAGGGCCTTTGAATGTCCTCAATGCCAAGGAAGGACAGATAGGAGGAATGAAAGTCAGGCCAGAGTTGCACATATTGATGAGGATGCCAGATCATCACATTATGAAGATGCTGAAAGAGGAGAAACACTTATTAACATAAGAGTCCTAATGAGTGGTGAGAATGAACCTAAACAAAGGAGGAGCATATTTCGCACCAAGTGCAAGTGTGAGGGTAAGTGTTGTGATGTGGTTATTGATAGTGGCAGTACTGATAATTTGGTGTCAAAAGAGATGGTGACAAAGTTGAAGCTCAAGAGGCACAAACATCCACATCCATATCGGGTTGCCTAGGTGCAGGATGACCACAGGGTCATGGTCAGTGAACAGTGCCCAGTGAAGTTCAAGATCGGCGAGTACCAAGATGAGGTACTATGTGATATCATATCTATGGATGCATGTCATATGTTGTTGGGTAGACCTTGGCAGTTTGATAGGTGTGTTGTACATGATGGCCGTGCGAATACTTATTTCCTAACAAAGGATGGAGTGCGACATAAGCTAAAGCCATTGAAGGAGACCGAAGAAAAGGTATGTGGTAATGCAAAAATAACTTTTGTTGATAGAGGAAATTTCTTAGATAGTATGCGGCATGAGGATATGTGTTTTACCTTAATTCCAAAGGCTAGGAAAGAGGAAGTAGAAGATGTACCTGTAGAAGTTACAGAATTATTGAATAAATTTTAGGATATTGTATCTGATAATGTGCCTGATGGATTACCACCAATAAGAAAGATCAGTCATCAAATGGACTTGATTCTAGGAGCCAGTTTGCCAAATAAGGCAGCACATAGAATGACAATAGCAGAAAGTGAAGAGTTGAAGATAGATTTGAAGTTTAGTTCATCACATCATCCACAGATTGTATATAGAAGTAGTCCCAGAAATGCATCTAAGTTGAGAAAGATAGATAAAGGAGAGATAAGTAGTGCTAAAGCTGAAGATTTTGCAGAACACTTGAAGAACATCCATACAGAGGTGAGGAAGCATATTACCAAGATGAATGCACAGTATAAGACTAAGGCAGATGAGAAAAGGAGGCATAAGGAATTTCAGGTTGGAGATGAAGTCATGGTTCATATGCGGAAGGAGCGATTTCCAGTTGGTACATATAACAAGTTGAAAATGAAGAAGTTTGCACCATGTAAGATAGTGAAGAAGCATGATTCAGAAAATGCATATGAGGTCAAATTGCCTACTGAGCTGAATATTTCACTAGTATTTAACATTTCAGATCTAAAAGAGTATCATGAAGGAGGTGTTGAAGATGAGGTTACAACAACACAATGGAGTATTCCAGCAACCAATTTAGATATCAAGGAGATTGAAGACATACTAGATAGTCGTGTTGGCAAAAGTACAAGGAACATAACATATGAAGAGTATTTGGTCAAATGGAAAGGATGACCTGTTGAAGATTCATCATGGCTAATAAAAGAGGAGGTTAACCATCTTGGTTTTCCTCTGCACACTTGAGTCGTGATAGGATCACTTCTCAAATTACCCCGGGTGTCTAATGCAGGAGCATCCTGGGTGTAAGAGCAATCTTGCATCACCCAAAAATATTTCTGGTTTTGTTTTCAATAAGGGCTATCTTGTGCAGAGCTGCTATTTATGGAAACTTGCTATTTTTAGTAAGTTGGTCATATGATCTCAAAATGTTTTGATTTCATAGTTGGAGGTTCATCTCAGTTATTTCAGCTTACCAGTTGAGTTTCATTGCCACATCATCTGTATTGCTAAAGTTATTAAAGTTTTTGGGTACAAAATCTTTCAGGTCAATTTTGAAGGCCATAGAGGCTCCAGATCGCGATCGACCCCCGGCTGACTGGCACTTGCGCGTGTCAGGCACTATAGATCTCGTCATGGCATTTTTGAAAAGTGGTTACAATAGAAAAATGGAGCTACGGTTAAAAAGTTATGGCCTCCAGAAGTTGGGCTACCTAAAATCATATTTTGTATTTCTTTTGAGCTGACCCTATTGTAATAATTGTAAAAATAAAATAATTTCATATTTAGTCGGCCTAAAAGGCTAAATTTCTGGAACCTTCTCGGGTGGTGGAAATTGTCTATATAAAGAAGGCCCGTAGTGTTATCTTAGGCAGTCAGGGCAGTTCTGGGTAGTAGATCTGGGTATTGATTCGAGGCTTTGTCCTATAGAATATTGTAAGGGAATACCCATGTGGCTTTGCATATTGTAATTCTGAAAGTTTGTAATTCCACATTTGTGGAGATAATAAGCCTATTTTCTATTCTTGCATATTGTTGTTGTTTCTCTGTTTCTATTATGTGTTTGTGGTATTAAGGGGAGCACCCTTCATCACATCTTGAAATAGAATTTCGGCTGGAAAAACACAATGTTTAAAGCTACAATTTCTCAAGCCAAAGCAATAGAGGAGGTACTAGATATGCATGCAAATGCCCTTAAAGACATCAAGATAGTAAATCCCTCAAGTATTTTACAAATTGATGAAGGTAATAGGGACGCAGATGCCATGGTCAAAGTCTTTACAGATACCATGAATGCTCTTAAAGAAAACGAAGCACCGACGGTTCAAGATTTCACCAAAATAGCAAACATGAAATCCATGTTGCTGCTGAATAGGGGTCAGTTACCTAAGCAGGAGGAGAGGATCAAGGAGTTAAGATGGGAGAAGAATGTGACTCGGGCAAAGCTGACAGGTCTAAAGAATCTGCATTTTCAGCCAGCTCAGGAATTGGTGAACGTGTTTCGAACCTGGAAGCTCGTACAAACTGCCACGTCAAAAGGCCTTGGAGGGAGTTAGCATTTTTCAAGATAGCATTTACCTTTCTTTCTGTTTTAAAAAACATGTTTTATGAAACTCTTGTTTTAGTTGTATAACTAGTTTTTAACAATTTTTCTAGTGTCTGAGAGGCCGGGTTTTTCTGGAGGCTCTCTCGGACCTAAAACTATAAATGCTGGAGCATTAAACTGTGAAAGGGTTAGAAATTACAGATAGAAAAATAGATAGTTTTTTTCTAAGTAGATAGCTAGAATAGTCTTTTAAGTTCTGAAATAGTTTGTGACTTGTTTTGATTAGACTTTGATCTGATCATATATGAATATATAGATGCATGATTTGATTTAGATCTTTGAATCGAAATCTGGAATGTATTGGTTACTTTGAGAATTGGTACATTTATATCTGTGCATGTATTATTTATACTTAGTCACTCCCGGTTTCTTTCTAGTTATTTCTCCTTGAGTTATTTTATAGGTTCTTTGTTTTAGAATTAATTAGTAGATCTCAGTATTCTTCAGTGTGAATTAATCATCTATTGATTCTTAAAATTACCTCAATACCCAAGAGTATTTGAGCGGTCCTTCCACACTTTTTGGTTAAAAGTGTATGTATTTACTTTTATGTTGATAATTCATTGAATATCCTACAAGGAAGCTGAACCTTCAAAATTCAGAGGGAAGAAATTTCTAATGCTTACCCAACTATTGATGAATTGTTTGTCTTCAAAGGCATAAAGTTTTTATCTGATTTCATTTAAGAAGAAGAAGACAAATATGTTCGCCAACAAGGAGCAAGAAAAATTCAGTAGAGAACGAGTTGGATCTTATTCATACAGCCCTATGTGGTCCAACTCAAACAAGATCATACTATGGTGAAAGGTATTTCATTTTGTTTGTTGATGAATATACTAGAATGATGTGGGTTGTGTTCTTGAAAGATAAATTAGAAGTATTTGAGAAGTTCAAAATATTCAAAGCTAAGGTTGAGAATGAATCTGGACTAAAGATAAAATGTTTGAGATTGGATAGAGGAGGAGAATTCACCTCTAACAAATTCTATGAGTACTGCGAAGAACATGGTATAAAGAGACAGTTAAGTGCACCTAGAACCCCTCAGCAGAATAGAATTGCAGAGAGGAGTAGGATCATCCTTGATACAATGTGCACCATCATGATTGAAGGAAAAGTTGCACACACCTATTGGAGATATGCATTCAATACAATAGTCTATACCATCAATAGAATTCAATTGAGGCCAGTTGCTGACAAAACACCATATGAGCTATGGTTTGGTAATGTTCCCACAGTAAAATAATTCAGAATCTTTGGAAGCAAGTGCTACATCAAGAGGGATGAAGCTGTAGGCAAGTTTGATGCAAGAGCGATGAAGGTATTTTCCTTGGTTACTCTACTAAGAGTAAATCTTATAGATGTTTCAATTTAAGATTGAAAAAGATCATTGAAAGTGTTCATGTTAAGATTGATGAAAAATTTATGGTTCAAAAAAGATATCATGATTACTCACCCATGATTGAAGAAGAACCCAGACCCTCCACTAGTGAGACAATTATTGAAGAAATGTTTGACTGTATTGATGTGTTATTCAAGACCCTGAGACAAGTGAAGAAGAAACTCCTAAGGCTGACAAGTTAGCATCACCTAAAGTTCCAAAGTTTACATCTAGAAATCATTCCAAGTCAGACATCATTGGAGATCAGAGCAGCAAAGTCTTAACAAGGTCACAAGGAAAGAACTCAACTAGCAGTGAAGCGGTATGTTTACTATCTCAGATTGAACTTTTAAGTGTTGAAGATGCATGTAATGATTCAGATTGGCATGATGCTATGAAAGAAAAACTTGATCAGATTGTTAAGAATGACACTTGGGAACTAGTCGCAAGACCTAGTGATAAGAATGTGATTGGAACAAATTGGATATTCAAAAACAAGATGAATGAAGATGGTACAGTAGTAAGAAACAAAGCAAGGTTAGTATGTAAAGGGTATGCACAAAGAGAAGGCATTGATTATTCAAACACATTTGCACCTATGAGTAGATTAAAAGCTATTAAGTTGTTTCTAGCTTATGCTCCATTCAAAAACTTTAAAGTTTATCAGATGGATGTTAAGTCATCATTCCTAAATGGAGATTTGAAAGAAGAAGTATACATTGAACAACTAGAAGGATTCACCTTATCAGACGTACCTGATATGGTATGTAGATTGAAGAAGGCCCTCTATGGACTTAAGCAAGCCCCTAGAGCATGGTATGAGAGACTAGATGGATATCTAACAAAGATTGAATTCAAGAAAAGAGCAACAGACTGTAATCTATTCATTAGAGAGACATCTGAAGGTCTACTACTTGTAGCTATATTTTTTGATGGCATTATCTTTGGAGGAAATGACAAACTAAGTGCAAAATTTGCCAAAGAAATGCAGAATGAATTTGAGATGAGTATGATTGGTCTTATCAAATACTTTTTGGGACTAAATGTGCAGCAAATAGAAAAATGATTTTTTATTAATCAGTCCAAATATGTGAAAGAGATATTGAAGAAATTCAAGATGGATGATTACAAGCTAGTAGGAACCCCTATGATCACTAGATGCAAGCTTACAAAAGAAGATGACTCACCAGCAGTAGATATAACATTGTATAAGTCTATGATTGGTAAACTTATATATCTTACTCAGACTAGACCTGATATTTCCAATGCAGTTGGCATAGTTGGAAGATTTGCAGCAAAACCTAAGAAAAGTCACCTCATGGCAATAAAGAGAATATTCAAATACTTGTAGGGCACTATAGATGATGGTCTATGGTATCCTAATTTAGAATATGTTGAGCTTCACGTATGCACTGATGTTGATTGGGCAGGATGTGTAGATGATAGAAAGAGTACATCGGTGGAGAAGTGTTTCTTGGTGATAGACTTGTCACTTGGACAAGCAAAAAACAAAATTGTATTTCTCAGTCAACAGCAGAAGTGGAGTATGTTGCAGCAACCCTGAATTATTCTACAATTGTTTGGATCAAGCAAATGATAAAATATTTTGGAATTCAGATTGATTATCCTATTGTTATTCACCTTGATAACACTAGCACTATCAATAAGTCAAAGAACCCTGTGATGCATGCAAAGACAAATCACATTAAGATCAAGTATCACTTCCTAAGAGAGAAAGTGGCAGAGAAAGAAGTCAAGTTGGACTATGTGAGTACTAAAGATTAGTTGGCAGATATATTCACAAAGCCCTTGCCTAAGGATACTTTTGGGTATCTCAGGGAGAAGTTGGGGGTAATTCCTTTCCCTGATTCTGCTTAGAAGAAAGAAAGAAAGGCATCAGTCCTCAGAGATTGATGGAAGGTTGACTACTCTACCTCAGGAGTAGTATCGATGCTTACAATGAATGGTGTCCTTTGCCATTGATGTCAAAGGGGGAGTAATATACACAGTCATGAAAAACATAAGTAAAAAGAGGAGTAATATACTAAGGGGGAGCAACATTCAAATATGATAGTAATTCAGTTGAGGAAATGGAGAATATTGGAAAATATTACAGTAGATAGATGATTCATCTTTGGGGGAGTTTTGATGACGAAATGGAGAATGTTATAAAAGAAATGTTCATTTGGGTTGATGGTGGTTTTTCATTCCACATGTTGTCATCAATGTCAAAGGGGGAGATTGTTGGAGATTTGCCAGTAGGCCAATATTGACTGTATGTTTGTCATTGATGACAATATATGGAAAGTAGCATGCGTGGAAGTCTTATGCAGTAAGCTTTCATTAAATGAAGCATGGACATGATATCATCATGATATCATGGGCGCAGAGGTTAACTATTAGTACCGATAGTTATATAGTAGCTGGTGTTAGAAGTGTTCCTGACAGAGTAACAGACAATGTTCTGTGAATGGTTGTTCGTACAGTTGTCATACCCCAAAAATTGGCTATAGGTTCATTAACCTCCTACATCTTCAAATCGAATGAAATTGACATCAAAGTCCTAACCTAAGGCACATCTGAACATCATCGAATCCTAATTGATTATCTCAAATTCTGCATCGGGGAATATTCCTAGTAATATTCCTACTTATCCTAATTATCCTAATTATCTTTAACTTAATGATTATTTGGAGATAAATCTAATTTATCCTAAAGTTTGATTAATTGAATATTCTCAATATTTAATTAATTAGATTTAATACTGCCACTTAATTATTTAATTGAAGTTAATTCTATTTATTCCTAATTATGATATTTAATTTTGACAATAAATCTAAAATCTTACAAATAACTGATTAAATATTTTATTTAATTAATTAAATCATTTTGTCAATTTTTAATATTTTAATTTTGAATAAAAGTTTGAAAAATAATTGATTAACCCATAAATCAATTGTTTTATTTTTTAAAATCAGTTAAGTTGAGAATAAATCACTTTATTTATTTATTAATTCATAATTATCCATGTGCACAATCAAAGAGCAGTTAAACTCCAAATCAAAAACTCAATGCAAGTTATTGACTTTTTGGAACTCAACATCATTTTTGAGTTTTAAAGTTGATCTAAACTTCTAATTTGAGTTAAACTCTGCTTTTGCATGTTTTTGTGAGTTAATTATCTTTATTTAAAAATAACTCAAAAATCAAGTTGAGTTATTTGAGTGATTTATGGCTTTTTTTCATGCACCTCCAAAGCCCTGGATTTTTATAAAATTAAAGCTTTAGCTCTTCACAAATCATCTCTCAAATCTACAGAATCTCATAATTTGTGAACTTATGTTGGTGAATTGCCATCTAGAGAATCGGAGCTTCTTTGTGACTCAACCACATTTTGTGAGATCATTTTTGTTTTCATATTATTGTTAGATCATTTTAGCATATCAATTTCCATATTAGCATAGATTCATATCAAGTTTTCATCATATCATTGCATAGAAAATAAAAAAATATAAATTAATTGCATTCATATTTTATATCAGTTTTGCATTCAAATCCTTCATTTAGGTGTCGTCAAGGTCACTGATCTCGATAACAATCTGAGAACATCATACTCGCACTTATTAGAAGACAGTAAATCACTTGGTTAGTTTAGCTTTCAATTCATTGCATGATTTTGTTTTTGCTAACCTCTAATATTTTACTGAAGTGTTGTGTCTACACATCAGGTACAAAATTCACACACACATTTATGGCCCCACTGTGGGGCAACCCACCTTTACATGCTAGTTTTGAATTTTTTGGGGAGCTAAAACCCTAAAGTTTCAAAGATTTAATTTTATCTCCCAAAAGGCTTAGATTTTTTCTCTAAAATTTTTTTTACAAGTTGGACACATATCAGGGAAGCTACAGTAAAAAATTCATAATTTTCTGAGATGTTTTGAATTTTTAATAATTTTTTCTTGAAATTCTAGAAAAAATCAATATCTGACGCAAATCAGCATATTTTTCAAAAAAATTTATATTTTCAAAAATCTATTTAAATTCTACAGGGGGCCCTTTCTTTGTATTTTAAATTTGGATGCAATATAATAGCTCAAATAGTCAATTTACAAAAACTGGTCTATTTTGGTAAAACGGATCTCTAGGGCACAAATGAAGAGATTTTTCTAAAATTTTTACATTTTTGGAAAGCTCTCTATTTTTTAGTAGGGGTCTTTGTTCTGAATTTTTATTTTTGTGGCCAAAATCATATCAAAAAAATTAGATCTTGTTGACTAGGTCAAATGCAGCAAAAAAAATAAAATTTTGTGATGGGTATGCACTTATTTTTTTTACATGGTTCAATGAATGATATGAGTTGTCACTTGGGTTAATTGCTGGTTATTATTTCTGATAATAATTTATTTTTAGAGCTAACCCTAGGGTTTTCATAAGTTGAAGATACGTTGCATATCTTGTTTGCTTGTTTGCTTGTTTTCTTATCGGAGAGTTTGTTGTTTGCTTGCGCGGGATTGCTTAACAAAGATAAAAATCAAATAAATATCTACTAAGAGCATCACAAGGATCTTAGGTATTCTACTTGTTTTGATAATATTTCTATTTAGACTTAAAATAAATCTCTTGTGTGTCTAGCTTGAGTGCTTCTTTTCATGCTTTTATTTTACACACTTGCATAATTGATACTAGGTTGTGACACCTTAGGTATTCATTTAAGCAGTCTTAGATACTTGTGATTGATCTAGATTTCTATCTTGGGTTATTGGACTCGCTAATCCATCAGCCCCTCATTCCACCCCATGGTTCAAATCTCAGTTCCATAAAGGGGAGGGGTCTAGAGGATAGAAGCGTTAATTGTTCCACTAGGCAACCCTTTTGTGCTTTTTAGAACTCACTTATTTTCTAAGTTGTGGACTCATTTTTATCTTGTGTGAGGGGTTAATTGTTCCACCTTGTGGACTCACCTCATATTCGCTTTAAGTGTTAAGTGTTCCTCTTTCTGCTTTTGGGTACTTTCAGTAGATTTACTTTCAGAAATATATATGTGCTCACATAGTAATTAGGCCCTATGAACACTATTTGTGATTCTTGAGAGATTGGATTCCTAGTGAAATCCTTCTTGACGATGGAATCTTTGTAGGTAGGGAGGATACTTAGTGTGTTTCACGTTCTACTTGGTTAGTGTGTCTTCTCTTATTGATCGATACATTCTCTCTCCGGAGAGGTTGATAGATCATGTGGGGTTGACATCACAGACCTTAGTGAAATTTTTTTTATCTTAGCATGTCAGATTAATCTGCTTGCTTTGTTTGGGTTAAAAGTGAAGAGGCGTCAAAATCTTGGATCTGGAGCCAAGTCCCCTTGTGGTATCATACTATGAGTCACCTTTAGAGAGGGTTAACTGTAGCGGATGATCCCTTCATAGGGAAAACTGCGTTGACAGAACCTCAAGCGATAATAGCCATTTCAGACATGGTAGTAACAATTTCTATATAAATGTCCTTGTGGAAGAAATCTTCACAGGTGTGGTTCATTTTTGGGTTGTTAGATCTCCCTAGAAGCTCCTAATTGATTAAATTCTCTGACTGTGTCAAAACCCTGGTGTGTCAGGATTGGAGTTCACCCCTTTGGATCATAAAAGTTGCAGAGTCAAACCATTACTAAAAACCCTAGCGAGGCCAAATTTTTATTTTCTAGGGTATATGTGCATCATTGCAAAATATTTTGGAACATACACAATTAGCGCTTCTGAGGATTAGAACAAATAAGTCACTTGATTGTTCATGCACAAGGTTGCTTTTGCCCTTGTTCATTATTTTCAGACATGCTTGAAATCACTTGCTTGTTGTTTTGCATGCTTGTTTATCTATCTGGTTATTGAAAATGAACAAATCTGTTACAATCCTCAAATCTAGACAGTATAATTTGCAAACAATCTAAATCTGAAAACTCAAAATTTGCAAAATCTGAAGTAAAATTTTTTTCTAGAGTCAAAAGTCATCTCAGGAGGTTAGAAAGTCATACGAGTTTCTATCAAGTGTCGTTTCATTACTGCCCATCTATCGTATGGTAAAGAACCCAGTGTCGTACGAGTCTTTCTACCAGTCAAATTCAAAAAGTCAAATCTTGCTAGCAATTGTCGTGTGAGTTTTTCAACTGTTGTATGAGCTTTTCAACTATCATTTCATAGCATACCCACTGTCATACGAGTTTGCAAAGTGTCGTTTGGGAAAATTTTGAAAAGTTGTCAGAAAATGTTCAGAATTGCCAAATACTTAGCTTTTTCAGCCTAGTTCTAGAATCTGTCGAACAAATCACTGTGTCAAGAATAGAGCAGTAGCTATTGAGAATCAGTACACATGTTTCAAAGAATCAGTACACATGAGGAAGAAATTCTAATCATAGCTATGATGAAGCAGATGCAAGCTATGCAAGTCAAACTTAACAAACTTGAGAAAGAAAAGGAACCTAAAGAGTTCTCCATGGAAGCTCTATGTCCTTTTCCATTTGATAAAGACTTGTACATGTCACCATGCCCCCAGATAGAATGTGAGCAGCATGACAATCCTTATGATACCTCTTCCACTGAGAGTGACACATCCATCTTTGGAGACTATGATGACTATGATGATGGACAATATAATAATACCTATGACACCTCGGTTCCTAAGAGTCCTCCTCATCGCGTGTTCCTGCTTAGTGGAAATGGGATGTCACATTGGATAGATCGTGATGGTGATCCATATGATTTTGATTTTAAAAAAGACTTTGATGATTTTTATGAACAATACCTTGATTATGATCCATCTACTACTACTGAGGACTATAAAATGCATCGTGCTAGCTTGAAGCATCAATATTATAAGAATCCTTCTCCTAAGGACTCTCCTGCTAAAAATAAAGATTATCTTCTCAAGCAAGATCATGTTAATGTTGGACCTTTATCTTGTGATGGTTCCCTTCCATCCCCTACTTCCTCCAATACCCATACATTTCCTAAAGTTTTTGAGTCTTTCAAATCTTTCACAAAACTTTCATCTGACACAAGCCCTGATACTTTTCATATGATTCCCTATAGTTATCCTCTAGGGCTACCTCTTCAATAAATTCAAGCTAACCTTCACTTGGCTGCTAATACTTTCAATAATGCTAAACTTAAATAGCCTAAGCCTTCATACGCTACAATGCCTACTTCAGATGGTCCTTCACCATCTCTGCAACAGTCTTCCATACAATCCCAACATGCTTTTGTATCCTTAGAAGTGGCTCCATGTCAAGAGGACTCTAAAAATGATGAAGAAAAGAACATAAAGAAAGATCAAGATCAAGAACCCTCCATGTCATCCAATCCTTTTCATGATGTCTCTTATCCATTCCATGGTTCTTTTGATCCTGCACATCCTTTTTCATGCATTCCACCATGTCTTAAGTCTTCTCCTAAGCAAGATCATGCTACTACTTACACTGTTGAACTTATTGACCATCAAAATAACCTTACTACACTTGCGCTTTCCAAAGAGGATACTTCCATTAAGGTTGGTAAAAATGGTGTTGTTACTTCCAATGTTAAGCCTATTGAAAATCAAGAAAAAAATTGTACGCTTGTGTTATCCAAAGCTCCTTGTCAAGATCAAAGTCTTCCATCTTCTTATTCTACCACTCCGTGTTCATTTCCACTTTCTACTCTTCCTGAGTCTTTGCAAGCTTTGAACAATACAATCAAAGAAGGTGTTCATATTCAAGATGTACTTGATTCTATTGAAAATTCTAATGCTCACTCTAAAGATGCTGATATCCTTGGTTGTCATATAGATGCTAATGAACTTATTGATTATCCTTTTGTATCTTCCACATCCATCCTTGGACCTCTTCCACCACTACAAAGGGCTTCACATCTACCTTCCATCTTGAGTCCTTATGTCCCTTCACTTTCCCCTCCTAACTCTCCTAATTCGCCATCCATCTTGGGTCCTTACATCCCTACATCTCCCATCTTTCCTCAAGATCAACATAGATGCACACCCTTGAATCCTTTTCATCCACCCACCCATCTAAACTAGTCATATCCTCCTTCTTCCACAAGTAGAATATTTTTAGGGGATCAAAATCAAAATCTGAGATTGTTTATATTATTAACTACTTGCATAATCAACTTTCAATCATAGTAGAAATCCAGTATTCAACTTAACTGATTATCTTACATCAAACTATCAAAATTTCAACTTGGTCAACCATGGTCAACTCATGGTCAAACTTAGTCAAACTTGGTCTCCAGGACCTTCAAACGATGCAGAATGCATTCTCGAACGTGTTTAACCACTTCTCAAATCAATTAACATGTTTCTAAACTATCAACGCTGACTTTTCTTGTCAGATTTCAATTTTAATCCTGAAGGGGGCATGGTATTGCATATCATTCAAAGTTTATAATCTAATTTGAAATCATATCTTTATTGATATCATATCTTTCCTCAGTAATCAAGATAACAACCACATCTAGTTACTGATTCATCAAAAGCCCTCATCGCTTGGGGCAAATCAATCATCACTCAGGGCATATTAGATTCATCAAGATCCATATCAATCTGGTACTCTCCTAATCTTGTAAATTGTATCAGTTTTTGCAACTATCGGTTCAATTGTTTTATTTCCTTGATTCTTTGGTAACTGAAGGGTTCAGATGTGATACCTACGTGATTCTTCTAAGGACAATCGAGTTTGGAATCGGTCACTCACTTCTTCGCAATCATAAAGTTTAGAATCAGGCATTTTGACACTTCTTTGCAATCATTAGTTCATTACTTTTATAGTTTCCATTATCTTTGGTCATTCAGGACCTAATATCTTCGAATCTTTCAATCAATCTTTGTCTCATATCATAGTTTTTGTTTCATATCAATTGCAATCTCATATCAAATCATCAGTTTCAAACATCATACACAGATTGTCTTTGAACCATTGTGCTTCGCACAGTAATTCAAAGAGGGGCAAAATGTAATACCCCAAAAATGGGCTATAGGTTCATTAACCTCCTACATCTTCAAATCGAATGAAATCGACATCAAAGTCCTAACCTAAGGCACATCTGAACATCATAGAATCTTAATTGATTATCTCAAATTCTGCATTGGGGAATATTCCTAGTAATATTCCTAATTATCCTAATTATCTTTAATTTAATGATTATTTGGCGATAAATCCAATTTATCCTAAAGTTTGATTAATTGAATATTCTCAATATTTAATTAATTAGATTTAATACTGCCACTTAATTATTTAATTGAAGTTAATTCTATTTATTCCTAATTATGATATTTAATTTTGACAATAAATCCAAAATCTTACAAATAATTGATTAAATATTTTATTTAATTAATTAAATCATTTTGTCAATTTTTAATATTGTAATTTTGAATAAAAGTTTGAAAAATAATTGATTAACCCATAAATCAATTGTTTTATTTTTCAAAATTAGTTAAGTTGAGAATAAATCACTTTATTTATTTATTAATTCATAATTATCCATGTGCACAATCAAAGAGCAGTTAAACTCCAAATCAGAAAATCAATGCAATTTATTGACTTTTTGGAACTCAACATCATTTTTGAGTTTTAAAGTTGATCTAAACTTCTAATTTGAGTTAAACTTTGCTTTTGCATGTTTTTGTGAGTTAATTATCTTTATTTAAAAATAACTCAAAAATCAAGCTGAGTTATTTGAGCGATTTATGGCTTTTTTTCATGCACCTCCAAAGCCCTGGATTTCTATAAAATTAAGGCTTTAGCTCTTCACAAATCATCTCTCAAATCCACAGAATCTCATAATTTGCAAACTTATGCTGGTGAATTGCCATCTAGAGAATCGGAGCTTCTTTGCGAATCAACCATGTTTTGTGAGATCACTTTTGTTTTCATATTATTGTTAGATCATTTTAGCATATCAATTTCCATATTAGCATAGATTCATATCAAGTTTTCATCATATCATTGCATAGAAAATAAAAAAATATAGATTAATTGCATTCATATTTTATATCAGTTTTGCATTCAAATCCTTCATTTAGGTATCGTCAAGGTCACTGATCTCAATAATAATCTGAGAACATCATACTCGCACATATTAGAAGGCGGTAAATCACTTGGTTAGTTTAGCTTTCAATTCATTGCACGATTTCATTTTTGCTAACCTCTAATGTTTTACTGAAGTGTTGTGTCTACAGATCAGGTACAAAATTCACACACACAACAGTTGTCATGAAGCCTTGTGCACTTGGATATATGTTGAAGCCATGTTAGTGATGTTTCAGTCATGGACGCATAGTCTTTTGATGAGTAGAAGTGAAGTTATGAAGTCACTATTTGCCAGTAGCAGTTTCCTGTGTTTGTTCAGAAGAGCCGACATAGATTTTATTGTTTCTGTAGTTGCGCCTATCTTGTGGGTATGCACCCTTGGATTTAAGCTTAGAGAAGAGTTATTGATGTTCGGTTAAGAGAGCATGAAGTAATTTAGCTTAAGAAGAAAGATCCATTTATTTTGGTAGAGTCGACAGTGTGTAGCGTGTGTCTACAATTATCTTATTGGACAGGTCCCAGAATGTGTTGCGTGCATTTTAGAGCTGACAGAATGTTTATCAAAGTTTGTTATGGTTTCTCTAATATGATTTCAAGATGGTTCTAACAGGCCAACTTGATTATATCATTTGGAGGAAAGATATTTATAGGCAGTCATTTGTGATTGCTTGAGTGTGGTTCATAGTTGATTAAGCAGAGCAGAGCAGAGTGTGTGAAGTGTTGATCCATCAGAAGTAGGTCTATGTGACCAAGTAAAGTATTTGTGCTATACATTGGAACTAATCTAGACAACAGGTCAAAGTTTAGTTCACCAAGATCCAGATATAGTTTGTATTTGTTAAATAGAAGGTTGTAGCCTTCAGCCCTTTGAGCAGTGTGCTCTCGAACAATGCGTCCTCTCCCCTAATAGGGACAATTGTAAAAGATTCCTAACAGGGTCCGACCCTTGACCAGGTCCACTGTACTAAATATATTGTAAAGAAACTCCTAACAAGGTTAAGGATCTTCTAACAAGGATCATAATACTCTAGTGCAGAATATTAGTGGGTATCAATTCCCACCGGGGTTTTTACCTATTTGGGTTTCCCCGTAACCAAAATATTGGTGTTGAGTTCATGTGTTCTTTCATTGTGTTTATGCTTTATGTTTAAGTATACTTAATTGGATAAAGAATTAAATCTTGTAGATAACTGATTCACCCCCCCCCTCTCAGTTATCTCTTGGGACTATTCCTAACAGAGGAATATTATTTTCTTCTCTGAAAACTACTATTCTAGACCTGTAGCTAATATTTTGATTGTGGATCTACGATCACAGCTGAAAACCCAGAAAATGCTAAAAATATCAGGCCATCAGGAATAGGTCGACCATGTCACCATGTTCTAGAATAGGTAGACCAAGTCACCATGTTCCTAAGGCACTTTATTGAATTCAAACCAAATTTTTTTGGTAGATCTCTGTTTGCAACTTCTAGATTTGTACCTACAATTTCGAGATCCTACTCCTACACACAGAAAACTAGGTTTTGGGGTTGGGGTGGATAAGGGATTTCCTTGGTCAATCCATAAATTGAGGAATCAACTTTGAATTGAAATGTAAATGTGTAAATGAAACAAGACAAATGTAAATATTCACCTTTCTTAAAGAAACCCTTATCAATAAGGATTTTGTTCTCTTTGTATGTTGATCTTGAACTTGCAATGTAGGAAATATCCACAAATACTATGGATCTACCAAAATCACTTCATGGATCCATGGATGTAAGTGTGCATCAAATGAAAAAGATGATGAATGCCTCAATGTAGATCTCCTCCCTTGATGGCCAACAATATGCTAGATCTTGAAGAGGAAAGATGCCCACAAAAGATCCTTGAATCTTTTGAATGCTTGAATGCTTGAACGCTTGAATGCTTGAATTCTTGAACACTTGAACATGAGATCACTATCATGAATTTTCCTCTTTCAAAATGAGGTGCCTATACTTCCTTTTATACTAATTTTTGAGTGGAAAAAAAAATTAAGCCGATAGGGTCACCAAATTTTGCAAATTAAATTTCTGAGACAACACCAAGACCGAGGATCACAACCCCCAGGGAATAGGCCGACTTGGTTAACCTATTCCTAGGGTCATCCATAGAGAGCCAATTCTAAGGTCTTGAAAATTGTATAGATGAAAGAAGGAAAAATAGGGTTGAATAGGAGGGTATATGCACAAAGATGGGGGACCAAAAAGGTGCCACTTTGCTTTTTGGTCCCCCATCAACCATATTGCGTACACACTAAAGCACATGCGTCCTATAGGGTGTAGGCACTTTGTAAAACACTAAAAAGTGTTTTTACAAAGTGTGTGCACCCTATAGCGCGCACACCCTTTGAAAAAACACTATTTAGTGTTTGTTGTGGTTGGGAAAGCTCATTTTTCTTTCCACAAACCCGTGTTTGCAACAAAATAAGCCTTCCCAAGAGGGCACATAGAATTGTTTTGGCTTGTTGAATCCATATTTTTATTCATTCATCCATCAAATGGCTCCACGACATCGTCAAGCTCAATCCGGAAGAAGAGGTAAGTGTTTTTACAGCCTATGCCTCTTATTTGTTTTAAAATTTTAGTTTTGAAGCAATTTGTTTTGTTAAAATTTGTGTGTAATTAAAATTTTAAAATTTAGTTTTTTTAATTGCTAGGAAGAAATAATCTCCCTCAACCAAACCCTCCACCAAACCCTCCGTCTCCTCATGAGGAAACGAATGAAGAAACAAATGAAAAAAATAACCAATAAAATAAACCTCAATTGCCTCCACCAATCAAGAAACCTCCTCTTGGAATACAAGAAAATTTGATGAACCAAATTGAAAGAGGGAAAAAAGAATTAGAATCTTTAATTACGAGGTTAAAAGATTTTAGTGGTACAAATCCTGGAAGGGAAAGACTTGTGAAATCATTGGAAGCAAACTTGACCCACATAAGCTCAGTTAGTGGGCAAATTAATTTATGGCGGGATAAAAGAGAAGAACAAAAACAATATTATGCAAATAAATTATCTTATGCAGACATAAAAAAGAAAAAAATCACAAAAGATGACATTTGCAAGCTATTTAAAAAACTAGGGGACACAGATACTCTTAGAACTACAACAAGAAGGTTCCCAATTCATTGATGCTTAATGAATACATTACAAACAATATTTGGGAGAGATGGTGGATGGTCTTTGATTCACCTCCCTATAACAATCAGTAGGTTCCTATATATTTCTTGACGAAACTCTATTGCGAGTCTGTACTCAAGGAGGTGCCAAATTATTTTGACTATCTAGATTCTCAGGGTAGAGGAGGGGGGTCATCATTTGATAGAGCGGGGGCACACCATAACCCTAACGCACCCAAGGTTCCTATTGGCAAGCCACAGGTGGATCATGTTTCTATTCCTTCCGTTGTGAAGGAACATGTAGAGGCGGACACACTAGGCACAATTAGTACTCTGACACATACTCTCATTCAGTGTGCCACTCCTTTAGTTGAGGGTGACCATGGTCAATCTTTCAAGGGGCATATTTGTCAGTCATGTGGATGCTTGTGCACATTTGGTACTGCCGAGAGAGAGGAAGATGATCCTGGAATGATGACTAATAGTTTTCTAAATATGACATTTGGCATTGACACACAGGTAAATATTTCCAAGTTCATTAAATTGCTTTGATCATATTTCATTTATAAAAGAATAACTAATTAATTTAGTATCTATTGATTATGATCAAAATTCAGGGCAAGAGTGTCAGTGGCGGTGGCAGTGGAAATGATCCTCATGTCCCCTTCTACACATCATCGTCAATTCCACAAGTATGTATTGAATAAAACATTTTAATTAGTATATTTGATTATTATGTAATTATATGAATAATTGTATCATAACTTATTGTGCATGTGCATTAAACATTCACTGGTGGACCATTGACGTTCACAACAGGCAGCGAAGGGCATCGTGCCACTTTCCTTGAGGTATCTTTATTTGCATGTTAATTTGATTTACTTTATTATATTTAATTAATAAATAAATGAATAACTAAATTACTAGACAAATTATGATCAAAATTCAGAGGCACGATGATCACATTCTTTCACCTAGCTTTGTGATGTCACCATTGAGTCCACAGGTATATATGTAATAATGCATTATAATTAACATGTCAGTAGTACATTATTATATGAATGGTTATATTATAATTTTCCATGTACATGTGCACTAGTTGAATATTGGAGCTTTGATATCGACACCGCACACTGAAGGACGTTGTGGAACCTTCATAGAGGTATCATTTACTCATTAGTAGGGTTGTAAAAAATATATGTAATCTTGATAATTGCATAATACTTTTTTTGTTTCATTTTCAGTTATTGACATCAGAGACTCCTCCTTCTGTTTGTGATACTTTGGATCATGGAGTAGCTGCAGCAGGAGCTAGTTCTGAAGCACTGACTGAGGTATGAAAGAGATCACTTAATTCTAATTGTTATTTTAATAGTTTGTATTGAATTTTATAATGATATTCATGTATGTATTTTAATTATTATTTTTTATCATTGTTGTAGGGACTTATTACTCCAGATCACCAGCATGTGCCTTCAGTGGATGTACATAGTGGCTATTTGCTAGCAGTAAGCGAATATTCAATTTTATGTCATTGTATAATTCAATTTTGATGTATATTAGTTATTGATGCTTTAAAAAAAATTTATCAGCTCGAGCTACAAAAGAGTCTAGATAGGAGGACAAGTGAGCACACTCAGAAGACTACAACATCCACTGCATCTCCATCAATGCAACAATTGAAGATAGCTTGGGATTTGTTTTCTTCCCCTGGTGGGAAAAGACTAGATTAGGGATATAGATTGTATGCCTATATGGCATTTATGGACATATTTTTTGTATATTGTATAAGTGATACATTGTACATCCATTTGGCTTTGAGGAAGCCAGTTTAACTATATTGAATATATTCAATGTATGAAATAATTGGACATATATATTTGGCTTCATGCCCTATGAATATATATTTTTTATGTTTTAGGTATGCAATTCATGTGTTTGGTGTATTGATGTATACTAATTTATGTTTATGTGGATGTCTTATGCTTTGTAAATTTCCCATGCCTTATAGTTATGCTTGTATGTTTATCAATGTATATTGTTACTGTCACCCTAAGGAGACTAACTCAACAACATTCACTATCACCTTAAGGAGACTAACTCAACTCAAGGATTCTATAAACAACTTGGAATCCACTCAAGGAATTAACCTCACTCAAGGATCTAGTTGATTTCTCTAACTTTTTAAGTCACTCCCACAACCATACTACTCAAATTCACTTCCTTGTTTCCTTGCTCCAATGCCTTCTAGCATCAACTCTATCCTAGGCCACCTAGTGCACCTAGTGCCTCCACGACACCAAAACTCAAACCTAACTTCACACCTTGATCCTAACACCTTAGATCATCTCAAAATGCTATATTTTTTATGTCACAACTTTCCATTCAGTCCAATCAATTCATCTTTCACCCTTCCTCTTCTATAGCCCTTCTAGGCCTGCCCAGTAGCCCTCCCAACACTGAAATCAACAATTTAATCTCAAACTTCCCAAACAACCTAGAAATGTTTTTACATTTTCTAGTACCCTTTTCAGAGTTACTAAATTGATATCAATCTTAGACTTTAAATCTTTGACTGGTGAAGAATTCCTTCACCCCCTAACCCTTCAATAGGCCTAATTAGCCTCACCTAACAAAGAAACTCCTATAACCACTCACTTCCAGGACTCTAAAACCCTAAATAGTCTTGATAAAGGATAAAAGACAACCAATTTTCAACTTATTTTTCCCATACTCACCCATCTACACTCCCATTCAATAAACCCTCACTATTTAGGCTAGAAACCAAGGGTTTTGTAGAAAATACCCTTCCCTGCAACACCCAACCTCAACACCGGTCCCAAAACCTTCTAATACATCCCAAAGGACCTTCCCATCCATCATCTACCCTCTCCAATCATCGGGTCACTTCTAGCCATGACTGGTTCTTACCTTCAACTCCTTTCACTGTGATTTCACCAGGCCTGTCTTTATCTCTTCTCACCTTCTATTCAACTTCCCTGCATTCAAAGATCGATCTAATACATACAATACATCAATGGAAATATCCCACCAAACCACAGTTAACACAAATGTGGGAGTGCCTTACATATTATGGAGGATTCAAACCTTTAACTTGTTGACTGTGCTATAAATGCCAGTCACTGTCCTCAATAATAGTCAATTCCTTGACTGTAATAATAACAAAAGTAATGAATGAATGCAGAAATATATAAATATAATATAAGGCAATATTTATATGTCACAACCTATCCAAGATCATGTGGAATCAAACATTTATAATCATTGGTGTGTTCCTTGTTCCACAGGACAGTCACAATATAAAGACATGACCTCGAATAGGTGAGGTAGCATATGGCAAGGTTGTCATCTATTGACCCCAATACCAAGCCTATTTTGATCTATGGGTACCCTAATGTTGGAAAGAGTTATTTTATTAATAAGATTACTAGGGTGGATGTGGATGTGCAACCTTATGCTTTTACTACTAAGTCTCTGTTTGTCGAGCATACTGATTATAAGTACTTGAGGTATCAATTTATTGATACCCCTGGTATTTTGGACCACCCCTTGGATGAAAGGAACACTGTCGAGATGCTCAGTATTACTGCCTTGGCTGATTTGAAGGCAGTTATTTTATTTTTCCTTGATGTTTTGGGGTCTTGTGGTTATAGTATTGCGGGGTCCCTTAGTTGCTGACTGTACCCCTGTACCAGTCACTGTCAATACACTAGTTAAATCCTTGGTGTTGTCAGTGATGAAGGTAATGAAAGATATTATAGCCAAGTCAAAACAAATGCAAATAAACATTCCTACATCAAACTAAACAAGGATCACATTCAGATCAAGTACAACAATTCACTTTTGTTGACTGTACCTGTAGGCCAGTGGAATACCATTGTGTAGAGAAATTTTGATTTTATTGATTCAAGTTAATACAAACTCGATCCATTTTAGATCAACAACATTCTCACCATGTCCACTCACATGGATCCATTCCAAAAAGACTCTAATCTTCCAAAAGACCGACTGGAACCTACAAACTAACTTCTAACTGTCCCCTAACTGACTGATTGTTAATGACAAACACTAGAATTAGTTGTCAAGTTGACAACAAAAGTTGTCAACTCGACAACCCAACACCCTTTGCCCACTCTAACTACTTATAAAAGGTTTAGAGACAACCTTTACAAACCAAACTAACTTAGACTTCGTACTAATCCCTACTAACTCCAATTAATCCCTATTTGGCTTATATTGCCAATATAGGCAATTTACAAGATTGTTCACATTTAGTGCTTTTAACACTATGTAAAGGTTCTAATGGCCTTAGTACATATTTATAGACCCTTATAGGTTATTTCCATCAACCCCTAACCTAGGATCAATACATAACCATTTGTAGTGACCCCTAGGTACCTTTTAGGCTTCTCAGTGCCATTAAGTCTTACATTTAAGATTGGGTTACAATATGATCAATACATGATCAAATTTCAAAATGAACCACAAGCCCTTTTGCTTCTAAATACATATTTGCACTCATCCTACTGCTCGCCTCAGAGTGGTCGGTGGCATTTGAACAACTATGTGTGCCAAAAAAGGTTGTCAGTAGCGTTTAGCCGGCCATTCAAAGATGTTGGAATAGACGGTTCGATGCTACGACCGATGGTTTGAAAGATACACAATGTTGGTCATTTGAACTGAGGAACACTGTGAGTTTTGACATTGACCGAGAATGTGTTGCCAAATTTAAACGAACTTGAATATCTAAAAACTGAGACAGGATATTGTAGGCCTCAGCAACGCGGTCCTGTAGCACCTGATGGATTGATGCTACCTTGCACAAGCTCCAAGATATGACCCTGTAAAGATCACCGATTTCATGCTGAAGGGACCTTGAGGGACACTTCGGCCCAGAGTCGTTGGTGGCGTTCAAACGACTCTGTGTGGAAAATAAGGTTTCCCCTAGCGTTTACCTAGCCATTCAGAGTTGTTGGAAGAGACGGTTTGATACTACAACTGATGGTTTGAAAGATATGCAATGTTGGCCATTTGAACTGAGGAACACTATGAGTTCTGACATCAACCGAGAATGTGTTGCCAAATTTAAACGAACTTGAATCTCTAAAAACCAAGATAGGTTATTGTAGGCCACAAAAACATGGTCTCATAGCTCTTGATGGATTGATGCTACCTTGCATGAGCTCTAAGATATGACCCCATAAAGATCACCAAATTCATGTTGAAGGTACCTTGAGGGACACTTCATCCAAGAGTCATCGGCAGCGTTCGAATGACTATGTGTAGTGAATGAGGTTGCCCCTAGTGTTTACCCGGCCATTCGGAGCTATTGGAATAGATGGTTTGATGCTATGACCGATGGTTGGAAAGATACGCAATGTTGGTTGTTTGAACTGAGGAACACTTTGAGTTCTAATATCGACTGAGAATGTGTTGCCAAATTTAAATGAAATTGAATCTCTGAAAACCAAGATAGGTTATTGTAGGCTTCAAAAATATGGTCCCATAGCACCTAATGGATTGATGCTACCTCGCACGAGCTCCAAGATATGACCCTGTAAAGATCAATGATTTCATGATGAAGGGGCCTTGAGGGACACTTCGGCTTAGAGTTGTCGGCGGCGTTTAAATGACTGTGTGTGGAAAATGAGGTTGCCACTAGTGTTTACCCGACCATTCAGAATTTTTGGAATAGACGATTCAATGCTACGACCGATGGTTGGAAAGATACACAACATTGGCCGTTTGAACTGAGGAACACTTTGAGTTCTGACATCGACCGAGAATGTGTTGCCAAATTTAAACAAAATTGAATCTCTAGAAACCGAGATATGTTATTGTAGACCCCGACAACACGGTCCCATAGCACCTAATGGATTGATGCTACCTTGCACGAGCTCTGAGATATGACCCTGTAAAGATCGCTGATTTCATGCTAAAGGGACCTTGAGGGACACTTTGGCCCGGAGTTGTCGGCGGTGTTCGCACGACTATGTGTGGAAAAAAAGGTTTCCAATAGCATTTACCCAGCCATTCAAAGTCGTTGGAATAGATGGTTTGATCCTATGACCGACGGTTGGAAAGATACGCAACGTTGGTCGTTTGAACTGAGGAAGACTTTGAGTTCTGACATCGACCGAGAATGTGTTGCCAAATTTAAATAAAATTGAATCTCTAAAAATTGAGATAGGTTATTGTAAGCCCCAACAACATGGTCATGTAGCACTTGACAGATCAATGCTACCTTACACGAGCTCTGAGATATGACCCTGTAAAGATTGTCAATTTCATGCTGAAGGGACCTTGAGGGACACTTCGGCCTGGAGTCATTGGTGGCATTCAAATGACTGTGTGTGGAGAAGGAGGTTGCCACTAATGTTTACCTAGCCATTTAGAGTTGTTGGAACAGATGGTTTGATGCTACGAATGACGGTTTGAAAGATACGCAACGTTGACCATTTGAATTGAGGAACACTTTGAGTTTTGACATCGACCGAGAATGTCTTGCCAAATTTAAACGAACTTGAATCTCTAAAAATTGAGATAGGTTATTGTAGGCCCTGACAACATGGTCCCGTAGCACCTAACAGATCAATTCTACCTCGTACGAGCTCTGAGATATGACCCCATAAAGATCACTGATTTCATGCTAAAGGGACCTTGAGGGACACTTCGGCCCGGAGTTGTCGGCGATGTTCAAAAGACTTTGTATGGTGAATGAGGTTTCCCCTAGCATTTAACCAACCATTTAGAGCTATTAGAATAGACGATTGGAAAGATACGCAACGTTGGTCATTTGAACTGAGGAACACTTTGAGTTCTGACATCGACCGAGAATGTGTTTCCAAATTTAAATGAAATTGAATCTCTGAAAACTGAGATAGGTTATTGTAGGGCCTAGCAACATGGTCCCATAGCACTTGATGGATCGATGCTACCTTGCACGAGCTCCGAGATATGACCCCGTAAAGATCACTGATTTCATGCTGAAGGGACCTTGAGGGACACTTCGGCTCGGAGTCGTTGGTGGTGTTCGAATGACTGTGTGTGGCGAAAAAGGTTGCAACTAGTGTTTACCTATCCATTTGAAGTTGTTGGAACAAACAGTTCGATGCTATGACCGACAATTGGAAAGATACGCAACGTTGGCTGTTTGAACTGAGGAACACTTTGAGTTTTGACATCGACCGAGAATGTGTTGCCAAATTTAAAAGAAATTAAATCTCTAAAAATAGAGATAGGTTATTGTAGGCCTCGGCAATATGGTCTCGTAGCACCTCATGGATCAATGCTACCTCACACAAGCTCTGAGATATGAACTCGTAAAGATCACCGATTTTATGCTAAAGGGACCTTGAGGGACACTTCGGCCCGGAGTCATTGGCGGCGTTCGAACAACTATGTGTGGTGAATGAGGTTGCCACTAGTGTTTACCTGGCCATTCAGAGCTGTTAGAATAGATGGTTTGATGCTACGATCGAAGATTGGAAAGATATGCAATGTTGGTCATTTGAATTTGTTTTAGTGTTTTATTTTGGAATAAGGTTAAGGCACTCACTGGTATACGTGACTGTGCCAATATTGGGCTGTAGACAACAATCAGAGAAAAGTCTCCATAAAATACTTTGACTCACCCACCAATGTGTTTATTATGATTGGTGTGGTGAGTCAAATGTACCATAACTCCTTGTAATACATTGAGCTTATGCAGGGGTTTGGGAAGGAGTGTTGAAGAACCCAAATGGAGAAAGATTATTGATTAAGGGAAACCAGTCATGGCTGGGAGTAATCTGATTGATGGAGAGGGTAGTTAAGGGTTGGAATGGTCTATTTGGATGCATTGTAAGGTGTTAGAACCTTGATTAGAGTTGTAAGTGGTTTGATAGGGTGATTTCTCTAAAACCCTTGGTTTCTAGCCCAAATAATGAGGGTTTATTGAATAGGAGTGTAGATGGGTGAATATGGGAAAACTAAGTTGAAACATGGTTGTCTTTTATCCTTTATCAAGATTTTTTGGGGTTGTGGAGTCCTGGATATTATTGGATGATAGAGTTGCTTCTTTGGGCAAGAGCTAATTAGGCCTAGTTGAAGGGTTAGGGGGTGAAGGAAGTGTTCACCAGTCAGGTTGTGAAAGTATGAGAATGATATCAACTTAGTAACTTTGAAAAGGGTATTTGAAAGTGTAAAAACATTGCTAGGTTGTTTGGGGATATTGTGAATGAATTGTTGATTTCAAGGTTTGAAGAGCTACTAGACAGGCCTAGAAAGGCTATAGTAGAAGAATGGTGAAGGATGAGTGGATATGATTGAATGGGAAGTTATAACATGGAAAATATACCATGTTGAGATGATCTAAGGTGTTAGGATCAAGGTGTGAAGTCTGGTTTGAGTTTTGATGTGGTGGAGGCACTAGGTACACTAGGTGGCCTAGGAGGGTATTGGTGTTTGGAGAGATTGGAACAAAGAAAAGTGTTAGTGAACTCATGAGCATGGTTGTGGGAGTAACTTACAAAGTCAGAGAACTCCATTTGATCTTTGAGTAGGACTAATTCCTTGAGTTGATTCCAAGTTACTTGTTGAATCCTCGAGTTGAGTTAGCCTACTTAAGGTGATAGTTAGTCACAATCAGTGATTGGGAGAGGCTTGTTTTGGCACCAGTCATTTTAGAAAATGTATTAATCTGGATAAACCAAAATGTAAACCTTCCATTTCAGAGAGGGAGAAGTTGGAAAGGAAATGAGATAGTGCATCCTTGAATTGAGTTGGTTCCTTAAGACTCTTCCATGGCCTTCCAAGTATTATGTGCCTGCAAGTCATTAGCATAACATCATAAAAAAAAATTATTAATAATTAATGAGAAATATTTTTACAACTTAGCTCAATAGGAGCACTGGAGGAAAGAGCTGAGTAGAGAAAACCTCTGGTATTGCCCCAAAAAATAGAAGAGAAAGGTTGTCATTAAATCTTACAAATTTCCTATTATACATACTGGGTAATGCATGAGCAATTTATAGTCCACCCAATTTACAGTGCTATATAAGTTTGACATTACAATATTTTGTATCTCCATTTAGTCCAATGAACCAATTGGATCTTCCCTACCCTTGATTGTCTCAAGTATTGCCTCTTGGTCTGACTCACGAACCTTCCAAAGAGTTTTATTATGCGGTCTTCCCCCTTATCTGATCAAGTAGACATTTGATGCAATGATGAGGTTTGAATAATGAAGAATCTTTCTGTGTGTCTCCCAATCCTTGAACAACCACAACCTAGGAATCTTCATAGCATACCATCTAAGCCATGTACCAGTTACAACCATTGCTCCTATAGGGTATTCTAATTCTTTACCATCGATAACTGAGTGATCCAATTTATCTTTTGCCTCAACACAACGACATAAATAATAATCTGTCCCTTCTTCATTGTCTTCATGTGCAATAATAGCAAAAATATGGCTTGTAATGATATAAACATAATGAGGACATTAGTTTACTAAATGTTTACGATAAAGTACTAAATTTGAGATTATTTGCATGTGGAAAATTTTACCTAGTTGTACTAGATCAGATAAGCAATCAAAGTCAATGGATGATTCCATTTCTATCAGTTGTAGTGATTCATGGGGATGATAGGAGGCAAGTGAACTCAAAATATGTGTATACCATTCATCAACCCATTCCTTTGACTCACACCCATCCCAATCTTCATCTACACATGATGAATAAAAGCACGCCATATATCGTGTGTGGATACTCCATGAACCTGCATTACAACTTCTAAAAGAGTGTAGCTCAGTCGATCCTATCAGTGTACAACAATCCTCATATGGTGCAATGTTAGTTTCATCCATCAACCAAAAAAATATATGAACCGTAGACTCACCTTCATTACCGAGACCCATTGTAGCATTACACCACTAGACAATACATCCTACATCTGAAAATGTTGCTTTCTCTTTGTACTTTAATTCTTCACGTGCTAAGGCTATTTTAATACATGCACCTGCACCATCATCCTCTCCCTTTCCATGAACGGCCTCTATGAAATTCCACATATATTGAATTCTAGTAATCTTATGCATGCTGCACAACCAATAAAACATCTGAGAATTCTTGAATTGTGATGCACAATTATCTAACCATATGATATGTTGATGATATTTTATGCCCATGTTTGCCAAATGACTATAAAATAGTTGAAAGCAACCATGTACGAACTCTGTAGAATATGAGCGATCATCACTGATATAAAAATGATACTCTCTCAATATCTTCCCGTTCTCCTCTGTACTGTCCAATGAATGCATGAATGCTATATGAACAAATATAGCAACCTGTTGAGAGTTGTAATACTTTGTTTGCACCTCATTCTATGGTTGTAGTGTGTAGTTCTCTACAAAGTCCACAACTGAAACAATGGTATCAAGTGGGAATGTGTCCTTGCACAACTTGAATTGCATATCCAACCATCGCGCTTTATGTGTATGCCTTGCATACTCATAAATAATTTTTTTACAAAAAATGTCCATGAACTGATACACTGGAATTTTTTTAATTACTAAATCACATCTTTTAGCCTCTTTTCCATCTTTTAGATTGTATGTCACGGTCTTATATTTTCCAAATTCCACTATTTCATTACTGATTGCATGTGTACTCTCCATATGTTGACAAATTGGCAAATGTCACAAACCTACGCAATCTATGCATGTACCATTCAAGCATGAGAGCTTGTAAAATTGTTGACCATCCACTCTTTCACATAAAATGGTAGATATTAATTCCCTTGAAGATCTAGGTGGGATATTTATGTTACAATCCTGCAAAACATTATTAGAGTGCAAATCTACACATATATTCCTATAAACTTCAAAATGGTTAGAAAATTCAATATGTACCCTACAACAACAAGTTGTGCGTGTGTGATTTATCTTCACATAAAAAGGTTTACACATTTCAAAATATC
The DNA here is from genome assembly GCA_027943335.1 of Chamaecyparis obtusa. Taxonomy (NCBI): domain Eukaryota; kingdom Viridiplantae; phylum Streptophyta; class Pinopsida; order Cupressales; family Cupressaceae; genus Chamaecyparis; species Chamaecyparis obtusa. Next base: position 285,234 of record BSBK01001133.1, read on the forward strand.
TCTAACTAATTTTAATTTGAGGATACATATGCATAAATTTTGCAAAGAATTGTGTCTGAGTTGAATCCAAAAATTGTTTTGGATGTGGAACACAAATTCGACTACCAATCCTCCTTCTTACAACATCTCTTTCATTGGGAGATACCTGTGTGTTATTATTCCAAAATTCTTCAATCAAAGATTTCAAAGCTTCAACAATTACTTTATCTTTTCGCAGTAGTCTACCGGAAAATGCCCATAACTCATTGCTATTTGGATCTTCCACTCTTTGACACCTTCCCAAGGCTCTCATTAGAGACTTTCTATTTATTTTCAATGTTTTGCTTGTCTTTCTAATGAGTTGAGATTTCTTCATTTGAGTGCTTACTATCGTTGATGTAAGTACATGTCATGTGACATTACTATCTTTCATGCGTGATGTATAACCCACACTCTCATATGAAGTCATTAGATTCTTTACAATAGATTTTTCACTTGACTCATCCATCGTTCTTAGCCCAAGAATCTTCATGATGGGCCTAAATTTCAGATTTCTCATCATTTCAACAAATAGTTGACATCTTCCTATCATGTTTAAATTCTCAAAAAATTATCTCCAAATACGATTAGCATTTCTTTGACAAGTATGCTTGGGAATCTTGTTAGGCATTGCTTGCAAAATTTTAGTATCAATATCAATCAAATATTTTGGCTTTCTATAAATAATTATAGGAGCATCAAAAATATTATGTGTGAATTGCGTACCATCTTGAGTGCCTTCAACATGAGATGATGTTGTGCCTACAACTTGGGATATAGACAATGGTGTGCCTTCAACATGATACAAGGGGGTATGTAAACCTTGGGATGTAGACAATGGTGTGCCTTCAACATGATACAAGGGTGTGCCCACACCTTCAAAAGTAGACAATGGTGTGCCTTCAACATTGGATGATGATGTCTCTTCAATTTGGGAACTCATAGATGATGTGCCTGCATCTTCATAATTCAATTGTCTTGTTGCATGCAAGTTTCTCATTCATTGTATTTTTGTTTCCAATTCCAATTCTCTCTTACTTTGTATTGATGTTTCATGTTCCTCATCCAAAGAGAAATCTTCTTCTATGGTATCCAATTTTTTTGTTCATGAAGTTGTCTCATTCTTTCCATTTTCTTCTATTTGTCTCTTTCATGCTCTTCCAGTGTTAAAGTCTTTGTTCATTTCCTTGGCATGATGATGATTTCTACATATGAATTGATTACAATTTTAAAAATATAATATAAATGTAAAACAATAAGTCAAATTATAATATAAACCTCTTACAATATGACAAATTATAATATAAATTTATTACAATTATATCAAATTATGTATTGAACAAGTCTATATCATACCAATTATAAACCAAAACACTCTTTATTCACATTTGACATGTAAAAAAATAAAAGAATTACCTCAATCAATAAATTTCAGTGATAATGATTGACTTTCACAATTCAATATTGATTTTTAAACAAAAAGATGGTGCAAATCGATAGAATATGCTTCTTTGTCACTATCAACACCATGAAAAATGAATATTTGTTGGATAACATGTAGAACTTAGACAACATACAAAAAAAGTGGGCCTCTTTCATGAGATCCTTGGCAAAGAAGACCATTTATCTTAGTCTTCCATAGCGCGAGCGTGCTATAGCATGTGCGCCCTATGCAAAACTAAAAAGTGTTATGCATACTCTTGCATAGCACGTGCGCCCTATGCAAAACAAGAGAGAGAGAGAGAGAGAGAGAGAGAGAGAGAGAGAGAGAGATCTTCCTCTCACTCTGACTATTTCTCCTCACAATTGAAACCTATGACTTAAATAAGGTGCACGCCCTATAGGGTGAACGCCCTAGATCACGCACGCCCTAGATCACGCACGCCCTATAGCGCGCACACCCTATAGGGCACACGCGCTTGGTAAGGCATTGGAATTTACCAATCATAAGGGTTGGATTTGCCTTGGAGATCCAACCCAAAGGCTTGGAGGATTCAAATAGGTCTGAAATGTGTTTTCTAGTAGACATACAAAAAAATGACAACTTTTATTGTGTGCTCTTCGTTAGGTTTACTCATGGTTCAATAACATAAAAATCAGACAACATGATATTGTAGATCTCTCTATTAGCTATCTAAGCATATAATTTATTTTGAATTCTGATTATGTTAAGTTTTTCATCTCTAATTTCTTTTATGTGTATGTCTATTTTTTGTAAAAAACCAACATGTAGTATTTTGGGCATAGATTTTGGCTCGTTAATCGAATTTTGCAACAAGTTACATTTTTAGAAACTAGACTCCATTCTACACACTTCAAAAAAAAGAAAATTTGATTTTCGATTAGTTTTAAATTATTTCTAGGGGGAGCACACATAAATTTCATGTTTTCAAGATGTTTGCACTTCGTAAATTCATCAAAAATTATACATTCATCAAACAATTAGCAAAACAATTTAGGATAAACTACGTGGTGTTAGCTAACTTCTCACTGGAGCGATTAAATTTTTTTTTTTTAAAAGTTAACATTTTAGGGGGAGCACACCAGACGCTATGTTATGTTTTTTCACAAAAAATAGAACCACTTTTTGTGCTCCCCCTTTTTGAGGGCCTTAGTCTGCACCATTTTCAAAATAAATTAGTAGCTTAGGAACTAGATTCAGAGTATGACAACTCTTGTTCTTGTCGCATCTTAAAATTTTGAGTCTAACTATCTTCAATTTCTTGTTGAAGTTCAGAGTTTGCTGATTTCAGAGAAAAAGTGGCATCTTATACCCCTTTTTGGTCCCCCATCTTTGTGCACTTACCAAAGAGAAAAATGGAACTAAGCACGAATCCATCCATGGTGCAAAAAGTCGATAAAGGACAATAGCTAAAAGGTTTTAAATGAGAAGTACATCCATTTTAAGAGGGTATACTATCATCATTTATTTTAGGAAAGGAAGATTTACTATTCTTTTATGTCCATTGGTGGTTCCCCTTCACAAAGGGTCACCACTCTTCCAAGATGGCCCATATATAATTATATTTATATATAATTAATATATAACTCATATAATTAATTATATTATCACAATAAATATAATATACTTATAATATAATTATATTATCACAATAATTATATCAATATAATAATTATATCACAATAATTATATTATCACAACTTTTATGTTATCTATGTTAGCATGAAGGAATCCGACTAGAGCTTTAATAACATTAACAACCACAACTTGCAAAACTGACTTTAGGCAACATCTCACGAGATTTCTCTCCCCTCTCAGCAATAGGGGAGGTTCCCTTCTTATCGTAGGTGGTTTCAATAGAAAATTAACTATAAATACAAAAGGGGTGGTTCTCTTTAATCAATTCCTCTTTCTTCAGGAATGATTTTCAACAACTTACAAACAACTCTAAAATTTAACAAAAAACATCTATTGCTATGATAACATCGACGGCTCGGGGGTTGACGTAAGAAAAACACCAAAGACAACAATTTACTTTATATTGGTGGAACAATTGCAAAAACCCAAAGTCTTATGCACTTATCCCAAATGAATATTTAATAACTAGAACAAACAATAAGGCACAAAATCTCTCACCGAATATTTACTAATTCTATGAAAGTAATTAATACTGAAGCACAAATTATTTCATCTTTAAATATTTGAAGCCACTATCAACTATATCTATTTTACCTTTTGCAACACAAAGTCTCCAAAAATTCAAATTGAACTATAATTCTGAACGTAATATGCAACTCAAATTCCATGAGATTGGATTCAAACCCCTCTTGAACAAAGTATAAAACCCACAATCAACATTCAGAAAATATCGTCAAATAACACCTTGAATCAACACAAAGTTTGAAGGCAAGTTGTCTCTTTTATTGAAAACAACTTAATCTATATCCAACCAAAAAGTCTTAGAGTGCATATACAAATTGGAAAAGTTTTCTTGCATTGCTAAAAAATGAAATTACAATGAGCACCCTCCTTTATTTATAGGTGAGGGGCTCACAGAGAAAAGTGGGAGAAACCCAACTAATCAAAACTTGTGCAATGTGATTTACATGTTACAACTTTGTAGGTGATACTATCACGTGCAATTACATCTTGTTTTTACATTACATGTAATTTGTCAATAACAAAATTACAAAATGCATAATGAAAATATTCTATGTGTGTGACAAGACACGACATCTATTTGCATCATCCTTTGTCTATCTTCATGCAACTATAGGATGCTCCATGATTGTGTGTTTAGGTTTGGTGAAAACATCTTGAACTGGAATATGGATTCACATTCTTAATTGTTTTGTATCTAGAAAAACATATTTGTCTTTTTCCATCTATGTCTTGAAAGCATTCTATGCTCTCATCATTTCATCACTTTTCTCTTTCCTTGTATGGCTCCTTCATGTGATTGATTTCATCTTTGTGTCCATCTTCAGTCTTCAAGTATATTTGCAAAAATCCATATTCTTAATTGTTTTGCATCTAGAAAAAACATATTTGTTTTTTTCCATCTCTTTCTTGAAAGCATTCTATGCTCTCATCATCTCATCACTTTTCTCTTTCCTTGTATGGCTCCTTCATGTGATTGATTTCATCTTCGTGTCCATATTCAGTCTTCGAGTATATTTGCAAAATAAGGCTGCCTTGATTGGTAGAACATACATGCAAACTGGAGAAACTATGAAACTTTTCTTCATGAGATGAGAGTTTTAATGTAAAGAAGTCACACTATGGAAATTTTCTTCACAATAGGAAGATCTTGTTGCATTTTTCATATGCAGGGGAAGTACTTGCATTTTTTTCTTCTCTGCTAATTCCTCAACAGAACTAGTACACTAACTTGTGTTTCTGTGGGAAAGAGATAAAGATATCCCTCTCATATTTGCACAATTATCTATTTCATCTTTCCTTTATGCATTTGCCGACACCACAATCAGTAGCATCACTGGTACTAGTAGATGAAATGGAGAGACTTGGAGATAACCCATTTATTTCATTTGCTGAAACATGATGATCAAAAATGGGATGATGCTTGTCCTCTGAGATACTTGATGAACTTAGATGACTCTCTTCCAGTACTGTGCATTTTGGTTCAAATAAAAAACTGACTTCCCTTCAATTATTGATGGGTAAGAGCCAGCAACCATGTTTATAGTACCATCTGCAGGATTCAAATTAGGCTCAACAACTGGTGTCTCCATAAAAATCAAACAAGGAATGCTTTCCTCCGTTCCTTGAGGTAGAGAGAAAGGGTTCACAATAGGAGCCCAAACTAAAAAGAGAACATTGGACATTTCGAGAGGCAACTCGTTTCACAAATATGTTCTATTGAATCCCTTGAAGAAAGAGGGTCAGAATTGGTTAACTGAGAAGACACCTGGACTTTCATATTTAATTCACTTGAAAAATCTGAAAGTGAAAGTTTCAGATTATTTTTAGAAGCATCTTCTACCTTGAGTTCTGATCTTTGCAAAGTTTTTAAGCTAAGTTCCTTTCCATCCTTATTTGATGATCATAATTCCTCAAATTCGCAGGCCCTTTATACAGATTTTTGCATCACGGTATCTGATTTTTATACTCTGGATTTCTGCTTTTCGTATTTCTTTTGGCAGACCTGAGTGATTAGCCTCCTTCAAGGCAGAATTTGCGTTCAACTTGTCGTGGAATCATGCCCAGCTATTGGAAATTTGCCTTTATTTTTCTGATTTTCGTACTTTTCTACTTGAAGTCAGGGTTTTGTGTCAATTTTTTTTGCCTTTGAATTCACCCCTGCTGAATATCTGATGCTTCTACACAAGCATAGACAAGTTTAGAGCTAGGGCACGATTCTGCAAAATAGATAAGAATACAAAAACGCATGTCCTAGCTTTTAAAGTCACAAATCGATGCCTTAAATGCCAAAAACGGGTAAAGAAAAGCATGGCTCGAGCTTAGAATGACAAAAACACAGGTCTCTACAGTAATTACATTTCAAATACAAAACAAACACTTAGTAATGAATGCATTCCCAAGAAAAAAATGGGTTTTTTTAAACAGAAAATGCAGATTTCTTGGGCAAACATGGTCTATCAAACGCCCAAATCTCTAGCGTTGAGCTCTAGAAACAGCTGTGCAAGAGCTTTTGCAAATAAAAATGACAAATCTTTCAAAACAAAAATACATTGCTTCAGCACAAATAACGGGCTTTTGCAATATTATAACATACCAAAATGCTGCATAAAGCAACGACAAGCTTCTAAAGTCACGCAACAAGCTTAGAAATACATTGGCGTCTCCAAAAACATGAAGAAATGCCCTAGACGGGCTTTACCAATAACGTTGCAACTTTAAAAAAGCTTATTTCTCATAAAAACGTGTCTTTGCCCTAGACTGCCTTTAATGACACCTTTACAAGCTAAGACGTGTGACGAATTCTTAGAAGTCGCGATACATATAAAATGGGCATCTCTTAAGTTCCAAACAGAATGCACCAAAGACAAAAAATAAAAATAAAAAAATTCTATCTTTTTTTTTCTTCTTTTTTTAGATTTGCAATAATACAATGATTTTTTTGGAATTTTTTTTGTGGTTTTCGACCACAAAATGTGCAGATCATGATGAACAGATGTTGAAAATTTTGCAATTTGTGTTTTCCATTTTTTAAAATTTAGTTAATGGTGCAGTCTGACTGAAGCTTAGCCGCATCCTATAAAACATCGCTTCTACAATGCTTTTTGCAGGTGTATACAGTCATGATGGGATTTTTAAAATTAATGATTTGCAAATCAAAATCGGTGTCTATGACTGCTGACGGGTTTTACATTGCATTCACAAGTCTTTCATTAATAGAAACACATTTTTTCATATTTAAAACATATGAGAATTGACGCCTTGCCTTCATATAGTCATCGATGGGCTATTGGAAGCATATAACAAGTCAAAAACGCTTCTTCAATGATAAAAATGAGATTTATGATATGTAAAACACATGAAAATCACCACTTTCACTCTATAAAGCCACCGACAGGGTTTCAGACTTGATTTGCAAGATGTTTTCTTAATCAACTTGTTGTCTTTATGACTTAAATGTTGACTTGGTGGTCAACACCTCCTAGGAGATTTGTGACATGGCTTAACCGCCTCCTATGGGTCAGGTTAAATCTGACATTGTATCGAACATTGATAGTTCGAGCTTTTGGCGTAATGGGAAATGATTCCGACATTAAAGTCTATCGATGAACTTTTCCATTGCAATCACAAGTCATAATGACATGTGAATTAGAAAGTGGCAATTACGTATCAAAAAGTGTCAAATGCATCTCAGGATAAATCAATTCCATTTTAGAAAGGCTTGGTTGCATAATTTTGTGTGTGAATGATTGATTGTGGATTTTGGGTCAGGGATTTTTTTAGTGGCGATTATTCGCCAATTGGCGAATATGTCCTGATCGGTGTATAGAAATTGGCAAAAAAAAGCTCAGTATACTGGTTGACCGGTTCGCCCAGATTTTATAAAAGACACGTTTAGTGGTCGGATTGTTCGCTACTATTTTTACGTAATTTCACTATGGTAGTCAAGTTCTTCACCTATATTTCTATTGTATTTTACTCTTATTCGTCACGGATTAAGGAAGGGTGTATTTATCAAGGATCACCATTCGCCAAAGGCCCATTGTCCCAAGTGAAATTTTTATTTGCACTAGGACCCAATTTGCCATGCATCATACATAATCGTGTCCCAAATTCCCGCCCTATTCGCCCAGTCAATTATTTGAAATTACGCGGGGTTTGCCAAATATTAGTTGTTATCATAAGCAACTGTCGACCCCTTCGCCAAAATGGACGATGGAGATTATGAGGCAAAATCTAATGGCTGATATGAAAACGGTTTACTTGTCTATTTAAGAGATATGAGTTTCATTATTGAAACATGTCGGAGAGGAGACTTCAAGAGATTTAGTATTTAGTAGTACGAAAATTCAGTTGATTCTGAGCTCACAATTGTGATTGGTAGCGAACCGGAACGACTACGAGTCTATAGTATCTTATTCAAGTAAAATTTTATTGCAGCCTTAATTTGTTGGAGATGTCACAGTCAAAGTTAAACAAGAAGAGGACTATTGAAGGTGGAGATGTCCAAGAGAGGCCAATGAAATGCATAAATATATCTTCATACTTTGGTGGGGGCAGATGCAATAGTGTTGGTCAAAGTGAGGAAGGTACATCAACAGAGGAACCTGTACAATTTCAAAGTTCTCAACCTACACAGGAGTCTAATCAACAAATTGGGGAGCCTAATAAATTTGGTGACGAAGTTGCAGAACCTGATATCTCTGATGAAGATGACCTTGAAGAAGAATTTCAAGTAAATAACCAGTACCAGGATGAATCGATCGACTTTGGTGATGATGATGGTTCAATTAACAGTAACACTAAAGAGAGAGGAAAATCAAAAGAAAAGACTGATCGTCAATGGGAGATGTTGAGGAGATTTAAATTTGATTGGGCGGCAAAGTATCCATTCATTGAACCCATGGACAATCCAATTGTAGGTGAGCTGCCAGTAAAATGCAGATGTACAATTTGTAGTTGGAAGTATAAAAAGGAAAAGCGGTTGTAGCTTAAACTAGACACCATAGAGAAACATGTTGGTAAGATTTACGAAACCTCAACTGTAGATGGAAAGGAAATAAAAGTGGTAAGATATAAAATAAAGGAGCAATGTCAACATAAAAGGAATGCTGAGGAATATTATTTGTTTCAGAAATTTAAGACGAAGCCTGGTGAAGTTCAAAGTTCTATTAATGTTATTTTTGCAAAAGCAAGTGAAGTAGAAGAATGGGGAGAAATTGTTTAAGTAATGTTTTCCATATTTTGAGCAGAGGGCGTCCAATGACAGACTATCCAAAAATGAGTGGTTTGTTACACTTTCTGAAAGTTCCTAACTATCCTGTCACTCATTGGTCAATAAATAGTGGATGGGAATTAGCAAGTTGTATTGCCCAGGTTGAAATAGAGGATGTACAAAGAAAAATAAAAGAGTCAACCTTTATTGCATTGTCCTTAGATGAAGTTACGGCAATAGATAATATGTTGTGGGTATGTATGCATGTTTATACTGTATAGAATAATGTCTGCCAACCACATCTACTAATTGTTGCAAAATTGAGGGACAATGCAACATCAGAAACTTTATTTCAATTAGTAAAGAGTCATTTAATTGAATATGGAGCTATGGATGAATTGACAATAGCGAAGAAGTTGATCTGTGTTGGAGTGGATGGAGCTTTAGTAATGCAAGGTCAAAGGAATGGTCTTTGCATAAAGATGCATGCTTCTTGTTCACCATATGTTGTTGGCATTCACTGTATGGCCCACAAGATGAATCTTGCTTTTACAGTTGTGAAGAAGTTTCCTTTAGTAAACAAGGTTGAAGATTTAGTAAGAGAGTTGTACTCATATTTTTGTCGAAGTCCCAAACATTTTAGGGAATTTCAACACTTTGCTGATGGAATTACCAATGGAAACAAGCTTCTTAAAGATGTTGATACCAGATGGATCTCTTTGGATGGACCAGCGCATCAAGTTTTTTTAGAATATCAATCTTTGATTAGACTGATGTACGAAAATCAGGACAATGCAGAAAATCAGAGATGTGGCGACCTGTTTCAGAGGTTAAGCAATATAGAGACACTTTTGACTTTAGCATCTCTTCTTCCCATGCTAGAAGAAATGATGTTCATTATGAAAAAAGCCCAGCAAAGAGCCATGTATATTGCAGAATATGCTTACTTGCGTAAAATGTCATGCCAAGCCCTCGATAGTCTCTATCAAAATGACCTAAATTTATCCGATGAAAGATTTAATCACATGCAGAAACTAACAGATTTGTACAATCTTGATAATTATTTAGAGATCATTGAAAATGGGGATTTATGTGTTTGTGTAAGGGGATTTCAGATACCAATGTACTATAGTGCCCCAAAGAAGCGAGCTACAAGAGTTACAAGGGAAGAGTTTATGAAGATCGTCGAGTCTATAGCAAGTAATGCAAGGGACATAGCCTTTAAAGTTTCCTCTGAAATAAGATCCCGATTCCCATATGAACAACTGCTTGAGGCCATGGCAATTGTGTTTCCTCAATATTGGTCGTTAAACTCTAAGGAAGATTATCATAATATGTTGTTGACTTTGATAAAGGAATTTTGTAAATCTATAGAATTCAATGGAGTGACTATCAATGGAATTTTAGATGAAGGTCTTCTTAGACAACAATAAGACACTTTTGCAAAGACTATGAAGCATCAATATCAATTAATCCATAACCCACATGAAGAGGGCTTGGCAACAAGGCTTTGGACATAACTAAAACAGAGCACAATGTTGTGTGAAGAAATTTCAGAGTTCTTCAAGCTTGCTAATCTATGTCAAACCATGATATTGGGTTCAATGGAGGATGAGAGAGTTTTCAGTGCTTTGGGCTTCCTAAATCAAAGTTAAGAAACAAACTAGACAAGAATTTGGAAACATGCTTGAGGGTCTACACATCTAGGTATGATGTCAATAATTTTCCTTATCAAAAAGAAATGGAAATCTGGAAGAAAAGATGCAAAAGAAGAGGGTTGGGAAACACCATTAACCAATCTCTGATAGTGACTCTGAGTGGGACAAGTACAGGTGGCGATGGGAGTAATAGAAGCAGAGGTCAGAGTGAAGAAGACACAAATGAAAATGAAGAGAACAATGAAGGAACTGGAATACCAAAATTGGATGATGACAACGACGTAGAGATGAATTGACAAATTTAGGAAATTTCTACTAAATTAGCAGTAGCAATCAATAGGTATTTTTTGAACTCATTAACTACTATATCCTATCATTCAATGTTCATTTTAGAAAAGCAAGAATGTATTATGTTTCATCATTAAAATTTGAGAACAAAGAGTATTATTACTATAGAGTGTAGTTTGTATCGTATCATCAATGATCATTCATATTTGAATTTGAAATTCCTGAATGAAATTTTGTATTCCAATAGCATATAACAGAGTAAATCAACTAAGAATAACTGAATAAAATAGAGTAACTCAACATACATTGAATTTGAAAACATGAAAATTAGATAGAGCACAATTTGTTTTGTATTCATTTGCAATATATTACAATTTACAGTAGTTCAAATTTAGAGCAATCTTTGTAGGCTAGTCCAAACATCCTCTGATGGCAGAACAATTTGGTTCATAGTATAGTCACACTCCTGCAACTTCGTTAGCAATTCATATTTGGAAGTGTGACTTGACAGCACTGTTGCTTCTAAAACTCCATTCAAAGTTCTCACTGGTTTAATGAAATCCATGAATGTATCAGGAGATATGTCTGTAGGAAGAAAGCGTAAATCAATATTTATTTTTTCCTGCAACCTTATTTTGTAATTTTCTCTTCCAATGAACTTATTTGCGTCAAATCCCTTAGGCAAACCAAGACTTTCCATATTCACTTTCCTTTGTTTCATCTTTGTGATCTTCTTCTTAGCTTTGTCATCCAATTCCTGTGCTTCTCGTAGCTTCTCACATTTTTGAATGATACTTGATACCTTTACTGAGGCATCAAGGCGGTTGCTAATTCCCTTGTTTGATAGATAACTTTCACTCTTACTATAGAGTTGTTGCATAATATCTTTTGCTTCCTTTTCTTTCTTGACAACATCCATGTTCTGTTCAATGTTCTTATGGAGCTTTAAATAACATACTCTCATACTTTGAAGCATTTCAAACCACTCATACAAGCTATTAGACATCACCAATATTTGGCCCCAAATGTGTTCTTTTGTAATCTTCACTAAATTATTACTAGTATTTGTTAAAGTTTGAATTGTATTATTGGCCTTCTTTAGTTCTTTTGCCATATTTTCACAATTCTTTTTCTCTTCCACTGCGTTGTGTTCCCAATGACTAGCTTTATCTGCCTGAGAGTCCAATTGCTTTTGCAATTCCCGGTTGGAGGTATCATTACTCTCCACAATTTTAAATAACTTTTGTGAACTGACTCTTTCTTCCTCTATTTTTTTACTAATTTTTTCCAATTTTCCCCTCAGTGCCTTCAGCTCTGCCTGCTCCTGTTCCTTCAGTACTGCCTCCGCATATTCCTGCTCTGTATCTGCTAATGTAGAGGTCGATTTTTTTATCTTTTTTTGTAATTCTTTCAAACTATTCTCTGAAGCTTTCCTCTTTGCTTTTTCATTGCCAATGTCTGCCTGTAACTTTTCTATATTTTTCTCGAGCTTTCTTTTCTCTCTTTCCAGCTTTAGCAGTGCACTATAGACCACTTGGTTTGTAGACTTTGACACATTGATTTTGTCCACATTTTTAACTAGAAAAATCCATTTGGAGAGTGCTAACTTGAAATTCAGACTGATCTATCTGACTCTCTGGTGGGTTTCCATCTTTTTTTGGTGGAATAACAACCATGAACTCCATCATATCTCTGTTTGGGTCATATGTTGGAAAAACCCTGTTGGATGCAGGTTGTTCCTCTACGGCTGTAGTAAGGGCACCAGTCTGCAATGTCTTCTTTATTTCCTTATTCTTGGTTTATGTTTCTGCAAATTTATTATAGAAATCTTTGAAACGAAAATCTGGTGTTGCAGAAGGATTTGAATGTTTGAAAGGTGAACCAGAGGCAGAGCTTGCAATGCCTATTGATCTAACTAATGCTCTTTGAGGACTTAAACTTCTAGAGGGTTTTGCTGAACCTGAAATTGCAAGCAGTTCTTTACAATCAAATGTCATTGTTGTCATTATTCTGGAAGTGGAAATCTTTTGCTTCTTGACACTATCTTCTTCTATGGGATTCTATGTAGATTCTAGTGGCCTCTTTAGAGAGGGAACTTGTTGTATAAGTTTCCCAGTCCCACTGGCACCAGTGCCACTACCAGACCTAGTAGTAGTAGATTCAAACCCAAGGCCTACACCATGATCATAAGCAATTTTTTCTGTCTCAATTGTATTCCAGATGCCTTCTCCTGTGGGACCCAAACCACCACCTTTATAACCCATTTTTTCCACAATGATTGCCCCTTTGCTATATACTTTTTTCCGGTCCTCGTTGATTCCACTCTGACTCCCAATCCTTGGAGTAAATGCAATTGGTGGATTGTCATCCTCAGTCTCATTGTCTGGATCACTAGTGTTGTATGCCGAGTTAGGATGCTCCAAATTCCACAATTTGCTAAAATCTATATCCTCATCTATTTCATCCAGATCTTCACTGGTCTTTGGTTCACCAAGATCCTTTCTCATACTCCAAAAATCATTCATTTTCGTTCTAGTCCATTTTCTATCCCTACAAGCTTCTGCTATTTTCTTTGGTATTTTTTTGTTTGATGGATGAGCAGCTTTTTCATAGAAATTGTAGGACATCCTAGGCTGTACAATGCCTTGGTTTATTGTTGTCATAATTTGTGATGACAACTGTCCAACTAAAATTTTTTCCTCAGTGGAAACTTTCTCCATCTCTTTTGTAACGTCATCCTAGCTATCCTTTTTTTTCAACTTCTCTATCAATGGTTTACTTTCATGTTGAAATAAGTTTGCAGAGTTCTTATTAGCAACAAGCATTGTTTGATTGACGTTGAGTGGATCATACTTCCAGTACCACTCTAAATCAAATTGAAAAATATCTATAAAAAAATTTGCCACTTTGAATGCCTTTCTCTCAAATGTTAACCCTCCAATTGAGAAAGGTAAGGAAGGGAATATGCTCTTCTTCGATTGGCCAGTGAAGAGTCTATTTGTGCTCTCTAGTTGTACTACATATTCTACTGCAAACACCCTGTCTATCACATGCATTGGAAGTTTGTGGGGTTGCAGATCTGATCCATAAAACCTTAGCACAATGTTTTCTTCCATTAAGTATTAGTCAGCCAATTGAATTGTGCTTCCAAGTTGGATGCAATCCCTACATGAAGCAGACAATCTGGGCATTGGAGTGCTTGTTATTTTTTTGTACAATGGTTCCAAAAAGAAGTCTACGAAATTACTGTAATTCATTCTGTTATCATACATTCTTATCTGAGGTGTCCAATTATATATTGGAGTACCTGTCACCCTCTGAATTTCAAGCTTGTTGGCGTTGCTCATTAATATTGCACAGCATGCTTGGCTAGCAGAAGATAGCACAAGTAGGTTGTGAACCTAAATGTCTTAGAATTACCTCTTTTAATCAATGCTAATTGTTCTTGCATCAATTGAACCATGTGTCCAACAAAATTATATCTTATTGGTTCATTGACACAATGGATATCCCAAATGAATTGAAGAATGTTGGTACCCACTTCCCTATTATTTTCCAGTCCCAGGCAAAATGCTAGCAAGGATATAGTATCCTGAACCCATGGCACAAAAATGTTAAAATCATAAGGAGGCTTATGGTTCTCACCCAATGAAGCCTTTGCCTCTGCAACTATTAGACCCTTTATAAATGAATCATTTGCATTTGGTGGGACTACCTCACATTGCTCTGCCAGCAATCCCAGGTCAATATGGACATTACAATTTTGTTGGTCAAACCCTAGGTCTAGCAAACTGAGAAATTCTTCCTAGGTTATTGATAAAATTTCTTCCTAATTTTTTTTATTCACAATTGCTTTTCTTTCTTCATCATAATTTTCTGCACAAATCAAGACAATTTCTGCAAGGGAAAACTTTGGGTAATAGCATGTGACCCAAACCAACATCCAACGAAGCAACTTTATTGGTTTTTGCACCTATCGTTGGGTTAAATTTTATAAAATCAGACCTCTTTGGCCCAATTGCCTTACTGCACAATATATGTTTAATTGCTATAACTCTCCTTTCATCGTTGATAACAGGATCATAAACATCGTGATACTCATTAGTGAAACCAGGGATTTCTACTAGTTTTCTGCAGTCTATTAAAGTTTTCCCATCTACTTGCCCTTGGCCTTGAGTTTTCGCTTTCCCCATTATTCTTCAAAAGAATGAAAAAACACAGATTCACATATATTTACTAACAAAATCACATATAATAACTAACTAATTAAGAAAACCCCAATTTTACATGCAAGAATTAAAATTTCAAAATCAAGTTAAACTAAATTTTTTACATTACAAAATCGGGATGCATCAGGCTAGATATCTTACCCGAAATTAAACTTTGAAATCTGGATAGATAGAAGTTAGAACGGCTAAGGCTCTCACAAATTACAGTCTTGAAATCTTCAACGATAGTTCAATAGTTCTTTTTAGCTCTGCTGCTATGAGTCAATAGGTTTTTAAAAAGGAAATGTTAAAAACCTTTCGTTAAATCTAATAGTATATAATTATACTATAATGGTGACGTAATCTTTCTAAAACATACCACGAAATCTTTTCGATGAATTACATGTCAACGTGTCACGTTTCCAGAGCGAGTTTTCAGAAAAGCTTTTTGAAACCCATAGTAGTTCTGAAATACAACTTCAACCGTTCATCTCTCATAATCCAACGATTGTCATGATTTTAAAATATTAATAATTTAATACACACTAATGAATATTAATCATTAACTATATTCACTTAGAATAGCTTATCCATGAAATTTGAACCAGTCACCATTAAATGATAAAGTTTGGAAACATTTAATTATTACATGAAACAAAAGTGCAATGCAAATTTTTTATATTATATAAGGCAAAATTTCATTACAATTCAAATATGCCCATAGACCATATCTAGTAACAATTCTTATAATCAAAATAAAAAAGAAAAGCAGTAGCACTTCGAATTTCTTTAAAAAAATTCATATTTTATTTTTTAACATGCGTAATTACAATTTATATCATTGCAAAAACCCTGGTAAGCTACTACCACCAGAGGGAGACATAGTAGAGGGACTAGAGAGTAGAGACTAGGTAGACTCGGGGACTATCTGGATGAGGCTCCCTTCCTTCTGTGTGGAAGTCTGAAGAGAGGATCATGTTGAGGAATTCTTCTAGCCACCAATAGTCCCCGGGTTCCTCTAGTAGGTGCCACTTCCAAAAGAAATCCCTCCCAATCTGTGCCCACTTTTGATGACGCGTGAGCTACTCAGCATCAAGGTTCAGTAGAAATGGTTGCCTGGGAACATTTAATCATGGTTTTAGAATCTTAGGCAAATCATTTTCCCAAGGAATTCCAAACCCAATTTCTAAAAATATGACAACATGCACATCGTCGCCAAGGTACTCTTCTTTGAAAACTTTCCTCAGAAGCATGATAATATCCACCTTTCCCCCCAGGTCCAACATAGATGCCAAGAACCAAGATGAAATGTTAGTGTTAACTCTATACCTATTTTCACTCTCCAGAAATTCACATCCGAGCACCATCCTTATAGCCTCCTTGATGAAGGCTCCCAACTTTGTAGCAACAAATGTTAGGATTGGGTCTGTGACCAAGCCCAAAAAGGCCTTCTGATCCTCCAAGGAAATGCATCTCAAATGAATTGGAGTGTCCATTGAAAATCAAAGAGAACCTAGCACTCGCAGACTATTCTCACAAATATGCTTTCACAATCGTAGATTAACGAGCGTAGATCGATCTATTTATAAGTCCAAAAATCTAATTAATTCTTAAGATAAATGGTAACTATCCAAAAATCTCCAAATCTTTCATATTTAATGCAACAGTGGGTGAAATTGGAAACAACACTTATGATAAGACATTTGCTATCTTGGGAATAATGAAGGCCGAAAGGATTGCGCCATGTAGGTGGACATAACAATTCTTTATTATATAAAAAACTTGAAACCTCTACCCACTCCGCATAAACAATAAGCAAAGTATGTTATCTGCAAAATGGCAGTAGGAAATGAAGCTTTACCATTGATGTAAGATCATCGAACGATCAAAAAATAATGTCCTTAGATGAGGTGACGTTTTCATTCAAGCCTTAACTTTAAGTCTTTAAGGCATTATTCTATCAAGGTAATGAATAGTTATATGATGTCACAGACTCACATATCTGCAAGTGAAAATTGAAAGGCGTCATCTAAGAAACCATTAATTCATATTACTTTAATTGATATCATGACTCATCTACTCATCGCCATTAATTAATATTTCTATCTAATATTACCGAAGATTGCCAAAAGAATTCTACTTTTCTGGTGTCAAAAAATGAGGTCACAGACTCACAGTGTCACACGTTCATTCGATTACAACGTATCAATGGCCAAAGGTGAATTTCGGGCCTATTGTTGGTCTTCATAATCTTTACGACAAATTCTTGGCAAAATCATGATACATGGTATGATTGATCGTGGGCTTATTGGTATGATCAATCATACCACGTGTCATGATTCTACCGAGAATTTTTCGTAAATATTATGAAGAGCAACAATAGGCCTGAAATTCACCTTTGGCCATTGATATGTTGTAAATCCAACAGATGTGTGTCGTGTGAGTCTATGACGTCATAGTGATGGGAGTGGGACCCAATGCAACTTCAACATCAAATCACAACCATTGGATTAAGAGAGATGAACAGTGGAAGGTGCATTTTGGATGGAATGTGGTGAGATAACTCCTTTACTGAAAACTCTCTCCAAAATCATCACATGTGTCATTCTTCATATTTCCAATTATTCAATCGCCATACCAACGATAAATTTTTAAAAACCTTTCACCATGACAAATAAATTAATTCAAATATTTGGAAAATAGTTTCGCCATATTTTTATAAAAATGGTATCCGTTATTAAAAAATTTGCCACCAAATATCCATATTTTGAAACATAATTTGCTATCAATATTAATAATTTTCCTTAAAAAAAATTTATAGTCGCCATTTTTTTATAAAAATGGTATACACTATTAAAAAATTCACCACCAAATATCCATATTTTGACACATAATTCGCCATCACTATTAAATTTTTTCCCTCCAAAACACATGTGATTTGCCACAATTTTATACTTTTCGGGAGGGGGGGGGGGATTTCTTAAAGTTATCCCTGTTTTGGGGAAGTTTATCAACTTTAACAAGCACGATGAAGATATGCAAGACATTATGGTTGTTTACAACCCTTAGAAAACCAAGGTGAATGGGTTGAAGGCTAAAAATTTGTCAAATCCAATTGACTTTACTAGTATTGACAACAAATAAAGACAGTTTGAAGACAAGTGCAACCTAGGATAGAATATGGTTATATTCATTGGACCCCAATTATATTTCTCTAAATACTGCCTCAAGGTGGACAAATAGAGACTCAAGTGTCACTGACTCTCTTACATTAAAGATCTAAAGATCTAACCAAGGGATTTATGTCTCAACAATGAGGGTACAAAAGGGGTGGCTTGGAAGGTCTGACCTTTTGCACTAGCAAATATTGGGATTTGGACAGCTACAACAAATGGTGTCTAGTAGGGGCATCTTTTTAGGTGTTCATACTCAAGGTGGTTTACCCAATTGTGGGGCCTCCCATCCCTTTCAAAATAAAGTGTTTTATGTCTTGCAATGAAGGGTTTTACTTATCATGCAGATACTGAGGGAGACTTCTATCGGCATGACATATCCATGCCTGTTGATTGTGACATTAATCCCAATCACTTTTCTTATATAGTGGTTGTGAAGTGGCTTGGTCTTAGCTTATTACTACTTTGGCCATCCCTTGGTCATGATTCCTCTTTTCCCAACCAAGGAAGACCCTCTATAAAAAGAAAATTGGATGTTGTGGTAACCTTTCAATGCCACAATAGGTCCACCCACAAAAATACACAAGTGTGCCAAATACTCAAGAACAATGGTTAATTGACCTTAATAAAATCAAATGTGAGGAAAAAAATGAGTTTAGAGATTGTCCTTTATAAATTCCACCAGATGCCAACACCACAAGCTTAAGACCACAAATTAGTAACAAAAACCATTATCTAGAAACAAAAAAAAACATAGAAAAACTAGAAACTAGAAAATAAAAGACATAATATTCAAGCAATCTATAGAAAAATTATACTTGCAGCTTACTAGGAAAATGAGCCATTTTGCGAGCGATTGCGCCAATAAAACTAACAAATGCAGAGGATAAATTATCAATTGTGTCGCATAAAATGCATATTGCATCATTTTAATAGCAATTGCATCAAATCTTCTATGTAACAAATAAAAAAATATAAAGTACAACAAAACACAGTAAGAATCTAGAATGATTGCATATCCAAATTAATCGATTGCGGCTCATAATCATGAGATTGTGTCAATTGATCTTTAATTACATTGAAAGGATCTGGAACTATAAAAACTTAAACATACACCAAAAATAAATAAACACAAAAAGATTGTCACATTGGGTTCACTAGAATGCATAGGCGAGAAAATTGTTAGGAAATCTATAACCTATAATAAGAATTAAATGATCTAGCCACAAATGAACCAATCAAATTGCTTAATCCTACCTATCCAAGAGAGAATGTCAAGAATAATTGAATGCAATGCAAAATGAATAATTTCATCAAAGAAAATGCAAACCATTTATATAAAAAGGTATCCCTTGTTTCTCTTTGTCTATGCAATATAGGCTCTCAAATTTTCTCTTCAATGTGACGATGTGAAAATTTGAGAATTATGGTTAAGGAAATTGTGATGATTGAATCTCATTTTATAGAATTGTGAACTTTAATGAACAATTCAGATTAAGGAGTGTTGATAATGAATGGCTAGGACTAATTGGGACTAGACTAATTGGGCAGATGACTAAGACAGATTGATAATTGACTAGTTGCATTACATGATTGATTGAATAGATAACTTGGATGATTGATAGAGAACTGATTGCATGACTGAATACTGAAAATTTAACTGATTACAATAATTAGAAGACTAACTTGATTGAAAAGATGAATTGTTAGTTAGTGGAAATCAAAGGGGTGGAACTAAGGAATATAATTAGCATTAAATAATTAAAAGATATTTAATTGTGCATGATAGAAATAATAATATATATATTTTATTTATTTTCAAAAGAATCAATTAGCATTGGGAAAGTAGAATAATTAAATAAAGTAAATAATTTATTTAATTTTGGAAGACATAGCTAGTAAATTAAATAATTAAAATAATCATTTATTTGTGGTGATAAAAATGAGAAGAATTAATTTACTTAAATAATTAATATTATTTAATTAAAATTTAGAAAATAATAAAAATCATTTAATTAATTTTTAAAAGAACAATTAGAGAATCTTAGAGTAATATTAAATGAAAGTTGACTAATTAATTGAAATTATCCAATTATGATAAATTGGAGAGAAATGACAATTTTTAAAATTCAAATGTGGAAGAATAACACCAATTAATTAATTAATAAAGATTATTTAATTAATTGAGAGAAATATTAGTAAAAATATTGTGTGTGAGAAATGTGACAATTTTTAGTGTCTATTGTCTGATTCAACACATAAATTTTTGATCAATTTTAGTAATTAACGAGTACATGTCTCATGCTGGCTATTCTTGATTTCTCCAAGCCCTGTTGAACTTGAGTGTGATGCATCTGGTGAATGTATTAGTGTTGTTTTGATGCAAAATAAACATCTCATTTCTTATGAAAGTAGGAAATTGAGAGAAGCAGAAAAAAGTTAACCAATATATGATAAGAAAATGTTGGCAATAATGCATGCATTAGCCAAATACAAACCTTATCTTGTGGGAAATAAATTCAAAAACAAAACTAATCATAATAGCCTCAAATATTTTTTCAATCAACATGACTTGATTGAAAGACAATAGAAGTAGGTAAGCAAATTACAAGCTTACGATTTTGACATAGTTTATGTCAAAGAGAAAAAGAACATAGTGGCTAATGCATTGTCTAGAAGACCTCATTTATGTTCTTTAGTTGAAATTACAACAGATTGGAAGGAGTTAATATCAACTCAAAATGCAAAACATTCTTGAACCTCTAGTAGTTTAGAGGGTGCTAAAGATGATCAAAGATATATGGTTCAAAATGAGCTCATCTTTTATAAAGTTAGAATATTTCTAGTGTCCAATTCTAAATTAAAAATAGTATTCATAAGATCTTTTCATGACATTCCAATTGTTGGTCATCTTGGTTTCTTTAAAACATACAAAGAAAATCAGGGAAAGGTTTAGTATGAAATGACCAAAAATTAAATCATAAAGTTTGTTAAGGAGTGTCCAACATGTCAAGAAAATAAATATGAACATACATATCTTGTTGGTCAATTGCAACCTCTATCGATTCCGAATAAAAAATGGAAAAGCATTTCAATGGATTTTATTACTAGATTACCCAATGTGCAAGGGAAGAACTATATTTATGTAATACTTAACAAGTTAGCTAAATTTTCCCATTTCTTTGTAATTTCAGCAATATTTATCGTAGCACAAGTGAAATATTTATTATTCAAGGAGGTTTTCAGACTACATGGATTTCCCCAAAACATAGTTAGTGACAGGGAAATCAAATTTTTGAGTTTGTTTTGGCAAGAATTATTCAAGTTGAGTGGAATAAAACTCACTCCAAGAACTACATACCATCCAAAAATTGATGGTAAAATAGAAATTGTTAACAAGTGGATGAAAGGTTATTTGAGAAATTAAATTTTAAGGTAGTAGAAAGTGTGGGTCAGATAGTTGCACTTGAGTGAGCATTGCTACAACTCAACATATCACATGGCAATCAAAGTGTCTTTATTTATGGATCTATAAGGGTATGAGTCTCCAGCTTTCATGGATTTATTATTTGGGGACAATAGAATACCTAAAGTAAAGGATTTGTTGAAGAAAAACCAAAATGTCATGAAATTCTTAAAAGAAAATCTCCAACAACCCCCAAAACTATTAGAAGCAATATCTAGATCATCATAGAGTTGAAAGGCATTTTGAGGTTGGTGATTTGCTTTATTTGAGACTACAACCCTATAGGAAATATTCTCTAGAAAAGAGTGTATTTGAGAAGCTCAAGCCCAGATTTTATGGTTATTTACATGTTGCTAAGAGAGTTGGAGAAGTGGCATACAAATCAGGATTACTAGTAAGAAGTAAGGTACACAATGTCTTTCTTGTTTCACATTTGAAGAAAGCTTTGGGTCACAATGTAATTCCCTCTTTTGTGTTGCCACATTTGGATAAAGAATGAAAACTAATCTTAATTCCAGAACAAACTATTGAAACTAAGGAACGTACACCTTAGGAAATGAGTGATTAAAGAGTACCTGGTGAAGTAGAAGAACCTGCTAGTAGAAGATGTAACTTATGAAGATAAATAGATTTTATTGCATCTAGAACTGAAATTGACTGAGGACAACCAATTTTTGGGAGGGAGGACTGTAATGTCTCCCCTAATTAATGAGACTAACATTTTAATTTTTTATTTAAATGCTAAGTTGTCCCTACATTAGCAATTAATTAATATAATTATTTAAAAGAGGTGAAACATTATTTTTGTCTCGTGTTAGCTGAGGGAAAAAATTTTTAAAGGAATTTAAAGAATCCCTGGCAATTACATGTGGAGCTCAGCTAAAAAAGAGTTGAGCAGTTTTAAATGGGGACAAACTGGAATTTCACATTGTTAATAGGAATACTACATATTTGTTTTAGCTTGTGAAGAACACAAACTCGTTAGGAGGTCATTGTCTTTGGAATTGAGAAATATTCTCAAGATAACTTGTAATTTAACCTTTCCTATAAATTGTTGAACATGTTAAATATCATCTTCATTGGGATAATAGTTTGAACGAAAAGAATTTTGTACAACATAAATCTTAAGGAGTGGAAAGGTGATTCAAGTTTATTCAATCTTTCTTGATGCATTATAATTGATATATGGTCTTTCGACTGAAATATTATTTCTAAGCTTTATATATGGTCTTTTGATTGAAATATAATTGATGCATTGTAATGGTAGACAATCTTGGTGGAGAATATTCAAAGGTTTATTTACTGGGAGACTTCAATGTTGAGCTTCTATTGTAGTTGATATCTTTTGATAGGAAGTTTTTAAGTTGACTGTAATTACAATATGAATAATTAAAAACAAGCGTTCCAACTTTTTATTTCCTCATTACTCATTGATGTTGCAATATTGTCCATTGATGGCATGATACTTATCAGGTTCAAGTTGGTGAGGATTTAGAAAATCCTATGGGTACCAGAACTTCAAGGACAAACATGATGAATGTTCTCCATGTTTATTTATTGTTGGGAAGCTTAATTTGAGAACCATTGGCATTAAGGAAGTTCTTAAGAACAGGACTGGGAATCATTCAATGTCATTCAACTCATTGAAAGTGAATTTTGAATTAGTTTACAACTATAGCGATTTATCTTTGAAAAATAATAATTTGGAGTGTACAACCATTATTTATAAATTTTTGTAAGATATAGGAACCTTTGGCAGTAGTCAATGTTTTTTTGAGAACAATCATACTAATTAAGGAAGAGAGCAAATACTATATATAGGTGGTTGGTTGTAAGCAACACATGACAATTTTCACATAACCCATTTAATATTTCAAGCAAATAAACACTTAGAATCCACATGCAAGAGAATAGAAAACATACCCACTAAAAGGTGACACAATGTATACCCTCAGAAAACCTTCAATATAGAAAACACTATCCTCCAAAAGCATCCATTATTCAACAATGCAACAATACAACACATTATGAAAGTCTTCAAATCCCCAATCATAAATAAGCACTCAATGAAAACAAGAAAGAAACCACACATCCCATGTCAGTTTCCAACCTACACAAATGCTAAACCTTGCCAACCTCATAAAATGCCCTTGCAATTGCTTTTATAGAAACAAACTCCTATAAAACCACTAAGTGGCATTACATAAACTATGTGCTACCTAATCCATGACCTCAAATTTAATATTGGGTACTTTATTTAATTTGTTTCTCCAATATTAAATAATTACATCCATAATATTGAAATGATACAATACAACTCATCAAGTGGTCCCAAGAATATTCACAAGGAATCATTACATGTTGCACACCCATCTAGGTGCTCCTAGGAGAACATTTACAAAATAAAATTAAATATTACAACTATATGCATTATTATGTAAGCTATACAACACCCATTTTCCCAACATTCTCCCACTTGTATACATTGCATAAAGGTCAATAAGTAGCCACAAAAATGAATGAAGGAACAATTCCTCTCGCAACATGTACCATCATGAACCAAATTTCTCCATGTGCTCCACTGGGATACCTACAAAAAAATCAAAGTGATCACCATCTCATACATGAATGCTCCCACCCTCCATCATGTCACTATCATTGGACATAGGAGGCCATCCAAAGAGAAATCTACACAACCTATTGCAAACGAATCATAAATCTTGTCTCAATTGATATTGAAACAAAAACACTCCAAAGGTAACAATAGGCATCAGTGTTTTCAAGACCATAGTTGGAATAACACCCACAATAAGTGCTAACTCATCCAACTATCTATACCTCCAAGGTATAAAAAACATAAAAAGTGAATCCCTTAATATAAACATATACAACAAATAGCATGCAACCAAAATCTCCAAGTGTCATATCTACTATATGTACACCAAAAATCTCACTACATGGGTAATGTCAAATTTGTAACGAAACTATTAACAGTTCCACACAAAAGTGTAATCATAAACCTTTAGTATCAAGAACATCACAGTGATCCACACATGAAACTTACATAGTTGTACACTTTCACATAATATGTTACCATCCTCTCAAATCATATAAACATGAAACTTGTGGAAGAAACCATATAATGAAAAGCGAAAACCTATGAGCCAATAACCTATAAGAACTCTCACAACAAGTATCCAATGATCTCTCACATTCTCCACGACCAACAAAGGAAAGAGATCAAAGGAACCACCATGTCATCTCCTACATGACATGTATGAACAAAAATAAGTGATCACAAAGCTCCAAATAATCCAAAATTCAATGTAATCAAAACTGGACATCTAAGAAGATAACCAAGACCAAAGAAAGAAACACTGCAAATCAAAACTTGTAGCATGTCCTTCTACATACACCTCTAAATGTCAATTGTTTCAAGTATGATATCCATAAAACCCCAAACAAAAATCCATAACCACACCTAGAACACATTCAGCCTCTTTAGGCCAAATAAACATATACATCATGTAATCAACATGGATGTAAGCCTCTCATAAGAAGAACAAACCAATATCATTCCTAATTTAAGGAATAAAACCAAATAAACCATCTCCCAAACTCAACCATAATGATATCATAATAGTATCATACACATGAAGAGATAACCATTACCATACATCTCTCACATTGAATCCTCCAGAACTACCAAAGACCATATCTCAAGATCCATATCTATGAGAGATAATCATAAAAATAGTGCATTTGAAAGGAGCAATAGGAAATACCTCTAAAGTATTCAACTACTAAGTAGACCAAAAGTGTGGAGTAAGAATGTTGATCAAGATATCCAAGTCTTTGAGACTAATCCAAGAGCACTCTCCTCTTAATTCCACAATAGGTGAATGCTCTTTGGTCTTCCTGTTGAAACTATCAACCATCTCAACACACACATCTTTAACCATAAGAGAAAATCAGCATCACCTAAGTCTCCAAATATCCATGACCAATTATAACCGATCAATTCATGCCAAAATCCAAATGAAACACAACTTTGTCATGAAGAATCAAGAAAATGATTAATGTACTTAATACAAAGAAACTAAAACAAAATCAATATCAAATATCCAACTCCACAATCAGGAACATAAACATGACAACATGATCTAACCATCTCCTCCAATGAGACAACATGCTCCATATGAACATACCAAATAACCATATCATGCCATAACTCTAAGCATACAATCAAGAGTGTACAATGACATAATTATGAACCATCCTATCGAATAAGGATGACATGTCAAATGAAAGCATAAAACAAACCTCAACCAAGGACCCCTTGAGTCCTCAA
Organism: Chamaecyparis obtusa; assembly: GCA_027943335.1. Taxonomy (NCBI): domain Eukaryota; kingdom Viridiplantae; phylum Streptophyta; class Pinopsida; order Cupressales; family Cupressaceae; genus Chamaecyparis; species Chamaecyparis obtusa. Next base: position 311,233 of record BSBK01001133.1, read on the forward strand.
AATGTCAACATCTCCAATCACTATAAAGATAATCACCACCTTCTAGTGCACCAACAAATGTGAAAGATTTTTTTACAACAATAATATCTAAGGCACCCTCCAACATCTAGTACACTAAAGAAGATCATCCACCATCCAATGGTGAATCCACATCACAACCAACAACTCCCACTTAATCATGATATCAAGTCAAACATGGCATTGTGAAAACCATCTCCTAAATAGAGATCTTCTAGGTCTACACAAATAAATGATATGTCAATAACATCAAGTGAAACCAAGATCTCCAAACCAAGAAGATACAAAACCCTCCAACAAACAATCAAGAACTAATCCTACACTACCACATCATCATTGCCAAAAAATCCCACTGAAAGTGTATACAAGCTATCCATTACATCATGATAAAACCATCCTCTACATGAGAATCAACTAAGGCCTCACACCATCAAATAACTCAAAGATAGTATCTTGAGCTCCCCAAAAGAAACCAAAGTAACCTTGATCCTCAACCAAGAAGATATGCCACCATAACCAAATTAATAATCCAATCAAATGGTCACCAATCAAATCACTTGAAAATCCAATCATGTCATGCCAAAATCCTAAATACAAGAAACATCCATGACATCATGATCACCTCCACAAAACAAGTATCTAACTCTCAATGTGTCCAACTTTTTAGAATCACATAGTCAACAACATAAGTCCTCCACCATGACTATAACTGGTAACAACATCTCTCCTCTACATGAAAACAAATTGGAAAACCAAGTATCAAAACCATGCCAACAATCTGAATATGCATCAATAATGAAAGGTCAATGGGCATAGACAACTCATATCGAAGCCATATACACAACCTATAAGTATAGATGACCTACATCACCACACAACTTGTAGACCCAACAATGTAACATACATATCCAAATAAAATATTAATAACCATGTCAACATGAGAGAAACATGTCATATAAATTGAGTATACAATGACATAAACTCCAAATCTCCAAGATAAAACATGTCATAAACTCATAATGTCACCATAGTCAAAAGAACCCATAAATAGCTAAGATCAAAATATCATCAAATAAATCATTCAAACCAACATCAAAGCTAAACTAAAAATGTAGAGTTTTCCAAGTGCTTTATGTTGATTATGCGAAGTCCAAAATATGACTCTATATGCTCAAGTTATGACCTCCCAAAGTTATAAAAGAAACTTTGCATTCCATCTGACATTTTGTTACTCCTAAATGGATTAAGAGTTGTCATTAGTATTCATCTGTACAGTCAGTAAACAAAGAAAGACAATTCAGTCGGTTATAACTACGCAGTAGTCACCGAGCATAGACATTATTGAGTACAATAGTTATTGAGTACACAGGATTACCAAGCACTAGTATATACTGAGACTGAGAGACATCATTTACAGAGTAATCCAGAGTTCACATAAAAGTTTGGAATGACACATAGTTCAAGGTGAACATCCTTTTGTCGAGCAAGAAAATGGTTTACCAAGATCAAGGTGAATACTCAATACAAATGTAATCATTTAATGAATGATGATTCCTATGTAAAGATGATCTAGGTTAATCATTTGAACCGTTGATCTTAGGTTTTCTAAGATAGTGTCAAATCCTAATTAGGTCAAATCAGTTTGCTATAAGTATTGTAAAGATTTCATTTGGACATATATCATCAAGAAGTAGCCGCACTCAAGGACATTTGAAGATCAGACATGGTTATGTTAAAGCATTGACAGCGTATTTAGTTTATCAAAAATAGTTCAAGGCTATCGAGCAGTACAGAGAGACATTCATCACAGCAAGGTGATATCATTATTGTACTTAATGGATCTGATATCAGCAATGTAATTTGTTTCTCATACAAATCACACATCACTGTTACTCTCTAGCAATTGTAGCAGACTTAAAATCTCCTAACAAATTAGAATTAACAGTCTTTGTAAAAATATCTTAATCAAGTGCACACTTGATGAGTGTTTCTAAAATCCTCTAACCAGGTAGATCTAGTTGATCTTATTCTTACTCCTAGCAAGGTAAGATCACCAGAAGTGATCAATCTTTGTGAGCCTTAACCAGAAACTTGATTTCTACATAAGTGAAGCTTTGTGGGTTCCATCCCCACCGTAGTTTTTACCTTCTAACAAGGGTTTATGCGATACCAAAATACATGTGCTATGTATATGAAGTTTCATGTATGCTTATTTGATTAGATTACATGCATTTACATTTCAGTTATGTTATTGGATGTATGGTGAATGCAATTGATACAGTCAGTTATTGAATTACATGTTTACAAGGATTTAGTTTGAAAGTTTTTAAGGGTATTGATTCACCCCTCCCCTCTTGATACTGACCTTTCCATAATTCCAACACATTTCATGACCCAAACAATAAAATATAGAAAAACAAATCACACCAAATTGTAGTGCTCTAAGTCACCTCTCCAATGACTATAAGAAGTTGAAAATTTGAAACCGCATGCTTGAGATTTACTCTACACAAGAAAAAAAGCCTCCAAGGCTATATTTGCAAATAGTAAGGATTACAAAAAATGTCAATATCCCCATAAAATCATTTTCTCCAATATGCCATGAACAATAATTTCCTTTTTAAAATATTTTAATATATCTGGGTCCTTTTGATCTCACCCCATATAATAAGCATATAAAAAATATTAAACAAGGGATATAAAATATGTACTAAGCGGAATCAAATATTATCTTTTATATGTAATAGGCTGAAGCCAAAAATTCTATTAAATAAATATAAACATTTTACACCTCCATTCAATATGGGCACTAGCATGAAAGAACGAAGTCAAGAAAACCTCTAGTCTAGCCCAAAACTTTTGCAAGTTCAAAAATAAAATACAAATATTCCATAAGGCATGCAAGGTAGAAGTGGTCAAGGATGAAGAATCCTCATTTATAGAAATATAGTTTCCTTTTTGTTGTTACTAATATATTTATACATCATTACATTTTCATAATTTTACTCAATGTATCCATCCTTGTGATGTCTCTCAAAAGTGTGTTGCATTATCCCTTCAAGGCCACTAAATACTTCATCTTATATTGTTCCTTTTGGGATCACTCTCCCCTTATCCTGATCACACCTGTATATATTCACAATACTATCCAATTTCTAGATAACAAGCATCATATTCCAAAATATACAATATCCAATGTTCCTCGAGAGGTTTTTAATAATCTTACATATCAGTATTAGACTACAACCTTCTTTAAAACAAAGTAGCATAATGTATGTTAAGGGGCAACTAATAAATGGTACCCCAAAGTAATCCAAAATGAAATGACCTTACTCATAATGATTTACAAATACAAAGCATTAAGTTTATTATTTACCTCTATTCATCAAATATCTCACCATCCAGATTTTACACAAACAAATCCTGAATATTAGAAATTTAAGAAAACACAAATGGATCTTCTAACTGCTAACACTAAGTATGAACTTCATTCATTGATCAACAAGAGAAATTAGAAATCAGACCAGACACCCAAGAGAAAGATAAAAGACTTATAAGGTTGAAACTGAAATAACCATACCTAGCAACCAATAAAATATATTTGCAAAGCATTCATCAAGACTGAACCATCATTGACGGAAATGATATATATATATTCACAGAGCATTCATCAAGACTCAAATACAGAGAACTGCTAGTAGAAGGGCCCATGTCTTAATCATTAGAGCAAAGCTACACACACACACACATATATATACATATATATATGTATATATATATATATGTATGTATGTATGTATGTATATATGTATGTATATATATGTGTATATATATGTGTGTGTGTACACACACACATACACACACACATATATATTGATTTCTATATAGTATAAAAGACACATATATCTATCAAATGTCCATCACATAATGCACGCCTTCAGAATCATAGAACAACCTCTTTTGAATCCCACATATTCAGACCTGTGAATGTTTAAATAAATCCACACCAATATATATATATATATATATATATATATATATATATATATATATATATATATATATATATATATATTTGAGAAGTTATGTCTAAGTCCTATAAAAAATAAATAGAGATTAACAAAGTAGCATAGGATCTTGTAACAGGGAAAAAATGTATCCTATCAGATTGTTCATGTTGCCAATTAGATAACCATACTAATTATATTAACAATCATATGTCCATATATAGATCCCAAAGGTTCAAGGTAGTATCACTGAAATATAAACATATTATCAACCCAAGTTTCACACCAGTCCTCGGAAAGATATACCCATATTCCGTAGACCAAAATTCTATAATAATAGAATGAGACTTAGTATGTATTCATATATATGTATATTAGTGCATAGTCTGAATATAGTAATGGGATTATTTTAGTTTCTCACTGATTACGCAATCGTGCTATCAATTGGTTTAAAGGTAACCATGCTAAGGGATTAAGGTTAACCTCTACGTATGATGATGTTATCTTTAAGCTCTATCTCTGTGTGCTTTATATTGTTATCCTAGTTGTGGTCATTCTCTAGTTCTTCCTATTAATGCCTTTACTTACATAATGGTATTGCCATCTACTCCCATGTTTGCTAGTTTATCTTCTTTTGAGTTTCCCTCTCTATAAATGTGGTTGAATGTTGTTTTATTAAAGGATTGGGCTAGGTGTAATGCTCTTGAGAGTAATGTGTTTAGTCTCCAATATGGCATAGATCCTTTTTGTAAAGCATTTATAACAATTGCAAAATCTCCTCCAATAGAAAACATCTCCACTTTCTTCTCCTTGCATATCAACAACCCTTCCACCAGAGCCATCAATTCAACCATATTATTTGTCTCAATACCAATTGGCCTTGCATAACTTGTGAATTCAACCCCCTCAGAATCATAGAGACAATAGCCAATACCTGCTTGACCTAGATTTCCCCGAGAGGCACCATCAAAATTCAGCTTAAACCACCCTTTCTTAGGTAGTTTCCATACACATTCCGCTCTTTCCCTTTTGTTCTCTTTTTCCTCTAGACCTACAAAAGGAGGAATTTTTAGACTAATCCATCTACTCCTTATCTTCTCATCCAAGTAAGTCATCTTAGCTTCCTATTTTTGTTGATTCATTATTCTACAATTCACAATATCAATGATGGCCACCTCCATCTTATTTTTGATTTGTTCCTATCCCATCTTATCCTTGAATACATGTCTATTTTGTTACTTCCATAACTCCCATATGACAATTGATGGAGTCATTATCCATATGTTACCATATGAGCAACTTTTATTTCGAACAAGCCAAGCTTGGAACATACTCAAGATAGATCTTAGCAAGACTGAGCTCCATCCAAGTTTGTTGTGTAGCCACATTCAACATTGGTGAGAGAACTTACAAATTAGTAAAATATGATCTACACTCTCATCTTCTTCACACAAGAGACATCTACTTGGCCCCTCATATCCCATTTTTCTAAATTTATCAGCCGTGAGGATCTTGGTTTGTAATGCAAACCACAAAATATCTCAGCCTTAGGTAGACAGTTTTTATCTGGCATAGTTCTCCAAAGGAATATTTTTTGTTGGCCTTAGTTCTTTATTAACCAGGTAATTATATCTATCCTTAGTGTTGTAATCTCCATTGTTAGAGCCATCTCAAACCATTTTATCCTTACCTGAATAGAAAGTAATGCTCCTTCTTTTAAGGATCTTGGTAAGCTCCTATTTCTCCCTTTCAGGGATATTGATGTTATCCAAGGATTTCCAGTTCTATCCTTAAACAATATTTCCATTCTCTACATCAATGTAATATTTGACATATCTACCCCATCTAGTTTCCAAGAGGGACTTGGTATTTTCAAAGTTAAATGTTCTTTCTAAAGTTGTATACCCTCCCCAAGAATCTGACCGAAACAAGGCTTGTTCTTCGTTTCCAAGGTTTCAAGTTAACTACTCAGTAATAGTGCTTTTGTAATCTAACATGATGTTCCATATCCATGAACCTCTTGGTGGGGTCTCTATCCTAAAAATACCAGTTGGGTCATCATTATTTAAGTATTTATGGGTAAGGATTTTAACCCATTTTAGATGAGGATTTTTACACATTTTCCAAATTAATATCACACCTAAAGCATTACTCTATTATGTAATGCTTTTTATTCATGCTCCTCCTTTGGAAATTCTAGGCATTTGCATAGGAAATGTCAATCCACTTTATCATATGCCTTTTTATTGTCTAGCTTAATTAGCATACTCGACTCCTCATTTTGCTGGATAGAGTGAATAGCTTCTTGGGCAATGATGACCCCATCGTATATAGATCTACCTAGGATAAAGCTATTTTTTTCTTCACTAATAAGAAAGGGGGGCAGCTTCTATAATATATTTGCTAAGGGTCTTGGTTAGTAATTTATAAACGGTATTAAAAAGTGTTATTGCTTTGAAAACATTAAAATTATTTTCTTTGTCTTTCTTGGGTATAAGGGCTATGAAAGTGTTAATTTCCTTGAACATACTACCTGAATTCCTTACTCCCTCCAAGGCCTCAGTAACCTCGTCACCTATGACATGCCAACATTTCTGAAAGAAGGATGTTGGGAACCGATCTGGTCCTAGTGCCTTGTCTGGGTTCATTTGCATTAGTGTTTCTTCAATCTTTGCCTTGGTGAATCTAGCAACTAAACTCTTGTTATGTTCTAAAATAATTTTTGGAGTGTTCGCAAGAATGTTATTTTGATTTCCCAAGTTGGAGCTTTCCTAGTTGTTAAGAATATTCTCATAATACCTTACAGCTTTAGCTGTAATCTTTTTAGGGTCCCCCATGCAAATGCCCTCACTAGTCTAAATCTTAGTTATTCTATTAATATTTCTCCTCTGTTTAGTGTTGTTATGGAAGAATTTTGGATTTTTATCTCCTTCCTTTAGCCAAATTTCTCTAGATTTCTGTTGCTAAAAAATTTCTTCCTTGGCTAAAATGTCTTCATATTCAACTAATAACCCCATTTCTCTTAGGTAGATTTTCTCATTCATTCCTTTTTCAATTACCTCCTTATTAAATTTTTCTATTTCATATTTTAGCTTTACCTTTGACTAAAATATGTTCCCGATTTGATCTTTATTCTGCAACAAGTTATCTTTTACCTTCTTTAACTTTCTCAACACCCTATATAACTTGGACCTTGAAACTTTTGCCTCCTTCCACCACTTCTTTATCAACCCTATTAATTTATCATATTTTAACCACATTTGTTCACATTTAAAAGGGCATATCTTAGGCCTAGTGTCCTATGTGATGGTAAGTTGGACTAGGTAATGGTATGGTCCAGATGTAGGTAGAATTTCTACGGATAAAGTGTTAGAAAGGTCAATTAGACTACCCTTGAGAACGAACCTATCTAGTTTCTCTGCAATGTTACTGAATCCTCTTCTTATGTTGTTCCATGTGAAAGAATCATTAGCAGTCTTAGTTTACATCATATTATTTTTATAAACCCATTCCTTAAAGTCCTTTACAGATTGAGATACATTCTGACATCCTCCCCACTTCTCATTGTGGTTTAATATGGCATTAAATTCTCCCCCTATTATACATATCTGGTTTTGAATTGTTAGCAAGTATTATTCTATTTCACTCCACACCCTTCTTTTGTCTTTAGTTTGTGTTGGGCCATAAACATTTATAAGGATAAATTACAAGTTATTCTTGATACTCTTTACCCATCCACTTATCTAGTACTCTTAGAACCTTTCCATCATGAAGGAGACAAATCTAGGGTCTCATATTATTTTCATCCCACACACGACACCATTTTATGGAGAGCTCACAATTTCCTTAATTCCCAATTTTCTCCTAAAGGTATCTATCTCTTATGTGTTAAGTTTAGTTTCATGTATTATTAAGATATCTATGTTAGATGTTGTAATGTAGAGTTTTATGATATGTTTCTTGATAGGGGCACTCATGCCCCTAACATTCCAATTATCAAGCTTCATGGCTCGGTGGGAAGGACCTTCCCCTTCCCTGCATAGAATATAGAAGTCAATTTAATCTAACCCTTAATAGATCCATCTCTAATTCTTAGTTCTGACATAAATTTTATCCCTCTCTTTCTAATTTCCTTGGCACAATCGAGAGTTTCCTTTCCAAATTCAGATTGTTCAATCCCCAAGGTTTCAGTTCCTTCTTCATTCTCTTTCTTGTCGAGCTCTATCATCATTTCTTCATTATCCAACCCATTTTTACTAATATCTGACTCCATTATTTTTGCAAGTAGCAATTGTTTCTGCAATGTCATTTCCTCATCATCAACTATTTCATCCACAAATTTTTTCATAAGATCATTAATCACTTCATTGCATACATAGTTCAATATTATATTGACTTCTTCCTCAACCTTGTCATTTTCCTTGGAGATGCTTCCTTCTATTGCCTCTTTCACCTCATCAATTTCCTTCTCTATTAGATCAAATATTTCATGGTTAACCATTATGTTTTCTTCCTCTATCTCCATATTTTTATATTCCTAATCCCTACCTGGCTCATTTTGCTCTACAGTTTTCACCTCTTCTTCTACTATCACTTTCACCTCATTGCAGTTATGGTTCATAATCATAGTACCTTCTTCTCTTGTCTTATCACTATCCTTGAGGATATTTCCATCTATTGTCTCTTTTACCTCATCAATCTTTTCCACTGCTAGATCATGCATCTCATTGTTGACATTTGTATATGCTTTTTATGTTTCTATGTTATCATCTTCTACCAAAGCCTCTTCATTTTATTTTCTAGTTTCAACCATAGCTTCAGTAGGAAGTGGAATGTTGTTTTCAAAAGCAAAGGGTACATCTATACCCTCATTTGTTACATTATCACTGCCTGTTGTTGGGTTTAATAGTGGGGGACAGGGGGGTTCTTCTCTCCTTCCTCCACAATCTCCCCTTCTTCTTTCTAACCACATTGATTAATGATAGATTCTACTTGTTCAGGTTGGTTGAAGCTTACTATGAATCCTCCCTTTTCTTTGTTGAGGCAGATGTTGACTCCATTGTCTATCTTAGGTGAAACATTGGTTGGCCTTCGACTAATGTTGGCAGAAGGGTCCCCTAACCTATATAGAATACCATGAGATACTGGCCCAGTATAGAATTATGGTTTTATGTAATATCTAACATTAACCATGACAAACTCTATGGTATTTAGATGAGTCAAATTAGTATCTAAGTTTACTAACATTTTTCATATCTGCAGAACATGTCCAGTTCTTTCCCATGGCTACAAATGTGAGGCCTCACCCCGACCCATCATAGCACTATTGAAACATTCACATTTTGATACTCTATGATTTGATACTTTGATACACTTTCTGATCATTCTGACACAGACTCATGATATTATATTTTATGATGATGATGATGATTACATTATGCAAACTATATTTTGATGCGGATTAGAACCTAGAACATATGGTTGATTTTGGTTATACCTGCTTAGATATGTGATTTGATGAGAAAGATTTAATCATGATTAGATTTGATTATTTTATGGATTATGCTCTAAGTTAGGAAATAGCATGGATAATATGTTGTGATGTTAAATTATGAAGGTACTATGTTTGAGCATTACTGAATGAAAATTGTAATTAGAAATGGAATTCTGCATATTGATTAATGTTTTGATTAAGTAAAAATAGGTTTTGAAAGGACCTGAAACCTTGTACAATAACTCAAAAGATATAGAAATAAAAAGCCCAAACACAATAGTGGAGACCACCAACACAACAGAGGGAACTACCACCAAAAAACCCACACCAAGGGACAACAGTCCTCAACAAGGGTACTTACGATTTATATTTAGAGCCACCCTTGCAGGACCGAAGATTCATATCCAAAGGAGGAATGGATGACTTTGGTTTCTTTCCTTTCACAGTTGTCCATCCATCCTCCAACTTAGCAGCATCATTCTACCAAACCCCTGAAGAAATAGAAGAAACCGCATGGCAGACCAGAGTAAAATCAACACCAGACAACACATTCTCCCTAGGAGAAACCGGTTTGGGCAAGCCCAAAGCAGTAGTAGACTGGACATTAGATTCAACAGTTTGGACATCAACAACATTCATAGCATCATCAGACCCTGCAGAATCAGCCAGAACAGGCTGAGCCAAAACATCACCCGTCGTAGCACCAAATCCCACAGAAGCAAGAGCCTCCTGAGAAGATCCCACAACCTGCTCTCTAACCTTAGCTGAAGATTTATTCATAGTATAATGCTCGACAAAGACACCCGACCACCAAGAAGGCGATCGTTTTGATTTTACCTTCTCAGATAAACATCAAGCAGCCACATGGCCAGTCATGTGACATTTCCTACAATGGAAGGTAATACCCTCATAATCCAGAGTCTATGACCAAGAGCCCCATGGAGAGGCCAAGCAAATCTTCTCAAGGAGACCCTTGGAAACATCCATCTCAACAAGGATGTGAGCAAAATTCGAATGAAGAACATCAGAGGTTGTTGAATCCACGATCTGGAAATCCCCAAGAGCATCCCCCACAGATTCCAAAACAAAATCCAACCAGAGATGCATGGGAAGATTCAGAAGCCTAACCCAAACAAGAATCTTGTTAAAGGATTCAAAAAGCGGGTTGAAATCCTTATGCCAAGGTTTGGCCATCAAGGGGAATCGGTCATCCCAAGAGTAGCTATAATCACACAAGATAGTCTTCCTATCTTCAGCATTACCAAATTTTACAATAAAAAAACCCCTAGCAACTAGGTAAATCTAAATATCTTCGAATAAGATTGGCTCCCAATGATTGGTAATCCAAGCATGAAGAGCAAAAAGAGAAGGCCAAAAACCCCTAAATCAAAATATAGCAGCATGCAAAGAGAAAACCACTATAGTTTCAAATATTTTATCTACTATATCAGAATCTAACTGCACTCTAATGGGATTACTCACAGTCACAGGGGACACCTGGGGCCTCATAGTCCCTGAAGAGTGAGAAGGAGCAATCCCATAGAGGCTAGCCTCAAAGGTGGCAACATCAACATAAGAACCAAAGGCACTAGCAGAAGAACCCACCGTCACAACCCTACCTTCAACAGGGATGTCAGTAACCCTACCGCCAGTAGCATCCAAGGAGGCATTCAGCGCCAAGGATCCACGAGCGGGAGCCTAGGCGGGAGAAAGGATTTGAAATCCTTGAGCGGCCTGAGCACGCGCGAAAGCGGAAGCGAAAGCCATTGCAAGCATATTGATTAATGTTGCTAATTATGAATTGTATATATATATTTGCATGTGATTTTATTGCCTTGGACTACTGATGCTCAAGTTTAGTGTGCAGGAAAGAAAACCATGGAATTATTTGGAGAATCAGGGCTAAACACATGTGAATTGAGTAACCCAAGGTTTAATCTAATGAAGAGATTGAAACCTCGTTGTAATGTGATCTTTGTTGTAAACATAATTTGAATGTATGCCAATAGTTTAAATTCATGTTGTTAATTGGACATGTCATTTGTGAATGTGATGTGTATTTTATGATGTCACTTGACACTTGTATTATCCATGTGGATGGTGACATGTCAATTAGGGTTTGGGCAAGAATCACCTAACCTTATAAGGTATTATATTAATCTCACTTGCATGTAGATGTTTTGTAGGAATCACATCAAGTTGGAACTCGGATTTGAACTTTAGAGGTACTTTAGAGGGGTCAAAAGTGACCCTAGAGTGCATTTTTGGCCAAAATTAGCTAACCCTAAGGGGGTACCTTGAGTTGGGGGCTAGTTTTTACTTATGGGAAAGTCTAGATCACCATTATGGCCCTCCAACAAGGCTACTCTTCAAAAGTGACGAAAATGGAGATGGCCACATGCATTTGACTTGTCCCACAATTTAAACTCACCATTAAGAGGGGGGGTCAAGAGGTAAGATCAAAGGACTAGAGGGCATGTCTCATTAATTGCTAGATCTTGAGTACATTTTTAGAGGTCTTTTTAGAGGGCTTGGAGAGACTTAGTGGGTGTTCACCCACTCTCTAATTTTAGAGACACTTAGGGTTGGAGAAAGGAAAAGACAAGGGATAAGGGCTCTACTCAACCTCATTCTTCCATTTGCATTGGACCAAGGTTGGTGGTCTTGCCATGAAGAAGCTCTCTTTGTTTTGTAAATTCATGTTGAAGATAATTTTGTGTAGAATGTATGTGTGGAAATGCATGTTTTTCCTTACTATGTAAATGTTTTGTTGTTGATTGTTGTTGGGTATGAGTGACTATGGATTGAATCTCCTTTTTGTTTTGCTTTGTGTTGATATGCTTTTTCATGGGAGTTTAAGGCATCACTCACCCTTTGGGAAGGGAAGTAGTAGCCTTGGGTGAATGGGTTAGTTGGGCTCTCCATCGTAGTGAGAGTCTCTTCTCTTGGAGAAGAGGGAGAATTTCATGGGGTATGGGCTCCATGAAGCCATGTTGTAAATCCTTGTATTTGGAAATGGAAATGACAAAAAATGTATATGGAAGGAATAATAATGTAGCCTTGGAAAGACATGGAAACACATTTGTTGGAAATGTAAATTTGTATGGTGTTCTCCTCCTTGGAAAAGCCCACCTTCACCCTATTTCAATGGGTTGTATGACCCCATTTGTGAAGCCATGGTTTGGGGGTTTAATGTAATTTTTCTTATGTGTGTGTTGTGAGCATTTGTTGTTGTATGTAACCATTTAGCCCTTGATTCTCGAAGCTCGGGGGTGGTCTCTTTGAGACCTTGGATGGGAGGTGAGCTCTCCATGGTTACTCCCTTTATTTGTAGGTTTGGAGGTCATGTTTTTGCAAGAAGAAAAACTTTGGAGAGTTTTCTATTATGAAGTCTTTTGTGGGAGCAAACTTAAAGTGTTGTGTTGTTGAACTCTTGGAATGGGAAACATTTCATGTTGTTTATTGTATTGAGAAAATTGTGATATATATCAAGATGTATGTGAAAATGTTCTTGTTCATTGTAGAATGGATTCAATGATGAAATTAACAATGTATTTTATTCATTCAAATGTAAAGTTTCATGTTGAAATCAATAGTGAGAAGTGGATTAATGTAGCATTTCTCCTTGTTGTCCAAGTAGTGTTTTCTCATAAAGATTTCATTCAAACACTCTCTCCCACATTGTAAATTCTCTTGAAATTTTAAGTGATAGAATTTTGGTTGAAAACAATGGACAAAAAAGGAATTGATAACTTAGTTGTGTGAATAGTTGAAAAAACTCATCTTAAGATCATTTGGTCATATCCTTAGAGGATATTGTAGTAGGTAAACAACAAAAATATTTAATTTCCATTTTATATAGCACCAAAAATCAATTGTAGTAAACAAAATCAAAGGAGAAGAAAACAAAAAAAAACAAGTGCAAAATTTTTTTTTAAAAAGGCAAAAGAGACCTACAAGTCTCTGGAAAATGTATGGGAAAAATTCTCATACATTTTCCTTTACCACAGTCAATTAAAAACTATATATTCCTACCACTTGACAAAAGGAATTATAAAAGAAAAGAAAAAAAGAAACAAATATGTATATAATAATAATAACAATAATGGGATCTCCAGATCCAAGGTCAACTTGGGTGGGACCCACCTGGGTCGCCACCCAAGAAGCCCAACAGAAAAAAAAAGCCCTTCTAAATTTTATTTTATTTTTATAATCAAATCTCGTTAAAAAAAATATTAAATACAAATTAAATAACAAAAGAACTTGCCTTTTAAAAAAACACGTATGCTTGTGGTTTTAAAAAGGATTTTTTTTTTTTTAAAAAAAATTAAAAGAAAAAATCAAATTAAATTAAGTGGGGGGGGGGGGGGGGGGGGCACACCCCATCCCCTGCCATGGTAGAGGGACATGCCGCAGTAGGGTACTGCTATCGCACGGTAGGCAGGACTGCTATGACAGGTACTGCTGTAGTGGACAGCGGGCCCTGCGGTAGCAAGGTACCGCTGCCACCGGCAGTAGTGGGCCCCACCAGTCCCCTTGGGGACTTAAAAAGGGGGTAAGTGATTTGTTTAAAAATTTTAATTTTAATTTAGTTTTTTTTAATGTATTTTTGTTATAGATTAATTTTATTTTATTAAAATTAATTTATTTTATTTAGAACATGACACTTAAATTAATTTCGTTGTGTAATAATAATGTTTTTAAAAAAAATTAAATAGCATGTTAATGTCATTTTATTTTATTGATATTAAATCGTTTAAAAAAAAAGGAGTTATGTGTATTTAAATATGTTATTTAGTTAATTATATCATATTCATCCCTTTATGTTTGTTATATAAAGATACTTAATTTTAAAAGTTCATTTATCTATTAAGTTAGACCAAATCTAATCGGAAATAACATCCTTTGCAATGTATATATATAATTATCGTAAATTATTTAAATGATAAATTTAGGAATTTAACGACCTTAAGTATGGTGTAAAAGAATGGCCAAATTTTGTTAACCAAGTTATTAAATTTGATATTTGAATATTACATCATTATTAAAATATGTTAATTAAACTTAGAAATATGAAGTTCAATGTATATAATAGAGAGTTATTTAGTTATATCCTCTTTCTAGATAGAGAGTCCCAAATGATCAAGAAAAGATATATAATTGGGCAATTATTGAAGATAATAATTCTCCCCGTAACATTGTTTAGTTAATCTCTACATATATCTAAGTTATCACCTTTAGATTTATGGAAGGTTTTAGATATTTAATTGTTGATAGTGGAAGTTTTTTTTCAACTCTAGATAAGAGATAAATGTGATATTAAATGTATATGTTAGGCAAGACTCAAAACCACGAATCTATAAAGACATTATGCATTAATGGATACAACGATTGGATTTGTAAATTATACAACTAGTTGCTCGATCAAAACTATCAAACCTCCATCATAGCGAACTAGGGGTGTATATTCTTAAAATAGATCTCCTTATGAACGTTCTTTCCCTTATACAGGTGTTATTGCTTTAGGGTGTAGTATGCGTAAATTCCTAGTCAACTTATCCCTTGAACCGATGAACGTAGCACCTAACAACTAGTTTTTTTTTTAAAAAAATTGTTACATTTTTGCGTGTTATATTTTGGGCATGACAACAAAACCCCCAAGTTTATCTCCTATTTTGAACATAATTTGGGAGTGAATGAATTCAATGGGAAGGTTTCTTAATCTAATCCATTTAGACATTTTCTTAAATTTGTATAAACTAGTGTTGAAGTTTGATTTCCAATCAGTAAATAAGGAGGTGTTACCATGATAAAATCCAAAATCTCCTATCATCAATTCATGTTTCGGGATTTCCTCTTTGCAATCAATATAGAGAAAGTCATTAGAAAGAATTGTTATACTTACCTGGCCCGCATAGGCTTGCAGCCACCAGTCGAAAATCTCTCCAATAGGCTTTCCACTTCCACACCATTTGGCAAAAAGTCCAAATTTTCTATAGTGGTCCCTCAAACCCTTCGCAAATCTTCTCTCATTTCCAGATTGGAGGTTTTATCACTCTTTGGTTTAGGGTTCTCTCTAAGCACTCTATTCTACCAAACACGTGTTTCCATCACAAAATTCCTATTGGATTGCCTATCCTGATGATTCAATATACGTCTGGGTTTGATCATCATAGAATTGAGTGACACATGACCTTTGGTATCCATTGGCATCTTTTGGGGCTGATAAGATTTAGCTAGCACATTACAGAGAGAGGCTTAATGGTTTGTAACAAAGTTTGAAATTTTAGGGTTTACTATTGATCTCTTTCCCAGAGATATTCAATTAGCTCTGGAAGGAAACTCCAAAATTTTATTGGATAAAGGAATAATCCATAAGCCAGCATTACTATTCCTTGTCTTATTTACTGAAACCCTAGCTTTCACTGCTTGTTTTCCACTTCGCATTATTACCATTTGTCAACCTTCGTTTATGTTTTTTTTGTCCTATTTTCCTATCCATGGCGGATCTAGGGTTATGTTGCTCCCTCTCTAGCCTAAGCGCTCCACCAATAGACGTGGAGACATAATTTGTATTACCTAATGGGTGATTAAATTTGGTCGGAGGGTTCCTTGGAACCCTAGATCTTGAAAATGTAGAAGTTCCTTCTTATCTAGAACCAGGAGCAATGGAGGTATTTTTACCATAGTTGATGTTTTGATTAAGTAAAAATAGGTTTTGAAAGGACCCGAAACCTTGTACAATAACTCAAAAGGTATATCAATAAAAGACCCAGATACAATAGTGGAGACCACCAACACAACAGAGGGAGCAACCACCAAAAAACCCCCACCAATGGACAACAGTCCTCAACAAGGGACCTTACGATTTAAATTTAGAGCCACCCTTGTAGGACCGAAGATTTAGTTGATGTTGTTTCTATTATTGTCATCTATATTGTAGACATGCCACGAATTGAGCATAGAAAATTGATTGCCATTTCTCCATGAAGTTTTACATTTTATCGTAGTATTATTTCTCAAATAGTTTGCATTATGGATGAGCAATTTTCCTTCTTGAATTCATAGTCACGGCCATTTTAACTAAAATAGTGGCATAAAATATTTTAACTAAAATTTTGTTTGTTGAAAACAAATTAAAAATAATTTAAATTTAAAACCCCAAGATGGGGGCAATGTGGTCCCCACCGTGGGTCCCCTGGATGACCTAGGTACCAACGAGGTACCAGAGGGCTACGACACTACAAGCCCCGCTAGCCCCCCTTCTCACACAAGCTGACAAATAGCTACATACATAGGCTTGCAAGTACTTACATATAGGTACTACATCATATAAGAGTGTCTACCATCCCCCCTCCCAAATGAATTTTTTAGTTTTTTTTTATGATTTATAAATAAATCTTGATAGGGTATTTTAGCAATTGCAAAATTCATTATTTTTTAATTTGATGATGATTTTGTGAGTGGTATGACTGTATGATCATATGACCAAAAAAATCATTCTAAAACTATTGTCATCAAACTAGGGCATATTTTATATCAAATTCACCTCCTAGCCTCCCTAAACACAATGATGAGTTTCATTTTGTCTCACAGAATCAAAGCTGCAACCTCATTCCCAAAACCCCCATAAAATGTGTATCAAAAGAAACCCTTCAAAAATAATTCTATAAAATCGTATCTGCAACAACTTACAAATTTGTAATCCCAAAATTTGCAACAAACTCTCATATCTTGCATTACCTTAACATCCTTTGATGCATTTCGTGCATTTAACTCCTAGGGCTATACAACCAAAACCATGGCTCTAATATTACTTGTAAGAAAACTTGCAGCGAACATATGACAAGTTCCACATAGCTTATTTAAGATTTTAAACAAATAAACATTGTGAATCAACATGCAAGAAAATAGATAATATACCCACAAAAAGGTGACACGAGATATACCATGGGAAAACCCTCAAGAGGGAAAAACCTAGCCTCCAAAAGCATCCAGTATGCATGTATTATTAAAAAATGCAACATTACAATACACCATGAAAGCCTTCAAAGTCTTGGCCATAAACAAACACTCCATGTGAACAAGCAAGCAACCACACATTCCATGTCATACTTCTGAACTTCACGAATGTTAAACCTAGCTAAACTCAACAAATACCCTTGGAGTTTCTTTTATAGAAACAAGCTCCCACAAGACCACTAAGTAGTATAACATAATACCACATGCTACTTAACCCATGACCCCACATTTAATATTGGGTACTTAATATAATTTATTTCCCCAATATTAAATAATTACATCAAATAATATTGCAATGTTACAATGCAACTCATCAAGTGACCCCAAGAATATTCCCAAAGAATCTCTACATATTGCACATCCATCTAGGTGCTCTTAGGTGCAACATTTACATTATAAAATAAAATATTATAATTATATTCATTATTATGCAAGGTGTACAACACCCATTTTCCTAGCGTTCATGACGGTGGTTGTGTGCTCAATAGAGGTTTTAGAAGTTGCTACATGAATGTTTTCATCATTCTAACTATGTGTGTAAGTGCTAGGAAGACCTTTCTTCATCGTGGGTGTCAATCAATAATGGTATGTGGATCCCTCAAATTAAGTTGTAATCAGAACTTTAAAGTATGTGAGTCCTTTGAGTCCTAGGAGAATAGCAAGGACAAGAATAGATGACTCCACAATTTAAAGCTTTCTATACTATCTATAGGAAGGTCAAGGTCAACATCTTACTTAAACTAGAGCCTTTTAAGTCTTCTTAATTGTCTGAAAGCATACTTTGTCCTATTGTTAAACTAGACTTGTAATTGGTCTCAAAAAATAATAATAGATTTAAATTTAAAAATATTTAGTACTATCATATTGTCACAATGATCTAATAATGTAGTAAAGACGAATGTGCAATTTTCGCCTTGCTTGAACACCTTGTTCTTTCTATATTATTTGTGAATATGTTTAAAAAATATATCTAAAAACTCATATCAACCAATCTCTGATTTAGCGCAACATGCATAATGTTTGTTGAAATACTCATCATTGAAGATTAGAAGTGCAAGAAGCTTATTTTTCAAAAGAAAAAATAGGATAGACTATTACACAAATAATAGTGTAATAGTCTATCTCAAATATTACAAAATTATGAAAGCATACATAATTATGAAAAGTTATGAAACTAAGCTTCAACGTAAAACATCAAAAAGGAGAAACCTTTCCAAGTTTCTCAAAAGAGCTATCAAGCTATAGACTAAAACCACAACAAAATAAATGACTTCCCACAAAACACAAGAGGGCTAATAGAGGTCCACCAATTCTCAATATAGAAAACATTTTCCAAACCCTCAAAACTCTGAAAACTACTAGAATTCAATAGTTATCCTTTCATCCCTCTTCATTCCAAACTTGCTTCAAAGTTCTAAAATCTCAAGTGAAATGATGAATTCCTAAAATGAGCCATTTCAAATACATGGAGTAGCGTTGAAGTGAAACCTTCTCATCTATACAACTCCAATGAAACCCAAAGTGAAATATGGCAACTCGTCTAACCAAATGTGCTTACCAATATATTTAATGCTCTTACAAGACAATTTATTGTAACCACCAAGGTCCAAAATTAAATGCATAAATATCAACAAGACTCCACACTAAGATGAAAATGCCCCATACGATCAACTAGAAGCTTCTACAAGCTTCTTAACCCATCCAACACATAAAGAGTACAATGTATGATATAGTAAATAAAATAAATCATATCCAAAATTCAATATGAATTAAATTAATACATTCAGGGATATCCATCCCATTTCGAAGACCATGGAACACATTACAATAAGCATGAGATACATCACAACTTTAGATATTAAAGCAAAAATGACCTAAGAGGCAAATGCAAGGTTAAAAAGGGGACCCTATGTCTCACATGACCAAAGTTGCATGGTGAAAATGCAGTGTCATAGTCTCATTGGTCCATGGAATAGTTGGAGATGATAGGTCATTAATGACTAATTCTCCAAATGCCTCTCATTGGCCAAACCTTGAGAAGTGTTGCACATTCTATGGGCACATTAAACTTTATTTCATAAATGATAGTCAACGCACAAGTTCTAGATCAATATTATCACATGATCTTATTACATAAACATAAATATATAAATCAATGTGTGAAACACCACACAACAAATCACTCAATGAAAACATAGTTAAACCATACTCACATTATTCATGATGATCAAACACATTACCCAACATTGCTCATCTAAATCAACACATTATGTAATCTCAATATCCTACTCATCTAAGCATGTATATAATTGAGAAATACACAATTTGATTTTAATATCAAACATGATCAAAGTCAATCCACTTCATTAGTCTATCATATACACACATAGGCTAGTATCAAGTAGGTTTTATAACATAATAAACCATACGATTCACAATCAGTACGAATACAAAAAGAGTCAGAGAATGGTTGGGTCTTTAATTGGTGCTAAATAAACCCCATAACTACACAACTTCGTGACAATTTAGCAAGAGGGATTTGAGGAGGGGGTTCCTCATCATCAATCTTGATGAGCATTGGAACGGAGAATTAATGCATGAGACTTGGTGCCAAACAAAGGCTAGATTACTAAATTGCATCATATTGGTCTACATTTTGCAGTATGCTTTGCAAGGAGTTTCCTCTTTCGGAATGCTAGAAGCCTTGGCACTTTATACAACTTTTATAGCCTTGGCAAGTAGCATCGGACTAATTCATAAACCAACACTAATCCCATGAGTGATAGGTTGCATTGAATCCCGAGGCATGTTTTGTTATCCACCTTGAGACATGGGTAGATTTAGGTAGTTATTATACATAGACAAGTTGCTATGAGATCCAATGACGGAGGGATTAGATGTTTGAATGGTGGAGAGTTTGATAAGGTTTATGGCAAGGAGATGTTTGAAGAAGATTAGGGGCATAGAAATTTTAAAATATCTTCAAATTGTAGTCAACACATTGAAAACTAATCATCTCCATTGCTCAAATGGTCATCAACTTTAAGCCTAATATCCATTACGCTTGGCATATAAACATGTGGGCTAATGCTAGGAGTGTATGAAGCGCATAATGGCCTATAACAATTCAATGCTTCTAGTTGCACAAAATTTCCATAGCAAAATTGTATATTGCCAAAAATTTGTAAACTCGAAGTTGCAAATATATTACTATATGGTATATAGTGTTGCAGAACTTGCCAAGTATTTGCGAGCAAAACTAACTAGCAAGTTACTTGCCCAATAAACCATCGATAAGCTATTGTAAAATCCATGATGATTTTTCCCTTAAAAACTTCTTAGTAAATGCAAATAATTGCAATTTTTGTGTTAAAAACTCATCCAAATCCATTCAATTTATTTTTCTTGCCCATAGTTTAAAAAATCACAATTTTCATTGGTAATTAAGGTTTTCGAGGTTTCGAAGGCATTGCTCTCAAACCCCTAGAAGTAGCATTGGCCCTTGGCCCCACCTTCCCATTAGTTATTGTTATCTTTCAAACAAGAAACTTGATCACAATGCAAGGGTGAAGAGGAATTGAGATATAACTCTCGAGCATGCTAACTTAAATATTATTATTGCACAACATGCCAAATTCTCTGTGGACAAGGCAACTTCTACATATGACATGGCTAATGGAAGTGGCATTGTAACTTATTTAGAGGTTGAACTTGTTTTTTGGCCTATGATATGTATGTATTAAACTCTTCTTTTGATTTTATATGATGAAAAATAGTAATATGATCAACAAATTTAATAATGTGTGTTTTTAAAGAATATTTTTTAAAAATTAAGTAATTTAAAATGTTTAATAAAATAACCAAGATTTCCCCCAACTCTTGTTGAGCCCCAAGCTTTTAAAATTCTTGGGCTTGCCAAGTAATTCTTGAGTCCAAGTTTTTCAACTATGGTATATACCATTACCACAGTAGCAGAAATCTTTTTAAAATCACAAATTGTTCTAAAAAAATTCTGCTAAGGTTGCTGTCAACTTTTTCCTCGAAAAAAAATCACTTCTTTCAATTAATCAGTCAATGACAATTTTTTGGTCAAAAAAGTGCTATTAATTCTCAATTAGATCACAATTTTTTCAGCAATCAAGAGTTCTCCACGAATTTCAAAAAATCAAAGACATCCAACTATCCCTCCCCAATTTGAGGAAAACTTGATATTGTGAGTATGGAATAAATGACACATTAACAGCCACAATAAAAAAGGAAAACTTGGGAATGTTAACCAATATGACACACAATAAACACTTTTGATTATGCTTAATGCTTCACATCAGTATGATTTGAAGGAAAAACATTAATGGAAAAGGACAAAGCTGTTAAAAAATTAACCAAAACATTTTAATTTATTAACGATAAACAATCAGCAATTGGTGTAGATAGGCAACGCTGTTAATCTCTAACTCGAGGTCAGAAAGACTGGCTAATCAAACTCAAATCATTTTTTTTCCTAAATGAACTTTTTAATCTAATTAAACTTCACTAAATTTTCCATAGGTGTAATCTCTGCATGCTGCAATATTTGTTCACCTTCTTCCAGATAGGATTACGAGAGTTACAAGTTTGTTTGCAATTATCCTTTTGCCTTTTCCTTTGGCCCACTTTTTTAAATCAAAGATGCTTTTTCCTGGGCATAACTCTACAGTTAGTATAGTTATCTAGGTTACAGAGAAAATTAATTCCTTGTCAAAATAACTTCCACATCATTTAGCTAGACATGTTGGCAGATGATTTGGCCCTGGCGAATGTTAACTGGTAATCATAAGAATCATAGGTTTGAAACTCGCTGAGTACTCACTCATGATTTTCCAGGGCTAAGTTACTTGACGTCGTACTTGCTAATTTGCAGGGTTGAATTTTGGTTCTTATCCAGTTAATTACCCAAAAAATTGACAAAACTGACAAGTCTGAGGAAAACCCACCCACGATTGCAAAACGACAAAAAAATTTCCCAATTTTTCTTGAGCTCTCACTCCAACACACTGTCAAAATCATTCAGAACTCACAAGTCTGAGGTCCACGTGGTCTTGACACCAGTGGTGCCTGCCATCCCAGGGCCCTGTTCTAGTTTTTAGAAAAATAAAATAAAATTTGTTTTTGGGCCAATGTTTTCCACAGATGAAACTTATAGAAATAATAATACAGATTTGTAATTTATAATCATGTGACACTATGATGTTTTTATCTATAAATGAAGGAAAAACTACTTACAACTTCTATAAATTCATGTGTTCTTTTAACAATTTTATATGTATTTTAATGTTCTGATATTTTGCTGAGTTTTTGCCTAGCCTGAGTTTTTGAACTACGATGAGAACCAACATATTTCTTACATCTGCAGAAAAGCTTTTATTGACAAAAAGAATTTGTATCCTGCATCACCTATTTGCCTTTGATGCATCAACAACACTTCCACCTTCACTAGTCTTCTTGTCTTCCTTTCCTCCAATTTTTGGTTTCTTGCCTTCTGTCATTTTTTTTGCTTCAATATCTTTGTCTTCAAGCTGTCTCTTCATTGTATTTACCTGAAACGCATATATAGGAATGAGAATATTTCCAACCTTAAAGAGTAATAACACTATTCACTATATGAAGTGAAACAAAAATGTGAGAATAATCCCTCACTTAGAGAGGTTCAAACGCAACATTGGGATAGTAGATGCAAGCAGATGTTATATGCAAATAAAGATCTCATACAAGGAGGTAAAATGCCATCATAGGCAATCAAGGAAGATGCTAGATATCAAATGATAGCCATGGATAGTTATGAAATAAAGTAGATCACTATCTTCTGAATACCATTAGGATAAGTGATAAAATACAAGGGAAAAAAGCTACACAAAACTTCCATCACAAGAAACAAGTGATGATCTTGGTTATCTTCTTCAATAACTGAAATATCTTGTCCTTTAAACTCCAATAGATCGGCTACAAGTTATGGAATTAGAATTTTTAAAGAAACAAACAAATCAATTGTTTAAAGATATTAGATTTTAGAACAAAGGAAAGACAAATTACAGTTAGCAGAATTTTTTGCTTTTAAAGCAACATAACTCAGAAAAAATATTTAAGAGACTTGAAAGTACCAATTCATTTGATTTGTCAACTCCCTCCTCCAGCATCTCCATGTAGTCCAGTAATTCTTCAAGAACAATCTCAAGTCAATACAAAATTGCGGCAAAAACATTTTAATAAAAAATAAATTTAAATGCAAAGTAATGATAACCTTGATTCATAAAAAAAATCAAATTCTTATAGAACCACCACTAACTTTATAGTAATACCTTAAATATAGTTACAGTATTTTTGAGTCTATAATTAATCATTTAACAGTAACAAATAGTCATTGCTATATTATGCCACAAGCTGTCATTGACTTCCACCAAATTGCTCACATAAAACTGCATTGGAGGCCCAACAAGAAATTTGATCAGTGATCTAATCTGTTTAATACTTAGATTCCTGCTGGATTTTAATGGGCTTTATTTGCTTCTGCATCACCTAACGTTATCCAGGGATGCCTCAAATTCATTTTTGTAACCCTATTATAACACAAAAAAATTAACTAATTGAAACTCTCAAAGCTCTAATGCTTCAATTAAATCTGAAACCATACAACCCTAGGAATTCATTGTAGATATTGTCATATTCCTAAAGTAAAAACCCTAGCTATGCCATTCACTTCTTGTACCTTTCGAATCCCCCACCCTATTCACATGTCTATCTGCATTTGTACTTGAATGAATTAATCATGTACTTGTAACCATTGTTATTGCTACATTATGACATAGGTTGTCATTGACTTCCACCAAATTGCATTTGTTCATAGATAAAACTACACTTAAGGCCCACGATGAAATTTGATAAATGATATATCTGTTTAATGTTTAAATTCCAGCAAAATTTAATGGCCTCTAATTGGTTCTCCATCACTGTAAGATTCCCTTCACCTTATATGCAATAATGTTTTCCACTTTCCACCAGGTTTAATGGTTGCATGTTTTAATAACAGTTTGAATGTTTGTTTGCTGGGAGAGTTCCAGATTTACAATAATATTGCATGTATAAATATTTAACCATCATTCATGTATAAAAATAATTCAATAAAGATGACTGATTACAGAGAATATTTATTCAATTAGTTGCTGTTAAGTATACAACGAGACAATGTGATTTTCTGACTTGTGTCTTATAAACCAGCAAATTGCCACTCTTGAGCAATAGAAGCATCAATATCTGCAGATAATAAATTCCAGATTGAACAGCAAGTAATAAACAGAATCCATGCTGGTTTTGGAGACTCCCAACTTCCATGTCCAAGCTTTCCTAGCTACATTGATCCCATTCTTGTATTCAAAACCCAATGCTCAGCATCAGCTTGGAGTAGACGCCCAGCATGGGAAAATTTTAATGCCTACATCAGTCCACAACTCTAGAACAATCTGTACAAGGAGGAATGACTAGTTTCAGCTTAGCATTAACGCCTCTCAATGTACATGCAACTCCCACAATTAGATTCCAAACTCCACACCTAATATAGTGGTTTTCACATCCACACCTACCACACCATCAAAACTCATGCCAGAGCACCATATTAAACCTCTCGCCAAAACACCATAATTAAGGTCCCCAGCAAGAGAATCAACCCCTACAACTAATGTCTCTTTCTAATCAAGGGGTTCAACTTGTTTCCAGGCAAATCTTAAACGTCAACACTAAGTAATTTGTCTTGCCTGGCAAGACCTCACTAATTACAGTAACACCAATTCATTAACTCCAAGTGTGAAATTTGTACGATTCTACCCACCATCACCTAGTGTAGATCTTTTCACTATTGAAACCAATTTCCCTTAGGGTTTTTGTCCTTAGGGTATCTGCTCCATAAGAAGCTCTCCAAAATCCAGAATAGATAAAAATAAATCAAGCATGAAGAAATGAGCTCCAAAATCCTCTTTTATTAAACCCATAGAAAAGTCTTTTCAAATTCCCGCTTAAATAAAACATTTAAACCCCATTTAATAAAAAGTCTTTAATATTTCTTTTAATTTTTTCACTTAAAGTCACTTTATCCCATTTAATTAAATAAAGTTACCCATCAATGTACTTTATTTGATGACATTAAATAATTAATTAGATTCATTCCCTTATAACCTGACTTTAACCTATGGGAATAGAAAAGGCTAAATGGTCCTCCAACTACTCCTTGGACAGGGACATCACAATCACCTAATGTTTATCAGGGGGGACGTGAACTCATTTTGTAATGCTATTATGACACAACATAAAAGTATTTGGAAGTCTCACAGATGTAATGCTTAGATTAAAATCATAATCATATGCAGGAAGGAATTCATTGTAGAAATTGTCATAAGGCTAAAGTAAGACCCTAGCCATGCCATTCAAGTAAAAAGTACAAAGAGATGTGAATAGGGTGGGAAATTCAAAGGGTAAAAGGAGCAAATGAAGCCAAAGGCCGATATTGCAGATGGGCACCAATGATATTGTATGGCTGTGTCAATTCTTGAAGCAAAAGAACCAAAAAGATTATCATCAACAATCACAACTGTGAAGAACCGAATCTGCTCTTCTTGAATGTTTATTGATAATTTTGAAATGATTACAACTATTCTCAATAATAAACTTGCAAACAATGAATTCTGAAAATATATTCATCAACTTGAATTACCAAATATTCAGACAAATAGTTTCATCTTAACTATCATCAAAAGAATCCTTATATTCAAACAGAGTTATATAATAATCTTATTCTGAAAATTATTAGAGCACCTGTAACACCGAAAATCCTCCTTGCAAAGTCACGTCTCCATATTATTGAGCCACCACGCTATGGACTGTTAAGTAACCAGAAAAACAAGCAGCCACCTGTGACTCATCACGCGGGTGAGCTCCAGCATTGAACGCAGGTACAGGAAATGCCAAAACGGCCTGCTTAAACAACACGGACCAGAATTGAAGGGTTACAGCTCTGCCTTAGGACTCACGCGCCTGGAAGAAATTGACGCCAGCAGCAAGGAAGGCATTCACGTGCCAAGAAGGAGTTGACGCCAGCAGCCAAGAAGGCATTCACGTGCCAAGGAGTTGACGCCAGCAGCAAAGAAAGCTTTTGCTGTCAACAATGCGCCTCCCACCAAAGTATTAACGCAGAACGAAAGATTTCATAACAATCTTTGGGAAAATTTTGATAAAACTCCTCTTGTGAATACTTTCGATAACCAGGAAGAAATATATCAGCCTCCAATAAAATTATCTCTGAATTTCGTTGTCTTGAATTAACAAACACAATTTCATCAGCAACTTGAATTTCAGATTTGAAACTTTTACCAATCCGATATACAACAGCACCGAATTGTAATCTCAGAAATAATCAGCTGTAAAATTCACCATTAACGGATAATGGCTCAAATTACGAGAAGAGGAATCAGTCCTCGAAACCCTAGCCAAGTTTGTCTTCTTCACGAACTTCAATAAAAAATGATTTCAATAATGGATCCGTGAAATGCTTTTTCGAGTAGAATATATAGGCTTTTTGGAAAAAAACACTTTACATTATTTTTCACTTAATTGGCTTTTAATATAACTCCACTTTATAATATAAAGTTATAAAGTCGTAAGTTATTAAATTAAATCAAAATAATTTAATTTAATAACAACATTTAAAATATAAGCCACAGGAAAATCTAACTGAGATCAACAAACTTCTGACAAAGCCCAGATCCAACTGCCCAACCAAGAATAGGCACTACCCTGCCAGAAATAGCCACTGCTAAAAATAGACTTACTAAAAATAGTAAGTCTCTCAAGCTGGAGATTCTCTGAAACTCGATCCTGAGACATCTGACACTCCGTGCAGACACCCTGCTAATCCTGGCCATACCCAAAATACCACTTACTAAAAATAGTAAGTTGACCAAAATGATCCGAACGAAGAGTAGACCTAATAATCTAAACCTCCAGAATGGAATCCCAATGCTGGCTCCACCATCTGACCCCCTTTGATCACCTGATTAGCTTGTGAGGGTCGCCAAACCAAGCTAATCCCTTAAGTCTAAAAACGGGGACATTACAGTCCTCCCTTCCCAAGATTGCTTGTCCTCGAGCAATCAAGAAAAACAAGCAACATCATAAACCACCCGGATCCCAAGGATGGTTACAAGTCATGTCCCAATCCTCACCAAACTCCTGTGAAGAAAGAACCAACATCAACAGAACAGACACTACTGAAAAAAACTGTAAACCAACTGTAGATGTCAATGCTGAAAACAACCCAACGGAACTCAACCCAACTGAAATAACAACTCTGTCAAAACCTGAGTCCCTGTCTATCCAGCACTCACACCCAACTGCATTGGAAAAACAACAGTGACCAAAGGTGTTTGAATCACTGTTATCAACTCCGCCCTCTGATAAACAGTCCTGAGCGTGTGGATACTGCAAGTAATCTAACTTGCAACTGCCAAATCCATCTACAAACGATGGTGCTAATCCATCTCATAATGGATGATAGGACACTGGAGCCGGTTTACCCTTGCGTGATATCAAATCTTCCACCTGAGGATCAAAAGAAAAATGATGAGCATACCCCACCGTGAAATGCCGGTAAGAAACCCCAATCTCTGTCAACCTAATTGGGAATCGGGAGATGGCTCCAATCTCTGACTCCGCATAACTGCAGGCTAGGTAGGAACCTGAGCAATCCTCTCAACAAACCCAACCTCAAAATCCCTGTGGGGAAGCATAGTAGAAAGAGTCTCCCCAATCTTCCCAGCCAACCTCCAAATAGCACAAGAGCCTCGGATGAGAGTACCCTTAGACACTCTATAAGAATCCTGTCGAACATCTGCACTCTCAAGTAAATACTCCATAAAAGACTCGGTGCAGTAGAAATTATACGTGGAAGCGTCAACATGCTCCCCCGCAATCCACAGTTGATCCCTCTAAAAATGTGGCACAGCCAACTGTCCCATGCTATCAGCTATGTGAGATGATGAAATGGATTTACTCCCAGCTAAGAGAAGCAAATCAACCTGAGAGCTCGACTCCACTGGTACTCCTACCTCAACCGTACCAAGTGCTCCCATATC
Organism: Chamaecyparis obtusa; assembly: GCA_027943335.1. Classification (NCBI taxonomy): domain Eukaryota; kingdom Viridiplantae; phylum Streptophyta; class Pinopsida; order Cupressales; family Cupressaceae; genus Chamaecyparis; species Chamaecyparis obtusa. The sequence continues at coordinate 339,927 of BSBK01001133.1, forward strand.
CTGAACAGATGTGTCTACCACAACATCATGTTCCTCAATACCAATTGTAGGAGCAAACTCACCACCAACCACCTCAATGTGAAATCAAACTAGGTTGGGGGCTGGTGTGGACAGTAAATGCTCCAACTCCACGGTCACCTCCTCCAACTGGATTTGCGACTCGTGAAGAGCCCACTGAGTATCCTCTAAAACCTCAGTAATCGCTGTGAGCTCCTCGGTAAGCTCACTCACCTCCTCTTTGTCCATCAATGCCTCATAAGCTGTACTCCCCCACTCCACTAGGTGATCTCGGTCGGCTACCATCTATAAGTAGTTCTGTCTCAAAATCTTGACAGCCTCATGCAAAGTATGAATCTCTGTCAATGAGAGGTAACCACCACTGGCCTCATCTATCATAGGAGCACCCCAACCATAAACAGCCAACAACTGACGAGCGGCATCAAAATGCTCGAGAGTAGAAGTAATATCTCTCTCATCAACTCGCAACTGGCTAGTCACATGATGACTCTGCACAACAGGCCTCCTACGAACAACCTCAAACGCACTATCTACACTATGAGAGGAAGCTATATCCAACAAATTCCCCTTAAGGTCACTGTCTCTCTGTGTACTTTCATCTGAGTACACCTCAGCAAACTGAGTACAGGCATTGGACACGTCCTCATCTAACCCCGAGGAAGCTGCTGCTGAATCTGACTCAACACAATCTCCAGCTACCTCGTCCTCTGCAACCATCTGACAATCCAGATCCTCAGACACATCCTCATGAGTTACCGAAGAAGTAACCCCATCTCTAAAAGTAGAAGCCCTGGCTGTTACAAACTCCTACCACTCGTAAGTTTCCATGTCCTCATCTGTGAGTCCCTGTAACACATAATCTTGAAACCCACTACCATCATATGACAACGTTGAATCTACACCCAAAGTCAGATATAGAAAGTCGGAAATACTACAGCACTCATCATCCTTGCTCTCAGCATCAGAGATATCTGCAATGCTAGTGTACACATCATCTATCTGCATCTCCTCTACTAACTCTGGCTGCATACACGACTCAATGTCGTCATGTGAATCAACTAAACTGTGGCATGAAACTATGTCGCCCAAATCAACTGCAACACTCCCATCCTGAGTGTCATCACTAAAAAGCTCCATGCTCACATCCTCAACACAGGAATAAACCACTGTCTCCTGTACTGATCCTACATTGCGACTGCTATCATCAATCTCTGAGCTGTCAGAGCTCATACACTCCTCGCAATCATCACCCAACATCTCACAGGGGGTGTCATCTCCAATGCAACTCACAGCATCTTCAAAAGTGTCATCAGTTGTGTCTATACTATCAGCTCCCACATCTCCTGCTGAAATCTCAATTGCTGACACGTGACTCTACATACATGACTCAACGTCAAGCTATGCACCAATAATGCTGGAGCCCGAATTGTCATCAACTGACCCCGATGTAATGCCCAGATCACCAACCTCACCACTAGGAGACTTCGTACATGCCTCGGTCCCAATTGAGGAAGCAATCGCCTCCTGAACTGGAGCAACACTACTACAGCTGACATAAACATCTCCAATAACAACTCCCTCCATGAAAGAGTCTGAACACTCAATGATAACTGCAACATCAGCTGCCTCTGTACAATCCGTAGTGACTGCTCTCGGAGCCTCAACCTGGTGATGCTCAGTGCTGCTGTCAACCAAAGGCACTGAAACATCCACTGGCTCCTGTGCAATAAATCCATCACCAACACTACGAATGGGAATAGTAGGTGCTGAACTAGATGTAGGATCATCAGCATCATGGACAACTGTCGGAGAAAATTCCAACCTTCTCCCCTGCAAACTTGATGTCGGCCTTCTAAAGGCAAAGACCATATATCTCGCTGCCCTGTCTACTATAACTGGATCCGACAAACTCTCTACCAATCTCTACTGATGCAGTCTAAGTCTCTCCATGCTTTCTACTAAAGCATTTAATTCCGCTCTATTTCCCTTACTGCTATGACAACCTCCAGAACTGGATCTCCTATATCTATCCATGGCTAGAGAACATAGAAGTGTTGATCACTTTTTAAAAAAACTTCTGAATAAAAATGAATCCAGACCCCACAGGATGGTAGGAAGAAGGCTCTGATACCACTGTGAAGAACCGAATCTGCTCTTCTTGAATGTTTATTGATAATTTTGAAATGATTACAACTATTCTCAATAATAAACTTGCAAACAATGAATTCTGAAAATATATTCATGAACTTGAATTACCAAATATTCAGACAAATAGTTTCATCTTAACTATCATCAAAAGAATCCTTATATTCAAACAGAATTATATAATAATCTTGTCTAAAAATTATTAGAGCACTTGTAACACCGAAAATCCTCCTTGCAAAGTCACGTCTCCATATTATTGAGCCGCCACCCTATGGACTGTTAAGTAACCAGAAAAACAAGCAGCCACCTGTGACTCCTCACGCGGGTGAGCTCCAGCATTGAACGCAGGTACAGGAAATGCCAAAACGGCCTACTTAGACAACATGGACCAGAATTGAAGGGTTACAGCTCTGCCTTAGGACTCGCGCCTGGAAGAAATTGACGCCAGCAGCAAGGAAGGCATTCACGTGCTAAGAAGGAGTTGACGCCAGCAGCCAAGAAGGCATTCATGTGCCAAGAAGGAGTTGACGCCAGCAGCAAAGAAAGCTTTCGCTGTCAACAATGCGCCTCCCACCAAAGTATTAACACAGCATGAAAGACTTCATAACAATCTTTAGGAAAATTTCGATAAAACTCCTCTTGTGAATACTTTCGATAACCAGGAAGAAATATATCAGCCTCCAATAAAATTATCTCTGAATTTCGTTGTCTTGAATTAACAAACACAATTTCATCAACAACTTGAATTTCAGATTTGAAACTTTCACCAATCCGATATACAACAGCACCGAATTGTAATCTCAGAAATAATCAGCTATAAAATTCACCATTAATGAATAATGGCTCAAATTACGAGAAGAGGAATCAGTCCTCGAAACCCTAGCCAAGTTTGTCTTCTTCACGAACTTCAATAAAAAATGATTTCAATAATGGATCTGTAAAGTGCTTTTTCGAGTAGAATATATAGGCTTTTTGGAAAAAAGCACTTTACATTATTTTTCACTTAATTGGCTTTTAATTATACTCCACTCTATAATATAAAGTTATAAAGTCGTAAATTATTAAATTAAATCAAAATAATTTAATTTAATAACAACATTTAAAATATAAACCATAGGAAAATCTAATTGAGATCAACAAACTTCTAGCAAAGCCCAAATCCAACTGCCCAACCAGGAATAGGCACTGCCCTGCCAGAAATAGCCACTGCTAAAAATAGACTTACTAAAAGTAGTAAGTCTCTCAAACTGGAGATTCTCTGAAACTTGATCCTGAGACATCTGACACTCTGTGCAGACACCATGCTAATCCTGGCCATACCCAAAATACCACTTACTAAAAATAGTAAGTTGACCAAAATGATCCGAATGAAGAGTAGACCTGATAATCTGAACCTCCAGAATGGAATCCCATCGCTGGCTCCACCATCTGACCCCCTCTGATCACCTGATTAGCCTGTGAGGGTCGCCAAACCAAGCTAATCCCTTAAGTCTAAAAACGGGGACATTACAACAACAGAACCAAAATAAGATCCACCAACAACATAAGAGATTGTTCTTAACAGAGACAACTAGGTTGGACAGTTTTAAGAGGAAGCACAAAAGTTCCACTGTAACATCATCGAGTCAAACTAGAAAAGACCGAGGGAAAAGCAAGGACCAGCAATAGCCTCATCCACTCAAAGGCAGTTTGAATCACATCTTCACGCAAGGCCTCCGGACTGGGGAAGGCAGTGATGACAATTTCTTTCACTTTTTGAAGAACTCAATTGAAACACTCTTAAAGACATTTGTGAGTTTTCTCTTAACCTTACAAGGGGATTCTTTGCACAAATCAAAGTCTTCAATCTCCATGAATTTTGGCTTCTTCCCATCTCCCAAAGGTGGATCAGCAAAGGCCTCCAGATAGGAGAAGAGTGGGGATGAAAATTACTTTAAGGAGAAAACTCAGTCAGAGCACTCTCAGAAAAATATACGAGTTTTCTCTTAACCTTACAAGAGGATTATTTGCCCGTATCAAAGTGTTCAATCTCCATGTATTCCAGCTTCTTCGCGTTCCACAAAGGTGGATCAACCCCAAGTATTTTGGAAGAATCTTTATCCTCAGAAGAGGGGCTAATAAACCCAATTTGCTCCATACAAGAGGTGGTGATTTCTAGCATCCTCCCATGAACAAGAGGCTAAGGAAAAGCATCTTCGGACTTCTTGACCTCAATTGAGTGCATATTTTCGTGAAAATTTTGGCATAACAAGGAATACTTCCCTGCAAAGTGGAAGTAGTGCAACTAAGAGGGCTCCTAATGCAATTGCTATGCCCAAATACCCCCAGCCTAAAGCACAACTCAATACTACTGGGTGACTCAAAACCCACTACAACACAAATCTAGCAAAGATGAATCTTTTTATAGATTTAGTAACGTCATCAATGGAAATAAAATGACCAATAGCATCAGCAATACCATGAATGATGCTTTCATCCCAGTATTCCAGAGGAAGTTTTGGAAGGTGAACCCAAGTAGGAATCAATTTAAACTTGGTAGCGTCACAACCAAAAAACCATCTCTTTAAATGAAGAAATGCCTTACCCAAAAACCAAGGGCCACCTTGAAGGACAATGGTGTTGTCTGTTGGTTCCTAGAAAGGATTTACACTACAAAATAGCAATCAAGTTGATCAATCAATTCCCTATGGAGAAGCCAACTCCAATAATCAAAAATCTATGAGACTTGGACCAACTAACAAGGATCTAAAAAACCCTTCTGCACTTTGGGCTCTGCAAAACTCGGGAGGGTAATCCCTTAATGCCCTCTAAACACAACATTAAAACCCTTAACTGACATTAAATTCAAAGCAGATAATCTCATATAAGGCAATCAACATAACAGGGAGATACTAGATAATGGCTAATTAGCCATTGAACGTCAACCTGAATGGAGCGTGAGATTTGGGCAAGACAACAACAAAAACATACTGAAAGATATTCGGATTTAATCATTTTTTGTAGCAAGAACAACATGGATCTGAACAACAAAAACACTTGCAAAAAACCCACAACAACTGAGATCAGTGTCTTATCCCATTGGGCATAGTCATAAGAAGATATAACATTATACAACAGAGTGTCACTAATAGCATATGATCTAAGAACATTGCCTTACAATATTCTTCAACAACAATCCCAACCCAGCCTACTTATCAAAATCCCTGCACAAACCCAGAAAATCTGCAACTCTTTTCAAGCATTTAATTGATCCATTAGATCAAAGCATGAAGAGAAAGTTACATATCTCACAACAAAACACTAAATGAGAACAGCTCTTTGTTTTATTCCATTTAAAACTTAACTGGGTTGTACACTAAAGAGATCTGAACCAGCATTATATTTTATCAAAACTCAATGCTATCTCTCTCATACAATATTAATACAACTACAAACTCAAAAACCTGCAAAAGACTCAACCCAGATTCATTAAACTTGCTCTAAGGAAGATTTACAATGCTGCTCAAAACCCATAGAAAACTTGCTACTAGTACCACAGTTTGGAACCAAAAGAATGGAAACCAAAAAATGGAACTGGAACAGAGTCCAAACCAAATGAAAAAAAAAGTGGAACCACTTGAAAAGAGAAAAGAAGAGAACAAATAGAGAGAAGAAGAAACTCAAAATTGAATCCGGTTTTGCCACTTGTCCATCTTCAATCTTCTCCAATCTGTTGAAAAACCCATCTCTCTCATCTCTTTGTAACTGATTTTTGTCTCATTCATTTCCACCTTCAATCTGTTGCAAAAAAAACAAAATACTGCACTAAAACCCCCTTTACAACAAAAGAAAATGGCCCCATGCAAGAGTATCACGTTAAAATGCCCTTCTGCAAAATGTTGAGAAAAACCCATTAAAATATCCCTGTAGGTGTATGACCTCCTGTAGAATATTTCCCTCTATCTGTGCGTGCATACTCTTGTACAACTTTAAAATAAAACATCCCTTTACCTTTATTTCCTGTGCCCACTTTCACATTATATTATCCTTTTATTTCATTTCCTTTACTTGCCCGTGACTTTACCATTTTGCATATTGCACATTATCCCCTTGCATTATTTCAATCCACTTTATTACTTTATGCACTTGGGAATGTGCAGACTTATCTATATTCAATTTTCCGCTCATTTTGGGCCTGGTCAAACTCAGGTCAACTCTGTCAACCGACCTTTGACTGCCACATGGCAGCTCTTGATTAGCCTGCGAATCCACCTCTACGCCACCTCATCATCCTATCAGCACTGCCACATCACTACTTACTAGTCGGCCTTGCCACATGTCACACTGCCACAATCTCGCACTAACGTCATCATCCAGCTGACTAGGATGGCGAGATCACGAAATTTTGCCATGTGTCACCTTGGGCCCGCCATCCACTTTGACCTGCACCCACCACGTGTCGGCCTCTCGTGATCCCGTGAATCTTCTCTATCCTTGTCGACATCAACCACGGGATCAACGAAAGACGCTACGTGTCTACCCGAACCCACCTTGCTACCTCGAAATATATGCCACATGGCACCTTTTGGTTTGTTGTTGTGCCACCTCTGCTCCATCATCGCCACGTGGACCCTCAAGCCTGCACATGTTACCTCCTTGCTGGACTGCCACGTCATTTCCCACAAAATATCTCCAACTGTTGCCAAGTTGTCCGCCACCATAACACCCCCGCACGCAAGCCGCTTGCCAAAAGGCCTTGTGCCTTATTGGCAACTTAATGAGATAGTGCTCACATATAAAAACATATGTTGTCCCCACCGCCTGGTCAATGTGGGATAATGACCCTGCAACACAACTCATCCCGTTTCTTCTCCTGTCACGGCAATGCATGGAACTGCCTTGCGCACCTGTCAAATCCAACCTAGTTGCCCAACAAGATCTCTCCCACACCAACCTACCTGCCAATCACATTTGCATGAAGGTTTTGTGGCCACTTTCCACTGGGAACAAGGAAGAAAAGCAGGTTTGAAAACTGCCAAGCACACGGTTTGAAAGTTTCAAGCCTTCTTTTTCTTCACATTTTACATAGTGACACTGGATGTTGGGAATGCTTGTGGATTAAAAAAAAACAGTTCCATATTCTTGAAAAGCCTTAAGATCCTTTTAAAACAAATACTTTGTGCCTTTCCTACAGAACAACATCCAAACATTGCCGTGAGATCACATTTATTGAAGCAAACTGTAAAGCGGTTTATGCGCCATGTTTCTGTGCCTCCATTCATAGTCTTTGTCAGATGAAACCCATTACAATGCATAAAATTGTGCTATTAATTGGGAGGCTTTGAGGATATCCCTTGCAAAATTCAACATGGTAAACTCAAAAATTTGAGAGTACCAACACTGTCCTCAATGGAATTGAAGAAGAATAACAAGAACCCATTCAACAAAACCGTCACACAAACCATACCAAAATTATTTTAACATTGAGACACCTAGCTACGGATATGATCAATGTTAGGTCTATGGCTCAAGAATCTCCCAATAAGAGAAGAGTGCAAACCAATTGAGGCTCTTTTAACCCACTAATCAGTGATATAAAGGACAAGGTCTTGGAGAACACAAATTTAGGGCTCGATAAAGGGGTTGCGTTGAACATCGCCTTCAATAGCCTAAGCCACAAAGAAAAGATCAGGGGCCAATTTTTACGAAGGGAGACCCATACTCAAGTCACCTGTAAAACAAGACGAAGACCCAACATCTAATTTACATCTTCTAGCAACTAGTTGAGATGGAACTATTTCATAGACCTCAACAAGGGGAGAAACATCGTCATCCCCAAAACCATAATCTTGTAGGCCTACCATACAAAACTACAACACAAAAGGGCTACGAAGGTCAACATAATTAACTTCCTGAGCACCAGAGGAAGGGGCATGGGTGAACTCTAGGGTAGAAGGAGAGGACCCAAACACCAATCTCACACCAACAACCATTAAGGAACAACTTTGCTGGTCCACAGCACCACCAACACAATACTCAATCAACACAAGCCCCTGATAAGACAAGGAAGAGGCCAATGTTGGGGGAAAGAAACCCCTACAAAAATTGACATCTAAGGAGCGAGCAAGAAAGTCCAAAGCCAAAGCAATTTAGGGGTAAAGCAAGCACCCAAATGCCTAGCTTCAAGCAGAATGTCCAACAATGTTACTTGAGTAGTAACTAACACAAAGAAATAGGGCTACATGCTAAAAACATAAGTGTAAGAACATCTGCTTGTGTTACTACTTGTGCAACAACCTTGACCAAACCTAAACCAATCCAGATTCCAAATTGAGAACAAATCCAAATCCAAAACCAAATTCAAGTGGCTCAAGGTCCTACTGTAATGTCCCCAAATTATGAGTAACCAAGCTTTGTCCTAGGTTACAATTTTTTTATCAAAACAAGTAGAGTTTAGAGATACCTTTCACTTTGATTGAGACCCTGCAAACAAGTTAGGAATCATTTATGATCATGATTCATAAATAGATTTCTTTAGGAAGGAATAAGCATATCTTGGAAATGTAGATCAAATCACTAGATTGCTTAAATCAATTTTCAGATGACTCAACCATAGAAGAGATAAGGTAGGGTGACAAGAAGAGGACCCAACATCTAATTTACAACTTCTAGCAACTAGTTGAGAAGGAACTATTTCCCAAACCTCAACAAGGGGAGAAACATCGTCGTCCCCAAAACCAGAATCTTGTAGGTTCGCAATACAAAACTACGGCAACACAAAGGGCTACGAAAGTCAACATAATTTAATTTTCTGAGCACCAAAGGAAGGTGCGAGGGTGAACTCTAGGGTAGAAGGGGAGAACCCAGACACGAATCTCACACCAACAACCATTAAGGAACAACTTTGTTGGTCCACAGCACCACCAACACAAGCCCCTGAGAAGACAAGGAAGAGGCCAATGTTGGGTGAAGGAATCCCTACACAAATTGAAGTCTAAGGAGCAAGTAAGAAAATCCAAAGCCAAAGCAGTTCAGAGGTAAAGCAAGCACCCAAAAGCCTAGCTTCAAGCATAATGTCCAACAATGTTACTTGAGTAGTAACTAACACAAAGAACTAGGGCTACATGCTAAAAATATAAGTGTAAAAACATGTGCTTGTGTTACCGGTTATGCAACAACCTTGACCACACCTGAACCAATCTAGATTCCAAATTGAGCAAAAATCCAAATCCAAATCCAAAACCAAATTGATGTGGCTCAAGGTCCTATTGTAATGTCCCCAAATTATGAGTAACCAAGTTTTGCCCTAGGATACAATTTTTTTATCAAAACAAGTAGGGTTTAGAGATACCTTTCACTCTGAATGAGACCCTGCAAGCAAGTTAGGAATTATTTATGATCATAATTCATAAATAGATTTCTTTACTTAGAAATAAGCACACATTGGAAATGTCGATCAAATCACTAGATTGCTTAAATCAATTTTAAGATGACTCAACCATGGAAGAGATAAGATAAGGCGACTTGATAGTGTGCCCTAGAGAACCTCTACCCTAGGCCCAAGAGCGGATAAACCATCCCTCTTGGCTCATGTGGGTCATGCCATCCATACGAGGGGAAGTACCTAGTGACACGTCCTATTGTTGTTCTTCTCAATCTTGCCACTTCTATCTTACGTCCAATGGTTGAACATCCTTATGCATTCACTTGCCATGATGGAGGCCATCAGTGAAATATCCTCTATGGATATTTGCTCCAAATTTTACCAAATGTTCCACAAGAATTTAAACAAATAATTTGCATGCAAACTGATTTCTATTTATCCAGCAGACTATACTGAAAATTATATAATATCAAACTAAAATAGAGATCTGCAATTAAATATGAATATTGTCATTAAAATAGATAAATCATTACAACCTTCAACAGAATATTAATAGAATTTCTTCCCAATCGTAGCCACAAACCTTACAAAAAGATTGGATGCATAGAGAACTTCCCAATCACAGAAACAGGTTGTACAGAATGATTGGAAAAACAAACACCAGCAGCAGATCTATATGTTATCTTCAAACACCAACCAAAGCAAATCTTTCACTACTGTAGCTAGTCTTCTTTAAGATGGATTTCATCCTCAGGAAGGCTGAGATGGACTGAGTTCAAATCCCCAAAATCCACAGGGTTACAACCAAGAGATGAATAAACTCAACATCCTTTCCAACAATCCTTTCAATGCTCTTTATAAACTTTGAATGTCCCTTGGCCTTCCATTTCCTCTTTCCTTTTCATTTCTTATTCTTTTATTTACACTTTTGAAATTAAAGTGACTTTTGATTTCTCACTTTATTAAGTCACTTCAGTAATTATATAATATTATCCTTATAGTGTATATTTTTTAAAAAGGAATAATATTAAATAATTACACTAATGGCTTATTAATAATTAGACATGTTAATTATTTAATTATATCTTAAGCCAAATGGGGACATTACAATGAGAAGCATTCACAATAGGTTCCCAAAAAATCCCATCCTTCCTAAAGCCCAAAGGCAGTCCCCTTTGTCCCCCCTTGGCCTCATGGGACGCCCCAGTCATATACCATGATGTGGAGTGCTTAGAAGGTGACCCGATCACCATTTTTCCCACCTGCAATCCCTCATTTCCCCTACCATGGCTGGTTCTAGCAGTCAGAGAGTATAAACATACATAGTATTTCATACATATCTCCTCTATTAAAACATTCCTGAATCTGCAATGAAATGTATATTAAATTAGAGGTACATGTCTGTATGTGTGTCTATATATATATATACATATATAAGCACTCATACAAACATCATATTTCTGAACTGTATAGACATAATTCAATTGAGAGAAGTCATAAACAGATTCACTATGCAATATATATGTCACACAATACTCATACAAAGGATCACAAACTTTATGATACCACTGCTGTATGCCTTAATTTATTATTATCTGCTTTTTTCTCCTTGATGCTTTTTCTTCTCCTTCAATACCTTCCACTATTTGAATTTCTACCTTGTATAGTCGTTGGGGGAGGACAGTGAGTCACAACCCTTACCCCGTTCCAATAGATATGTCTTCTCCAAACAATCTGTTGCCTCCTCAAGACTAATCATGTGCCTCTTTGTTAGTATTGTGGCTGTTGCTTAATGATTGGTTAAGGACTAAAGATCGCCAATTGTGGAGTCTCTTGGTACACGGGAAAGGAAAGAATATTGTGGAAGATGAATTCCTTAATCAGGCTTCATGAGTAGTATATTTGCCTGTGCATACATGCAGAGGGCTGTGGCTGATCAGTATTTCCGATTAGCTTTTGCATCCCAGCCGATGAGAAATCACCTTCTCTAGTGATGAACCCTGGCCTTTCAGATTTATAGAAAATTGTGAAGTCTTATTAATAAGACAATTTTCATACTATGGGTTTGCTGTTCATCTGATGTCAGATCAGGGGCATGATAGATCTGATTGGTTCGAAGATTGTATGATTAACAGAGACTGATTGAATTGTTTGATGGATGATTGACTGATTTCCCTTGATTGGATGATTTGATATATTAGTGAATGATGATTGAATGAATGTGGAATTCATAGGGCGATGAGTGATTGAGTGTGTGCTGATTTGATGTATTGGTGAGTGATGATAGAAAAGTGATCTTTGAGTGCTTTGAAATTTGAATGATTTCTCCTTTATACATTATTGGTAAAAGGCCGCCACCTTTCATAAGAATTGAGTCACCACTTTCTAATGTTGCCTTTGAGAATAATATATCATTTCCCAACTTGATCTCCCTTGGATGCCTTTCTCAAATGAAGTTCTCTTTTATATCTCCTTTGAGTGTAGGGAGTCACACCCTTTCATTTGTTAATGCCCTTTATGAAAGGATCACACCTTTGGTTATGAAAAGATACATTGTTTTGACAACTACAGTTGCACCTTTCACTTCTTATTTATTCTTCACGTATCTCCACTTCTCAAATCTGTCTTCATTACTTTTCAAATCTGCACATACCCCATTTATGATCTGCATATCTCTTCTTCTAGATCTACGTATCTTATTTTCTTCTTTCCTTCTCAATTCTTATTTCAGATTGTTAAACTTCTGCTCTAAATCTTGTCTAGATCTCCTCTACTCCCTTTCCTCCATTCCATTTGATCCTTCATCCCCTTTATATCTTTTGTGAGGAAGGGTCACAACTCTTTGCCCTTTTCAATGGTCACACCCTTCTACAATCACCACCTTTTGAAAGAGTTACAACCCTTAATCTTTTAAAAGAGTTACTTCCTTATTTTCTTCCCTTTGCTTCCTCCTCCCCTTAATCCTTCCTTAATTCTTATGCTCCCTCTTTCTTCCTTCCTCCATTTCCCCCTCAAATGAAGTTTTCTTCCTCCCTCCATTTCCCTCTCAAATGAAGTTCTCTTCTCTCTCTTTTATACCTCATGTTTGAGGGAGACAACTTTTCCATTCATGCCTTTTGACCATTTGTTTAACTTAACTAAATTTTAGTTAAATTTTATTTTATTCTTTTATATTTTTAACTTAATTATTATTGTTTATAATTTAATCCTATTTCAAGAAGGGGACATGACACCTACCTCAAGTGCATGGATTTGGCCCAAGTACATTTCAATATCCAAGTTAAATCTACAAGAATAAGGAAAAACCTTATGCAATTCAAGAAAAACTCAACCAGCACCCCCAAAAAATGATTTTTTTAATGAGTAAAGCAGACATTTTTTCAAACACCCTAACCAGCCGTAAGGCTGTAATGTCCCCAATTTTAATGAAGTATTTTAATTAATTAATGGTCCCAAGATTTAAATAATAAATGGACCTTTAATTAATTAATAAAGGGGCCCATTTTTATTAATTGTTGTCCGTAGGTGTTTTCCGTGTTGGCGTTCTTTGTAAACCCTCAAGAGTTTATCCGAAGGGGTATTTATGACCGGCATGTAGGAAGTTTTTAGTATGCGATTTGATATATTTATTTGTATTGTGAGTTCCAGTTGAAGTTCTATTGTCTACCATTTCGGAGGTGAAAGATCATCCCTATTTGGTTTGTTGCAGTTTCGGTGGTTCACAGCCACCCTAGTCTGCCGTTAAAAATATCATTCCGATATTTCACTATGTGCTCCAAATTTGTGAAGTCTTCTATAGAAGACAAATTTGTAATAACCAGCGATATTTGATATTTGTCCGAGATTGCGGATATCTAATATTTATCCGAGATTGTGGATCTATGTGAAGTAATCTGAAGTGCTATCATTATTCTGGCTAGTACGACTAGTTAGTTCTGTGGTGTTCATCTCCTTACTTCTGGCATTAAATGTTATTCACATATCAAATTATTGCAGTGGAAATCGGTTGTGTCTGTGTTTGTAGGGACTGCACGTCAAAGACAAGTCACCCATGAAAATTGTTTTGAACTGTTGTACGAAAAAAATAGTTGTCGTACAAAGCATCAAACACACGCAGAGATTCATTAACCATACGACCCTCATAGTGTCATATATAAGTCGGTTGAACCGTACGCCATCGCACGTGGTTGGTCTAAGGACGATAGGAGCTAATTACCGTATGACATCTACTTGTGAGGAGACTATTTTAACTCATCATACACCATATGGAAGGAGTGAAGCGGTCGTACTATCGCTGGTGGCCAAGCATCAGTGTACATGGCTTGGGGGAGAGATTGATTTTGTTGGCATTGAGTGATGCTAACCGGTAAGCCTACTACCGGTACAAGTACAAGTATTGTCATTGATTGGCAAAAGAAGATAGAGTTTTGTCATCTCTATTAAGTCTAAAGATCCAAGGAGATCTGTATGAAAGCAAGATGGTTTGGCAGATGGTGCCAACATATAAGAACTAGTCATTATACAAAGCATCTGCAACTGGGTAATGTACACAGTCAAGAAAAGGAGGATTCAACCTTCAACCGAGGACTTGGCTACAACCAGTGTAGTCAAACACAGAGGGAGCAACAGCAAACCGGTGTCAACAACACAATCGAGGAAGGTGCAACCGGTAAGCCAAGGAAGATATAGTAATAGTTCAAAGACCCTTACCTGTTCACAGCATGAGGATCTCTACCGATCTAGTAATGACTCCAGTGTGAACCGAGGAAGTCATAGTCAACTATCTATTCCAACCAACTCTTTGACCGGGATTTTCTGCGTCAAATCCGAAAGTCTTTGAGTTAAACTGGTGATCGGTTTGGGGCGCGTCTGAAGGTTTTAAAGTCGGAATCAGTGGCCTTAAATTAAAGCGTTCTCTTGTAAAGGAAAGATGTTTGGCACGCATCTATTGTTCTCTTTTTACAATAGATAAATCAAGGGCATGCATCGGATGTTTTCTTAGTAAACTGTTACTCCACTGAGTGATGAATCCGATAAGGATTTGTAATTAGGTCATGCATGATGAGCGCAATTAGGGCTAGGGCTCTATATATTCTTCTGCCTGAGGCGAATAGAAGTTGCCTTCATTCTGCCGAGAAAAAGAGTGAACCTGTATGTTGAAGGAGCCAAGGGTGAAGAGAAGAAAGAAGAAGTGTGCAAAGAAGCACAATAGTAGAGGAGAACACCCCTGCAAAGACCGGTGATGCTTCTCAGTTGAGCACAAACAGAGATCTTATTAGGCTATGCATAGCCATCTGTAAAAGGTCAATCCCTTTATTGTTTTTTAGCAATTACAATAGTTAAATCCCAATATTTGGGTGGACTCTAACAAGTCCCTTGTATCAAATCCCCTAACCGGGTGACATCTTGAAAGGTGTTCTAAGTCCTCTAACCAGGCAAGCACTAACCGGTCTCATTGTAACAAATCCCTTAACCAGGTCGCACCTAACAGTGTGTTGTAATCCTTTAACCGGGAAGGCTCCTAACAGGGCATACTCTGAAAGAGTACAAACTTTGTGAGGTTCTCTCACACCGTGGTTTTCACCTTAATCGGGTTTCCACGTGATAA
This sequence comes from Chamaecyparis obtusa, assembly GCA_027943335.1. Classification (NCBI taxonomy): domain Eukaryota; kingdom Viridiplantae; phylum Streptophyta; class Pinopsida; order Cupressales; family Cupressaceae; genus Chamaecyparis; species Chamaecyparis obtusa. The sequence goes on from BSBK01001133.1 coordinate 355,061, forward strand.
ATTTGGTGTCACTTTATGATTGTTTGCTTGCTGTCATTATATGCTTAAATCTGTCTTAACTTACAGTTGTAAGTATACTTCACTAGATTTAAAAGGAAAAGTTTTTGAAGGTGCTGATTCACCCCTCCCCTCTCAACACCGGTTGGGACTGTCAAATTTCGTATAGGAAAGTTTAAGGAGACCATACAGCCTGCCTTGTGCCTACCGTACAGACTTGTGGTGTCAGGCAAGACAAACACATCATTTGCGTGTGAAGCTTTCCTAACAATACGCGAAGATCTTCGTACCGTGTAGCCCAAAATTCACAAACGGGACATTTGAGTGGTATCAAAGCCAGTGTGATGTCCCCATTTTGAAATAGAAATTAATATTTTATAAAATAATAAAAGAAATTTTAATAAATAAAATGATATAATATAATCTATTATTAAAATAATAAAATAATATATAAGCATACTAATATATTATTGATATAAAATAATATTAAAATAATAATAATAATAATATGATATATAAATATAGTATAATATAATATATTGATGAATCAATATAATAATATTAATAAATTATTAAATATAATAAATAATAAATAAGTAATCACACTATAATTATAATCTATTATTATTTATAATATATTATTCATATAGTAAATATAAATAAACAAAATAACATAATATAATCAAAAAGACATGACTTTTGGAAAAAAAAGTATAAGAAATAATTACGGGGAAAAAGGAAACAACACGAAGAAATAATATGGAAAACTTGGGAGAAAATAATATAGGAGAAAATAAAGGAGGAAATGTAGGAGGAACTCAAAGGAGGAAAAAATAATATACGAAAAACAAGGAGACTAAAAGATAAAAGACTTTCAGTGAAAATTCAACATGGTGGTATGTCATTTAATATAAATAAATTCTTTATATATATATATATATATATATATAATTAAGATATATATATGTATATATTATGAGAATTCTTAATCAATGCATTCTTAAGGAGAATAAGTAGGTATATTCTTCAAAAGGAAGAGAAGATGGAACAAGATTGCGACAATGGAAAGTATTTATGAATCAACGATAATAACAGAATATTATATTTACATTCTATCAAAACCAAAGGTCTTTATATATTCTAATTTATTTAATATATATAAGAATTTTATCAATTATATTATACAAGATCTCTTTTACTATTTGGCTTAAGTAGAGAAGATTGTAATGTTACCAAGGAGGGGCTGATTTAAATCCAAGCAATGGCTATTTGTCCCAAGATAGGGTAGGCTCAGCGTCCCAAAAGGGGGAAGTCCCAAGATAAGATATGGGCTTTAACCTGTAAACTTTGAGGGAGCCTGTTGTAGTTGGTCTCTAGGCACCTTGGATAACGTCCACTCTTCCCTTCATGGAGTTAAAATAGTAATAAGGTTGGATATGAGTGTTAAAGATAACTAAATCTAATGAGATAAATGACTAATCCTGTCATGGGCATTACAATCCAAACCCTAATTGAGAAATTTAGGACAAGCTAAGAAAGGTCCCAACAGGGGACATACAGTGGTATCAGAGCATGATCTTGCCATCTTGCAAGATAAAAGTAATAAGGTACAATTATAATTACACAACCATACAATTTGGTATTGATTTGCAATATGGATAGTACTGTGGAAATGTGAATTCTATCTTCGTAAATGATGAGATCCAAAATATGCTTTGTGGTGACTGAGATTGAGATAATCTCCATTGTATGAGAGATTGATATAATCTCCATAAGAATGACTTGACTGTGATTGATATAATCACCATAATGCCAGAATATTCTGATGAGTTAACTTATGCATATGCGAACAACCTTGGGTAGAGGATATCTCTTCCAAGATGAAAGGCCTTGGATAGAGGATATCTCTTCCAAGATGAAAAGCCTTGGGTAGAGGATATCTCTCCCAAGATGAGAAGTCTTGGATAGAGGATATCTCTTCCAAGATAAAAGGCCTTGGATAGAGGATATCTCTTCCAAGATGAAACCTTGGGGTATGCGCTCTAGAGAAGACAGTGAAATAACTGAGGATGGTTCTAGAATCGATCTTATATCATTCAAAACCCTGGAGATCCTCAAGAGAGTTAGGGAACCTGATCTGGTAGACTTCCCCTAAGGATTTGATAGAATTACGAAGATAGGTTTAAATTATCCATGAGGATTGATCAATGACATTCTTGGTCAATGTCAAGATTTGATAAAGGACATTCTTGGAGTTGAGAAACATCTATCAGAAGGGAAGGAAAGTGCTACAACAAATCAAGTTCAGGGTCATTGGATGGGATATCGACATAGAAAGACACCACTCACACCAAAGGTTCGAATTGCTTGAGGACAAGCAATTTTGAGAAGGGCGGACTGTGATATCCCCATTTTGAAATAGAAAATAATATTCTATAAATAATAAAAGAAATTTTAATAAATAAAATGATATAATATAACCTATTATTAAAATAATAAAATAATATATAAGCATACTAATATATTATTGATATAAAATATTATTAAAATAATAATAATAAAAATATGATATATAAATATAGTATAATATAATATATTGATGAATCAATATAATAATATTAATAAATTATTAAATATAATAAATAATAAATAAGTAATCACACTATAATTATAATTTATTATTATTTATAATATATTATTCATATAGTAAATATAAATAAACAAAATAACATAATATAATCGAAAAGACATGACTTTTGGAAAAAAAAGTATAAGAAAATAATTATAGGGAAAAAGGAAACAACACGAAGAAATAATATGGAAAACTTGGGAGAAAATAATATAGGAGAAAATAAAGGAGGAAATGTAGGAGGAACTCAAAGGAGGAAAAAATAATATACGAAAAACAAGGAGACTAAAAGATAAAAGACTTTCAGTGAAAATTCAACATGGTGGTATGTCATTTAATATAAATAAATTCTTTATATATATATATATATATATAATTAAGATATATATATGTATATATTATGAGAATTCTTAATCAATGCATTCTTGAGTAATTCTGGATTTCTTTTATGAATAAATCTAAAAATAATGATTATATAATCAACATTAAGGTTTGTACATTTTTATGTCCACCATAGATGATGATATCGATTCCATATAAAATGAATCTTATATTCATTAGAGATGGATCCCCATATCTGGAGGGGGTTAGAGGAAATTGTTGTAGTTTCCCTAGTTGGGATGATAGAGAGATTTTGGGATTTGGATCACACTATGGCGCCCAGTAGTGGAGAGTGGTGGTTGAAGGCACTACAAAAGATAGGAAAGGAGCTCAGTGATGGTATTAACCTTCCTCTAGATATATTGGAAGTATGTTTGTGTAAGGTGGACCAATCACCTTCAAGATTCATTCAAAAGATCCTTGCTCCAATTAAGGTTGCCTTAAGTCAACCCAGTTTGTTGAGACACCATGAAAAGGAAATCAAGTTGGCCGTTGCTGCATGTCTAAGTGAGGTTTTGAGAATCTCTGCTCCTCGAGCACCATATGATGATGACACCCTAACAGAGATATTGCACTTGATTATTGAGAGCTTTCAGAGCCTGGATGACATCGGTAGTAATCCACTTGCCAAGAGATTTACAATACTAGAGAACTGTGCAAATGTCAAAGTAATCTCCTCTTAGATCTAGGATTGCAAGATTTGATCTGCAATATGTTTCATCATTTCTTGGTCACGATAAAGGAGCGCCATGATAATAAGATTTTCTTTGTCATGGAGAATATTATGATTTCATGTATTGAGAAGATGGATATAATACCCCAACCTATCATATCTATGCTATTGGCTGTTTGTAATCTAGAATGTATTCTTTCAATTGTGGCATGTAGATTGGTCAATAATTTATTCAAGCATAAGCATTGTGAAGAAAAATTAAAGTCTCATTTGCACAAGTGTGAGGAAGTTGGTGATGGCAATAAGAGCGATGCACTACATAAAGAAGATGAAGAGCCACATGAGGATATGCAAAAATTTGTTGCTACCCCTACAAGTGGAGAAAACCTAAGCCTACGTAACAAAAGCAAGGTTGAAGAAGATACTTGCATGGAGCTTGTCTGAAAGACAACATTGATCAATCAGCTGCATGAAGAAGTAGACACTACTAGTGATCCTTTTTATGGGCATGACCGCATGAAGATTTTGGATCAGAGCTCCAATGTGTTTTATGATTGGCTTATGTGGGATGCTAATGACTTCGGGCATGGCAATGTTTATATCAAAGTGGAGCAGTGGAAGCTTGATGGAGAGTTACTCTTCACTAGCACGGTGGCAGTGCACACTGGCATGGTGGCATTGTCGATTGGTACGGGTGCAGTGGCAGTGCCAACTAGCATGGTGGTAGTGTCGACTGGTACGAGTGCGATGGCAATGCCAACTGGCATGGCAGCAATGTCGACTAGTACGGGTACAGTGGCAGTGTCGACTGGTATGGTGCAAGTGTCAACTGGCATGGTGACAATGTTAGCTAGTACGGGTACGGTGTCAACTAGCATCGTCGCAGTGCCAACTGGTACACTGGAAGTGTCGACTGGTACAGTGATAGTTGGTGGAAGTGAAGACTAGCATGGTGGCAATGTCGATTGGTATGGGTACGGTGGCAATGCCGACTGGCATCGTGGCATTGTTGACTGATACGGGTACAGTGGCAGTGCCAACTAGCATGGTGGCAGTCTCGACTGGTATAGGTACAGTGCCAATGCCAACTGGCATTGTGGTAGTGTTGACTGGTACAGTGGAAGTGTCAATTACCATGGTGGTAGTATCAACTGGTACGGGTACAGTGTCGACTGGCATCGTGGCAATGCCGACTAACACAGTGGGAGCGCTAATAGGTACAATGGCAGTGTTGACTAGTATAGTGGCAGTGCTAATTGGTACAGTGACAGTGTTGGAGTGCGATACGTTCAATGAAAGCATTGTAGCCATGTTGATGTAAGACCATCACCCATTTGTGTTTGATAGTCGGAAGCTCTCGCGAGTCATGCATGCGCTAGCCAAGTTTAGGCAGTACCTTGTTGGAGCAAAACTTGTGCAAACGGACCACAACAGTCTCAGATAATTCCTAGAGTAGAAAGACTTGAACCAGTGACAACATAAATGGATCTCGGTAGATTGCAAGGCACATCTGTTGGTCGAGGACTCCAAGGATTCTTTTGCAAGCAAAGTGATGGAGGATATGCCCAAACCATTGACAGAAGCAAGGACAAAAGGAGATTCAAAGTGGTGCAACATAGGGTCGACAATGCCGAGATTGCTTTTGGGAAGAGATCCCCTTCAGGCCGAGATCGCCTTCGGGTCAAAATCCCCTTTGAGACATTAAAATGGTGCAACACAGGCCCAACAATGCCAACCTTCCTTCTAAGGATCGAGAAACAAGCAGAATTGGGTTGATGGTGGATAGCAGATTGGTGTGCATGATCGCATGATGGTTTTGGATCGAAGGATTGATGTGTTTTATGATTGGCTTCCATGGGACCCTAGTACCTTCGGACATAGCAATGTTTATATCAAAGTGGCATGGCAAAGGCTTGGTGGTGGTCTACTCATCTCGAGTGAATCCAATTATGCACATGTGATCCTAAAGCAGCATGGAGCTTTCAGTGGATATAGCTATCAACATCCGCGCTTGGTTTGGGATCATGGAGTTCGCAGATTGCTTGAGGACAAGCAATCTTTGGACGGCGAGGATTTGTAATGTCCCCAATTTTAATAAAGTATTTTAATTAATTAATGGCCCCGGGATTTAAATAATAAATGGACCTTTAATTAATTAATAAAGGGGCCCATTTTTATTAATTGTTGTCTGTAGGTGTTTTTCGTATCGACGTTCTTTGTAAACCCTCGGGAGTTTCTCCGAAGGGGTATTTATGACCGGCATGTAGGAAGTTGTTAATATGCGATTTGATATATTTATTTGTATTGCGAATACCAATTAGAGTTCTATAGTCCGCCATTTCGGAGGTGAAAGATCCTCCCTATTTGGTTTTTTGCAGTTTCGGTGATTCACAGCCACCCTAGTTTGTCGTTCGAAATATCATTTCGATATTTCACTATGTGCTCCAATTTGTGACGTCTCTTGTAGAAGTCAAATTTGTAATAACCAACGATATTTGATACTTGTCTGAGATTGCGGATATCATATATTTATCAGAGATTGTGGATTTGTGCAAAGTAATCTCAAGTACTATCATTATACTGGCTAGTACGACTGGTTGGTTTTGTGGTGTTCATCTCCTTACTTTTGGCATAAAATGTACTGACATATCAAATTATCGCAGTGAAAATCAGTTATGTATCTGTGTTTCTAGGGACCGCACACCAGAGACAAGTCACCCACGAAAATTGTTTTGAACTGTCATAAGAAATAAACAGTTGTTGTACGAAGCATCAAACACAGGCAAAGATTCAATAACCGTACAACCCTCATAGTGTCGTACATAAGTTGGTTGAACCATACGCCATCGCACGTGGTTGGTCTGAGGACGATAGGAGCTAATTACGGTACGACATCTACTTGTGCGGAGGCTATTTTAACTCACCGTACACCATACAAAAGGAGTGAAGCGGTCGTACTATCGCTGGTGGACAAGCATCAACGTGCGTGGCTTGGGGGAGAGACTAACTTCGTACAGGAAAGCTTAAGGAGACCGTACGGGCTGCCTTGTGCCTACCGTACGGACTTGTGGTGCCAGGCAAGACAAACACATCATTTGCGTGCGAAGCATTCCTGACAATACGCAAAGATCTTTGTACCGTGTAGCCCAAAATTCATAGACAGGACATTTCAAAGGCTGATGTGACATTTTGCATCCATTTTCCATGTGTAGATTTACTAATATAGACAAATTTGATTTATCTTTAGCATTTGAGACCTAATACTAAATTATTAATTATTAGTTGTGTTTTGTATTAAGTTCGTACATTTCAGCAAAGTGTGATCATAGACATATAGAACAGCCAAACCCAGTCATATCAAACACGGTGAAAAATCAAACTAGCAACATACTGCTGTGCCTAGGTAAACAACATAACAGTATTAAGTGAGTTGGGTCTGAACTTTTAAGTGCCTTTTTAATGGTAAAGATGCGCGTGGAGTTCAAGAGTGGGAAACAATGATTAAAAAACCTCATCAAATAGTTGTACATTGTATGCTAGGTGACTCCAAGCCATATTTAAGAAACTTATCTTCAAGCCCATCAAAGGTTGCAACTCCTCTTGTCCACAATACTCTAGTAGCAGTCCTAATGTTCCTTAGAAAATTAATAAAATATTGAAGGGAGAAGAGGATATTCATAAAACAAGCTGATTTGTAATACCATAAAAGGAACTCATGTCACTTAGATGGAAAAATCCATTGCGGGATCAATTATAATATCTAAATGTGACAAATATGGTAGGAGGATCATGAATTAAAACAAACCATAATATCTGTACAATCAGAAAACCTCTTGGTGATTTGAGTTGTAGGTCCCAAATTCATAAGCTTGAATAGTCTCTCAAACGTTAAGGGTGTCAAATTCCTAAAGTTGGATAGGTCCCAAATTCCTAAGGTTGAAACTTCTTTCTTGTGTTTTGTCAAGGGCTCGCCCACTAACCTTTGTCTATTTGTCTTAGTAGTATAGTATTTTTGTGTCTATGGTCTGTATTTTCTCCTTTGATGTTGGCTTGATGTATTAAAATAATATTGTAATATTTAGTATAATGGTCATGTATGTAACTTTCTTTTAAGTCAGTCAGTTTTTAGTAACTTTATGTTCTTTAAGTAGTTTAGTAAGTTAAGTAACTTCCTATTCTATCTTTAGTTCTCGATCGTTTCCGTTATGGAAAGTTCTTCTAGTAATTGCTTATTTAAGGACTATTCCTCTCCTTTGTTTAATATTGAATATCAATCGATTATCATTTCATAATGTCTGTTAGCTTGATCTTTCTAAGTGCTTTGTGATGTATGTTTTAATGGTTGTACCTGTAATTATGTTTCTTCTAGTAAGGCCCCCTATAGATCCCTCTCTAATTAATCTAAACAATATTACTACTGAGTACAGACATTGTAAGAATATATAATGTAAGCAGTCAAATTGGCAATAATTCTATAGCTCTCACATTAGAGTTCCTAGATCTTAGAGATGGTATCAAAAGATTAGATCTTAGTTCTAGACTTCCACAGTATTCTCAAGCATTAAAGCCATATTTTGTATGCTATTTTTGTTTACAATTAACCACTTGATGGCATATTATTGTTTACGGAATATAATATTCCTTATATTGCTTTAGTACATATATATCTCTATGCAAAATGTAGCTTCGAAAACACATACTTTAAAACATAAGAATGCCCAATGACTGGAAGAGAAGTGTAAGACCTTGAATTTGGCGTCTCAGCTCAAGATTCTGATGCTTTTGCAACTTAAGCTTCATACCAAGTTCATGTATCTGCAAGAGAAAAACCTATGTATTACAAAGCCTCTCCACAAAGATGAAGAAATCATTCAGTCTCTGACCCATGTGGTTCCAACATCTCATAAACAATTGTGAATAAACTTTTCATAAAACAAATGAGTGATCCAGTAATATTTAAGTATGACAAAGCATAAAATAATACTCAAGAGAACTTTGGTAATCTCCCACTCATTCAAAACATGCTGCACAAGACAATGAGGAGATTCCAACTATCAAGAAAAATTCCTGGACATTCACCATATCTTGAGATGGAAAACAATAATGATGGGAATAACTGTGAATGCAATAGCCATTTGGTAAAGTCAACTTCCTCTATTGTCACCTGTGAATTTCCAACTTTTTGATTTATCCAATACTTTCTACAAAATTACATGTTAGCAGTCAGTTATATGAGTGAGGTCAGTATAATGGTCCAAAAAACCAATAACTAAAATATTCTGAAAACTGATGGGGACGGGTTAGCCTAATTTGTTCTATGCATGCTTGAAAATTTACAATACTGATATGTTTTCTACAGAGGTATGCATAATTAACCTCAGAAAAATAAGTATCAAAAATAAGTACCCAAAAATTTGCATCACTCATAACCATAGCCTCTTTCACAATCCTCGGCCTCATCAATGTTAGCAAACAAAGCAAAAATACAACTGGAATCCAACAATGAATAACCAATACTTTCCAGTTGACACTTAACACTCATAGACCTCCTCACTGGTTGAGATTGAGGGTCTTCTTCTTCAGAACTTTTAGAAATGCTAAAGCTCTCCTCATCATTAGGTCCAACAGGTGTATGTAGTTCATTTTTCATTAGAGTAGGTGGAAGATGAACTATATCCCTTTCTTTCTCTTCTTTCTCTAACTGCATATCAATCGAGGAAGGTTTCATCTCTCTAAAAATCACACTTCTTCTAAAGAGAACCTTCTCACCCACTGGATCTCAAAGCTTGTACCCTTACACACCGACACTACAGCTGATTAAGATACATCTCGCTGCCTTGTCCTCCAACTTGGACCTTTTCTCATTTGGCATATGTGCATATGCCTCGCAACTAACTACTTTGAGATGTCTTATGATTCATCAAAGGGTTCTTTCCTCACCACACCTCCATGGGTGTCTTGTCCCCAAGTGTTGATGTAGGAGATTTATTGATCAAATAGCAAACTATGGCTACAACTGAAGCCCAAAACTTTGTTCAAGACCAACACCACTCAACATACTCCTAGCCCTCTCTGTCAACGTCATGTTCCCACAACTCCATTTTGTTGAGGGGTGTAAGAAGTTGTCTTTTGCCTCTCAATCTCGTGCTCATTACAAAACTTGTTGAATTCTACCGAACAAAACTCACCATTGTTCTTCGTTCTCAAACACAAGGTCTTTCTACTAGTTTGATTTTCAACCAAGTCCTTAAACTCCTTAAACCGACTATAGAATTTACATTTACTCCCGAGGAAGTACACAAATGTCCTACTATAGTCATCAACTGAAACAAAATATACAGAGTTTGATAACAAAGGAACATTAACAAGACCAAACACATCAAACTAAATATAGTCCAAAACACCAAAAGATTTGTGAGAGCTAGAGTAAACTTAACACAATTTTGTTTACCATAAAAGCAATCTATGCTAATGTCAAACTTGAGATTACAACCATCAAGATCCAAGTCTATGGTACCATAACTTATTTTTTCCCTACTAGAAGCTTTATCTCCAAGGAATGAGCACCCTCTAGTACCCAAAATGCCTAACTATCGAAAGTAGATGCAAAGGATTTCTTCAATGTTCAATCTAAAGGTGAAGATGAAGAATCTAAGGCTCTTTTCTTTGACTAGTTAGAAGAAATATTGCACTAAATAGTGCATGCCTCCAACTTGCACAAGGTGTCAATCTAAACAGTGAAACACCCTTAGCCAATATCACAGCTCCTCTTGTCATCTTGCATCCTCCACTTGAGAAAATAGCTTGCACACCCATATTATTTAACTTAGTGAAAATAGATTTTGAGCCAAATCCAAAATACACAACACACCATCAATCCCCTTCACTCTACAATCAAGGAATTTAATATTGACTCTTCCATGGACAACATACTCAAATGGGTGTCATCATCCAAATAGACCTTCCCACCATCAAATTCTTCATACTTCAAGAACCAACCCCTATATGAGGTCATGTGAAAGATGCACCCGAGTCTATCAATCACATATCTTCAAATCCATGTGTTGCCAAGGCTGCAACAAATGCTACACCATCATCCTAAAAGGATTTGTCTTAGTCAAAATTGGAGGAATTTTTTTATTTTTATTCTTTTTCTCCTCACATGTTTTATGGAAATGACCAATTTTTCAATAATTCCAAAAGTTTGCCCTAGACTTTCCTAGAGACTTAGACCTCCCTAGGAATTTGGATTTGACTTTTTGTACTTCGTACCATTCTCCTTTGTTCTACCACGAATAGCAAGGGCCTCCTTAGCCATCTTGGAATATTCTTTCCACATCTCTTAAAAAAGGAACAATGCAACCACTTCATCCTTCTTAAAGGTGGTAGTGGTACTCTCAATGGTCATCACATGGGGATCTCACGAGTCTGGCAAAGAAAATAACAGTGTCATGCAATGATCCTCATCCTCCATTTTTTCGCTAACAAAACCTAACTAGGCAATGAGAAAGTTATATGCATTTAAGTGATAGCCGTGGATCCTCATTCCATCCTTGGAGAATACAACTTCTTTCTCAAAACTAGTTTGATTATTAGAGATTTCTGATTTAGCCTAATAAATTTTGTTGTCGGGATAATTGTATGTACGGGTTATTATGTTAGTAAAGTATTATGTTACTCTCGGTCGTTAGTGACCGAGAGGTTAGACAGTTACGTCACGACGCTTCGGTCGTGACCCTTCGAGTACTTTATATACTCTCTCGGAGGTTGGACATGGGAGATATTATTGTATAATCATTATGATATAAATGTACTTGCCGGTCTGGAATGATTAATGAAAGTATTTATTATTCTCTGATATATTCTGTGTTTATTATATTTCCCGTACGATGTCTGTGCAATACTAAGTTTACCCCAGCGGGTAAACATCTGGCGCCGTTGCCTAGACGTACTCAGGGAGAGAAGTGAGGAAAGGATTTATGCCCAATGCTTTAAATAAAGATAGAAATAAAAAGGCACAAGATGACGAAGGCGAAGCCGCACAGAAGGCTTTGATCTCCGCGCAACAACGTGAACGACGGTATAGGCTGAGGCAACTTGCCAAGGACCAGCTTGCCGAAGGGTTGCCCGAAGGGAACCTCGGAAGTGGTACGGAAGGTGCAGAGGCCGACGGAGAACAGTTCACTTCGCCGGAGCATCGGAGACTGCGGAGTAGGGAAGAACTACTCGAGGAAACACAATTGAGACAGGTCTCACTTCAAGAAGAGCGAGACCGGTTTGAAGATTTGACCCGTACACCACGTGCGGAGGACCGAGACCACTAAGGGAATCGTACGATCGAAGGTGACGGTACTGCCGGAGGTGCCAGTGACAGTACGGCCGAAGGCACTGCGAATGCACAGGCGAACCCTCCGTTGGAACCAAGGACTCCACACAATACGATCCCACCAGTCACACAATTACCACACGAGCAAGTGCCACCAGTGAACACTACACACAATACTCAAGGAGGAGGTGGTGTTGGAGTACCGAATCCCTCGCGGAGGCAACAACCTACCATGGCTGCGAGTAAGCAAAAACTGCCCAAGTTCACAGGCCAAGCGAAGGAGGATCCTGTTCGGCATTGCCGGACCTATGAGACTATATGGGCTGCCAATGGAGTTACCGACCAGGACGAATGGATCCGCCAATTCCCTGCAACATTGAGGGAGGGAGCCATTGACTGGTACTCGGATGTTGACAAGACGAGCCTGACGACATGGGACCAGGTCAAAAAGGCCTTCCAGACAGAGTTTCAATTGTTACGAGATGATAATGAGATATTAGCGGAAATCTACAACACTAAGCAAGCGAAGAATGAGTCTGTCCGTGCGTACGGACGGCGACTCAAAGAACTCATCGGGAAGATGGAGTCAGCCCCAGCGGACGAACTGAAGAAGAGGTGGTTCATAGAGGGACTCAAAACCTCCCTACGAAAGAAAATGAAGATAGTTCCACCTACTTCATACAGTAATGCATACAACCGAGCAATGGATTTAGAGAGTGAGTGTAAGACCTCCAAGAAGATGAGGTCATCTTCTGACGATGACTCGGAGACTGAAAGCAGTGAGGATGGGTCGAGCAAGAAAGTGCTCACGTTGCAAAAAGACCTTGAAAGAATGATGAAAGAACTCAAGGCCGCCAAGGGAAGTACCAGTAAGACAGGAGAAGATACGGTGTGGTGCACGGACTGCAAGGAAGCAGGCCACACAAAAGGTTCTTGTCCGAAGAAGGCTTTTTGCGATATCTGCCAAATCGTAGGACATTCCACTAAAGAATGTCCCTACAACCTGAGGGCGAGAAATCAACAAGTGCTCTATGCACAGGAGCAACCTTCCACGTCTGGTACTGGCGGACAACAAAATGCTTCATCATCCGGCGGGTATGGAAACAACCGACGGGGAGGCCGAGGCAATGATGAGAACAAGCCGCGGGTCCAGTATTATGACGTGAAGGGGAGGCCCATGATACAGTGCAGGAGTTGTAACCAATGGGGACATTATGCCCGTGACTGTCAGAATGAGGCTACTGCTCCACTAAAACTGTGTCGATGGTGCGGACCGGGGAACCATGAGGATGCTAATTGTCCGAAGCCCGGCTGCAACATCCTAGACATGGAACGAGGGGGCACGGAGAAGGTCCTCGCAATCACACGCGGGCAAATGAAGAAGGCCACATATCCTCACCCCCCGACAGAGAAACAAAGGATGCTCGAGGCGAAGGCTGAGATCGCGAAGGGTATGGAGGACCGAAGGGACTCCACAGATGTCGACATTTCTACTCGAGCAATGGCCGAACAAAATATTTTAAGGCAGATAATGCAATTGGAGGTACCAGTAAAGGTCAAGGACCTATTGGAAACGATGCCGCATCTCAAAACGGCTCTATTCCTTGGGCAAAACATTCCAACAAGCACGGTTGAACGAACGGAGATCAGGAGTGGCTCTGCAACCGACCCCATGACGCTATCAATAAATAATGGGCGGAATCCCACAGTGGTGGAGATGGGTATTTTGGGTACCATCCTCACGAACACAATTGTCGATGGTGGGTCGGGCATCAATGTCCTCCCGGAAGAAACTTGGAAAAGCTTGGGGAAACCGACGCTGTGGCCACCGACTTTCAATTTATTAGGGGTCGACCAGCACGGTATTAAGCCTCTCGGTACACTGAAGGCGCAGCAGGTGACTATTGGAACCCAGCCTTTCACCTTAGATTTTGTTGTAATCCCTCTTAAGCAGAAGGGGTATGATGCCATCCTGGGTAGAGGATGGTTGGTGACGGCCCGAGCCAATCATAATTGGAAGAAAAACACCCTCGCATTTGAAAAGGGGGGAAGGAAGTTTGTAGTGGACCTCAACACGCAGATGGTTGGGGAGGAAATGGCATCCGATTCAGAGTCAGACGACGGGATGGGCGGAGAGGAAGGAAACATGGAACCTAATGCCGAAGGGATACTGAAAGTGGAGGATGATACAGATTCGATGGACGGTCTATTCCACTGGCAAATGGGTGATTATGAATTATTTCCGCCGTCCTGCAACATCTTGAAGATTGAGGAAGCTGAGAGTGAGTGAGTTCCGGAATATACAGCATACCGAGAAGGGGAAGTCGAAAGGAAAGAAAGCCCTGCCCAGGAGTTGCGGAAGGAGGAACCCATCTGGCACAAAGAAGCAAAGTTGGAAAAAATAAATCTTGGGGATGAGAAAAATCTGAAACCCATCGTTATGGGAGACAACTGGAATCCTGTGTGGAGGACCGCAGTCTTCAAAATCTTGATTCTCCTTTTTCTTTTTATGTACGGGAACAAGACCGTGGTCCCTGTAGAATTTATGGTTCCAAGCTTTTGGATCGCCATTGAAAACAGACTCGGCGACAGGGAGAGGGAACGACTGCACACTCTGTGGGCTCTCGACGAACAGATACATGACAGTGGCAACGGGACCAAATTGAAACTTTACCCGAAGAGGATGGATCCGAAAGGAGGGACAGCGCAACCGAGAGGGACTCGGCAGGCGTCCGTATGGGTGACCAGAGAAGCCTCCGGACAGAAAATTGAAAAACACCTGTACGGCTATGCATGACCGTACAGTGGGAAAAAAAATGAAAAAAATGAAAAAAAATTAAATTAAATTAAAAATTAAAAAAAATAAAAAGATCAGACCGTACGGTCGTACGGCATTCAAAAGTGCCACAGCATTGTAGGATGTCGTACGGCTGTCAAGTGCCGTACGGCAATAGCATCCATAAGACACCGTACGGCACCGTACATGGAAAACGCCAAGCTGAAAAATAAAAGACCGTATGGTACCAAGGCGACGCATAAGGGTTAGATGGGCGTACGATAGCCAAGCCATAAGTAGGATACCGTACGGTTGTACGGCCAGACCACACACTACAGGAGAAATTAAAAAGCGCAAGGATATATTCGTACGGTCATTGCAGACGATAAAGAAGCCGTACAAACACAGTTACGGCATTGATCAGTAATAATTTGGTTGTATCCGTACAATACAAAAGGGAGTCAGAGAGAGGGAATCCATACGACACAGACAAGAAGATGCATAAGGGTTCAGTACAGCATTGGGATGTGTGAAGGGGAAAGCATGAAGGAAGAAATTCATATGGTATTCTAAAAAAAAAAAAAAACGACGACAAAACAAAGCAGCTCATATTGAAGAACGAATGGTACCAAAGGGAAGGGCATGAGCAGGAAGTAATGGAAACATAAGCGGTTTGCAGAAAAGAGCATGGGAGTAGACGAAAATCACAAAAATAGTGCGTTTCATTGACTTTGAAGGTGCTAAATTGGTCTTGGCGGCGGGGGCTCTGCCCCAGGACCCCGCGGGGGCGCTGCCCCTCGACCCCGCTGGGGGCATTGCCCCCTAGACCCCCAGTCGGTTCAGTTATCAGCCCTTGGAGAGTGTGACCTGTTGATGAGATCAGAGTTGCTACAGGCATGGAGTGTTTACATGCCGGAGGTGAAGAGAGCACTGGAGCAAGTCTTTCAAGAGGGGTACTACGCTTTGAGGCACTTGGAGTAGGTGTTGGCTGGACGTGAGACTGTCTTGGTGGATGCATCGAGAGCTCGGGAGGAGCTGACCACCCAGTTGGAGGCAGTAGAGCAACACTTGGCTCAGCGTACCCAGGAGTTGGAAGTAGAGAAGTTGGCACGGGTGGCTATCAAGGTCAGATTGGCTAGGGAGACAGTATGGTGTTAGCGGAGGCTATAGCTGAACAGTATGTTTTGGAGACAAGTTTGGTGCAGGCACGAGAGGAATGGGATGTGACGGAAAAGACCTACTGGACGCAGCATTGCTGGGGAGGGCGGCACTTCAGCTTTTTCAGAGATGCCCCTCTGCCCCTTCTCAGTGATTTTCTTCTTCTATGTGGTGTATTTCATCTCCCAGTTGTTGTAAGTCGTCGGAGACGACTTGTTTTTTGGGGGGGATGATGTTGTCGGGATAATTGTATGTACGGGTTATTATGTTAGTAAAGTATTATGTTACTCTCGGTCGTTAGTGACCGAGAGGTTAGACAGTTACGTCACGATGCTTCGGTCGTGACCCTTCGAGTACTTTATATACTCTCTCAGAGGTTGGACATGGGAGATATTATTGTATAATCATTATGATATAAATGTACTTGCCGGTCTGGAATGATTAATGAAAGTATTTATTATTCTCTGATATATTCTGTGTTTATTATATTTCCCGTACGATGTCTGTGCAATACTAAGTTTACCCCAGCGGGTAAACAAATTTCTCCAAGCATCTTTCAAAGACTCGCTGCAATCTTTCCTTTGTGGATGTTTAACAACATGGAGTCTACCAAACAAAGTCTAATCAAACCCTTGTCTTTCTAATCCATCAAC
Source organism: Chamaecyparis obtusa (assembly GCA_027943335.1). Classification (NCBI taxonomy): domain Eukaryota; kingdom Viridiplantae; phylum Streptophyta; class Pinopsida; order Cupressales; family Cupressaceae; genus Chamaecyparis; species Chamaecyparis obtusa. The sequence continues at coordinate 371,654 of BSBK01001133.1, forward strand.
TCCCAGTTTTCTTGAGTCATGTTGAAAGGTTTTACACTAGATATTGCAATCCATAGATCTCTATATGCATGCATATCTTCCATTTTAAGCTTCCCCAACTCAATATTGCCGCCATTGAACTCTTCCATGTCGATCCTTCCAAACATGCTTGCCATCTTTCTCTTGCAACAAGGTTACAAAAAATGCTTCTACAAAAGCTCCCACTCAAACAAAGATCAGTACAAAAAACCCTTCAACCCAACAAAGCAATCAAGGTGGCTAGGCTCTACTACCAATTGAAAACAAAGTCGAGTGAGCAAAAAGTACTTCCAATCTATGTGAGGGAAACAATGCAAAAATTTCCTAAAACCATTAATAGTTAGAAATTTAGATGCACATTCAAAATAATACAAATATTCAAAACAAAATAGACATAAAATACAGTGCATACGTGGTAAAAAACCCTTTCAAGAGAAAAACCCCAAACTCCAAAGCATAACCCAATGTATTAATAGTAAACAACAATTTACAATATAATTGCAGAGCTATGCTTCTTTGGGAGACTTCACCACAACAATATTTTAGAGCGATTTTGACAACATAATGATATCTCTATTAAACTTCAACTTGTGATACAAATCACTCTAAAATAACACATATTTATAAACCATCAAGATGGACACCCAAGATTTCCATATGTCACCATCCTCAACACTACATACATGCACAACAAAAAAGAGAACATGCAAGGTGCCAATCTTCATCAGGCATGCAAATTGTCATGAAACTCCACATGAAAGGTGTTTGTATTTTCTTGCTATGCAAATTTGCAGCAATCTCAACATAAAAGGTGTTTGCAAGCATGCAAGAGATTTCACTTGATATGCAAGGCATGTGCACGCATGCAAGAGATTCAACTTGACATGCAAGGCATTTGCACATATGCAAGAGATTCCACATGACATGCAACTCACCTACCACATGCAGGACTAAAGTTTGAAAACTAGGACTCGGCGCGGACTTGACAGCCCAAAATAGGAATCAGACTCAGGACTCCACAAGAAACTTGGCTAGGACTCGGCTAGGACTTGGCAAAGAAGAAAACCATAGTTTTACCAAAAAAGAAAAAGAAATTAAAGCATCTAGAGAACATAAGAGCCACAATATGGTTGGCACAAACTACGAATGGCTATCTTTTGAAGATTAGGCGTGACAACACCATAAATTTTAAATTTCCATTTTAATAATAATCCTTTAGGCCCACAAGAAATATCTTCATATTATTTTTCGCTCTTTGAACCTGACTTTAAGTCACTTTATAGAAATTAATTAAATAAAAGTACCCGCAACATTACTTTAAGGCAACTTTATTTAATCAATTAGATTATTCCCTTTCCAATTCCTCAAATTAGCCTAAGGGAATAAATTAGGCTAATTTAATCAATTAAATTATTCCCTTTCCGATTCCTCAAATTAGCCTAAGGGAATAAAATAGGCTAATGGAACTTCCCCGGATGCCTAGGTCAAAGAAAGGGACATTACAACAGCAGAGAACATTTGACTTCCATCTTTATTTTAAAGGCGTTTGTATCAAAAATCTAGGTTTTATAAACTTTTTCAAACCATTTTATCCATAAGACCATTATCTACCTTCAATTTGCAATGGATAGTTTGGGAAACAAAATTGATAGATGAAACAAATGGCATATAACAATGACAAATAGAGCAGAGCTAGATGACCTCTGCACTGCAATAATAGAAGAAAATACTCAAGAAAAATATTTTGTATTGACTACATCAAAGCAAGGCATTGTGCCTTGACCTAATGTAGTGCAAAAGCAAAGATATCATCAAGAAAAATTTAAAAAGGGAGCAGATGAAAGTTCCCACTACTATAGAAAGATAGAAAAGTGGTGTCAAGAAATCATTGTCTTACAGTTTCGCGAAGAAATTCAGTTACATTTAAACCTATGTTCTGCTAAGTTTCCAAGTCAAAGATGGCAAGGGACAAGGGGAGCAAAAATGCCCAAAGGCTGATATGTTGAAAGCCTGCAATTTTTTTATTGGAAAAATAACTAAAACCTATTATTTATGGTGATATAAAAAAAACATCTTGGGACTTGAGCACCACCTTGAGAGGTACAAAATGGAGCTTGAATTTTTAGTTATTGTTCTGTCCAATTTTATCTTTAAAAAACTACTATTTTGCCAACTAAAATCACTGAAACTACATTCAAACATTACAAAGTCAACCCTAACAACTTGTGACTCTCATACACCTTAAACGAGCTTGAAAATCTGTTGTTTTGAGCTTGAAAATCTGTTGTTTTGCAGACCAAAATCTCAATTAGGGCTAAGAGTGTTGTCGAGGCCCACCAAAGAACAATAAAATATTTTTTAATTCATTTTGGGTCTTCATTTTAGATAGAGTGTAAGTGCAAAGGGGCAGTTGTTTGTCCCTAGGACAGTAAGGGGATGTCATTGACATCTCTAATCGTGTTTCCAAGATGTTAGGACCAAAAATGATCTGATTGCAAACAGCAATGGGACAATTCCAAGGCATCCCCAATACAGTGATGTGTCAATAAATGTTGAGGATGCATCCCCAAGGAAAATAGATTTACACAATATTGAAAAGTGTTCAAAATGGGAAAAACTCAACCAAACTTAGAAAACCTTTAATGAAATAGTATTTGTAAAATTGAGGGAAAAGAGTTGACTTTTCTATTTCATGTTAGATATAGTGCAGGGAATAAAATTAAACATAATACATTAAAAAATGACAATTACAAAAAGAATGCATTGGGTGCTTATACCAACAAAAGTTTATACGAAAAAATGGGGTGTCCCTAAAATAGTAGGCCATGACATAGCAGAGCAACACCCCTTGTGGGGTTTGAGGGCAGCAACCTTGGCACGTTCCCTCCAAACGCAAATTAAGGCCTTTGAAAACAACACAAACCTTCATGACACATGCCATTTTCACAATTTTATCAGTTAAGATGGGCCCCATGAGAGGGCTTAAGCTTCTACTTTTTAGTAAGAGATCCCATGAAGAAAAAAGAATTAGCTTCCAGATCATTTGGCATCTTTTCCTATAAGATAGGAGATCCTACTTTTTAGGCTTGCAAAATGCCCAACCAGCTTAGGAATGTTATCTCCCACTTGTCAAACATCTAATTTTAGACTTTTGTTTATAAAAAAAAATTTGGAGGGCACAGAGTATGGAGACAAAGGTATTGTATTCATAAGACCACCAACTTCCTTAAATTTTGGAGCTTAAACTTTTATGCTGAGCTGCATTACAAAATTAATGGAAACAACTTTAAAATACTGCTAAAAAAGCTCAGCAACTCTGACACTATTTTTTAGGAAGCCCCCTCCATGGGACCCCAACCTCAAAGGCAAAATTATGTATGCGAGAATTCTTTTTGTTATAAAAATGTTTTTTTTTTTTAAATCTATTTTTTAGGCCACCCTTAGGTCCTCTTGGGTTTTGTCCGGTGTTACAAGACCTGGACTCGGCAAGCTGATTTTTTACTCGGACTTGGCACCTGGACTCTGTAAAAACTTGGCAAATTGAAAAACCCAAGAAATTCTGATTTTTTAGGATTTAAAACTTGTTTTATGCATCCTTTAATAAATAAACCTTAAAGACACAATAATCTCATCAAAATTTCAAATAGAAGCTACTTTAAACACATACATAAGTTTACATTGATCACATAAGTATAAATGAAAATTTTAGGGTTTAGCTAAAGGAAATAAGTTAAACTAAATAACACATCAGATATATAAATAGTGTCAAATGTCTACAAAATTCATGGAATATGAAACTCATGGCATCAAAAGTTCCAAACATATAGCAAAATAAAAGATAGAGCCTACAAGTCTAAGACTCAAAGGAGCCTATATTAGTGATCACTTGACCCTGCAACCGTCCTATGTGTGTGCCTATGATAGGTTTTGGATGATGCTGGAACCATGATATTTGTATATGTCTTAAGCTAAGCCTCAATTACATCTAGATGCTCATCCACATTATCCTTGGGGTCCTCTGATGGGTCTCCTCATGCTCTAGCCTCCTCTACCATTTCTATTGCCTATGCCTCTCAATCCACCTGATCGACCCTTTCCAAGTCTTCATTGTTGAAGATAGGATCATCAACCTCAGTGTTGGAAACAATAAAATTGACTTTTTAGGGTTGGGAGGCAAATATAACATATGAACAAGAAAAAAGTATTAAAAAATGTTTTTTTTCACTTTATAGCATATGCACATGCTGCCACGGTAGAGACCTAGGCTCTAGACTCTACAAGTCTGCCAAGTCTGCTAGACTTGGCGAGTCTGTCCAAACTCGGATAGACTCGGAAAAGTCCGAGTCCCAAACACCCGAACTCGACAAGGCTGACTCGTCTCTGGACTTGCTGAGTCTAACCCAGACTATGTGAGTCTTGGAACTATGGTTCTGTATAAGTTCGCCCAAGGTCCCTCCTTGGTACCCCACGAACCCAAGGTGCTCAAGAGGGAACCTACGAAACCCAATGGCAAAACAACCCGAGACCCAAACCTAGAGAGTACCCAAATGGGTATGGGAGGGTTTAGAGGAACTTGGTAATAGAGCTTTTTTTTAAAAGCAGTTTTTTCATTACTTTTCCACCATAATAAAATAACATGAAGTGGCCTAATAGGCATGATTTGGGATCTGTTCCCACATAATTTAACAATTTCAAATTGGGTCATCCAACATTGGGATGGAGTGGTCGAAAGCTTTTGTATTGACAATGGGGGAGGCTTTTTCATTGTGATCTTCGAAGATAAGGGGGCAAGAGATCAAGTTCACAAAAGGAAAGGCCAATTCATTGAAGGTAACGGTTTATTCACTCAGATCTGGTTCACTAATTTTGTTCCGTGTCATTTTGAGGTTCCTTTTTATACGGTTTGGGTGTCCCTCCCCTCTCTGCCATTAGAATATAGGGAAATTGAGATAATAAAGATTATAAGGAACTCTTTGGGTATTTTTGTCCGCCATGATCTTGTATGCTTTGACGATTGTAAATACTCAGTCAAAATTTTTATATTAAGAGACTTTAAGAAACAATAGCCGGAGGAGGTAGTTTTTAAATCAAGGTTTGGGGAAGTCGTGCAGAGCGTTCAATTAGATGGGTCGGATTTGGTTAAGGAAAGGCAACATAAATTAGGGCATCTCACATCTCAATGTTGTGGTACTTCAGAGGGCATTATTAGGGTTTGCTTTGATCATGTCTCCCTTGCGAAGTGTTGTTCGAAGCTGAGGAATGGGAGGACTGGAATGAGTGTTGAGGTTGAAGCGTGTGTGCGTGAGGAAGTAAGGAAGTATTGCAGGAGCAGGTATTGGATGATGTTCCGAATTATCCAAAAGGCTGAAGTGATCTGCACGAGGAGTCTTCGGTACAAGGAATTGTTCTCGTTAATGATGTGGCCAATCTGTCAGTTCCCTCTATAAATGTTCCATCTAATAAGGCTATGGAGGGCAATGTTGTTGAGGGTCGGTCTTAGGATAATCTAAATGAAGGTTCTTCTCATCAGAGGGCGGGGTAAAATGACAAGGGGGAGAATGGGACAGATTTGGTTCAACAGAGCTGCCAGGAGTGCGATCTTTTAACTAAATAGGTGATGTTGGACTCTTTAGAAGTGGCTCTAGTTGTTCAAGCTCAGGATGGCAGTCAGGAAATTGGTATAGACAACTCTATGCAGACCCCATTGTCTCCTAACATGGAGCAGGCAATGGTAACTGTTAATAATCCTTCATAGACAGTCATTCATGAAGGGAATAGCAGCCCAAATGATTTTCCTTCCAATGTTCACAATAAGGTGGAGCTCCGGATTGTTTCTATGTTTCACAAGTGTAATGATCCAGTAGTTTCAACCTTGCCTAATCCAAATATGGAGCTGGGCTCTAGGAATCGGGTGGTCTCAGGATTGCTAAGGGACAGATCAGGGGATTTGAAGGTGTTTGAGAATGCCCAAGTTCCTTCTCCCCATATGGAACTTCCTAGTCAGGATGGGTAGGGGGAACTTCCTATTCAAGATGATCACGGTGAAGGGACACCAAGTTGTTCAAAAGATCTACTTGACATGGTTTATGATAAGGAGCTGGAGATGGATGAGGGGGCTCATAAGACTGTTGACCCAGTAAATATTATTTTACCTAATTCAAAGGGGGTTCATGTTTCTTTAGATCAGGTGACAGATCAGATTTCGGGGGACATCAGAGTTGTTGGGAAAAGCCAAGGAGATGAAGGGGCATAGATCATTCCCTCTTCCTTTTCAACACAAGATGGAGTTCAACAAAAGATGTTGCCTATTCAGGAGTCGGTGTTGGGTATTCATTTTTCTCATCCTCCTTCACAGAACCTAGGAGACCCATCTCATGCTCTTTCGGGGATTGGTTGTGGGGTGTCAAGATGCCCATGGGGATTTCAGTTCCAGTCCAGGAGATTGGTCGGAACATTTCTTCGTCCAAGTTTCTCATCTGCAAGCTAAGAATTTAGAAGCATAGGGTTTAACAATTGGACACTTGGAAAAATTCATTGATAATATTATTCTTCAAGTTGCTGAGGAAATAATTGACGGTATTGCATCAGAAGAAGATGTTCATTTGGATTATTGTTTAGATCCTAAAGAAGGAGTCCCTACCAAAATTGTGGAATCAATCAATGCAATACCCAGCTGCTCTATCACCCAATCGGAAGTAGATGTGAATCAAATTAGTGTGTTCGGTTTTGAAGAAGGCGAGGGGTAGGGCCTTCAAAACTAAGAAAGACAAAAGAGGAAATTGAGGTTGGGGTGCCACTTGCCCTTAATTTTGAAAAAACTCCTAGGAAATCTAAGGAAGAGGCGATTGCATAGCAGATGTCTAATGGAAGAAGAACGACTAGCTCTCTGAGGTCGCAATGAGGCTTCTATCCTGGAATGTTAGAGGCATAATGCCTCTAACAAAGCTCGCCTTGTCAAGGATCAAATTGCCAAGGTGGGTGTAGATGTAGTATTGTTGCAAGAAACTAAATTGTCCTTGGATGATGGGGAGGTCTTCAAATCTTGGAAAAATTGGTCATTCTTTCAATCCTCCTCGAATGAGGCTTCTAGCGGATTGGCTCCTCTTTGGAAGCTTCCATCATGCCAACTTTAGCTGTTGGGCTTGAACTCCAATTGGATTTCTACTATTGTTTCTTGTTTCAGCCTCACCTCAGTGATTGTAAATATATATGGTCCTACCTTGATAGTGGGGAAATTCAAACTGTGGGGTCTTTTGTCAGAAGTATTTCAAGAGTTGGGATCAGCAAAGGTGATTGTGGGAGGGGATTTCAATGCTACGCTGGGAGCAGCAAATAAAGTTGGAGGTATGGAGCCATCTCTGAGGGTGATGCAAGATTTTAAGGATTTCATTGAAGGTAATGCTTTATTCGATTGTGTTCCAACTAACAGGAGTATTACTTGGTCTAATAGGAGAAAGGGTGCTCATCATGTGGGTATTAGGTTGGATAGGTTTCTTTTGAATCCTTATTGGGTTTTGGACGATGGTTGTTGTATGTCTTCTATTCTCCCCTTCACAGGTTCAGATCATTTTCCGATTACTTTAGATCTTTCGATGGGTGGAAAAGGCTTTAAACCAAAGTTGGACTTTAAGATCGAATGTATGTGGTTCACGGACAAGAACTTTTTGTCTCTTTTGTTTGAATGGTGGAGAGTGTCCTTTTGTAGAAGGGTCCATAATGTTTCAGCTCTCAAAAAAATTGTGCCATATGAAAGTGAGGATAAAGGAATGGAATAAGTCAACCTTCGGCAACATTTTTGAGGAAAAGGATCGGATTCAGTCTCAGCTTCAGCAATGGAATGAGTACATTATTGCTAATGGTCTTACATCAGAGGTTTATGACAATCAAAAGGAGTTAAAGAGTAAGTTAGAAATGGTTCTTATGAGGGAGGAGATATATTGGAGGGAAAGGTCGAGGGAGCTATGGCTACTGGAGGGTGATATAAATACCAGCTTCTTTCATGCCTCAGCCAAGATAAGAAGGCATTGTAATGCGATATTCCAAATTAAGTATACAGCTGGAAGGATGCTTACAGAAGAAGAGGACATCCAAAAGGAGGTAGTTGGTTTTCTCCAAAACCTTCTCACATTGGATCAAGTGATGTATGATGGTTCCTCAGTGTTGGATTGTATCCCGGAGTTAATTTCAAAGCAGTAGAATGCAAGACTAATGAGGCCCTTTTCATCGGAAGTGATCACGAAGGTGGTTTTTTCAATGGGTTGTGATGAGGCCCCAAGTCCCAATGGTCTTACCCCCTTATTTTTTCAAAAATGTTGGGACTTTTTGGGGAATGATTTCTTATTGGCAGTTGAGGAGTCTAGGATGCATGGGAATATGCTGAAACAGTTCAATACAACCTTCATTACACTCATTCCCAAGTGTGCTCAACCTAATACTTTCACAAATTTCAGACCAATTTCCCTCTGTAATACCATTTACAAAATATTCACAAAAGCTATTGCTTCAAGATTGGCTGAGCTGCTCCCTCAAACCATTTCAGAACAGCAAGGGGGTTTTGTCCCTAGTAGAGAAACAATGGAGGGTGCGCTGGTTGCTCATGAAGTCCTCTATTCCATAAAGATTGATGGTTCCCCGGCAATGGTTCTAAAGTTGGATATGATTAAGGCAGTCAATAGGGTTAGTTGGACTTTCTTAAGGCAGATTTTGGAGAAATTTGGTTTTCATAGGAAATGGATCAAATGGGCAATGTCATGCATTTCAGAAGCAAAATTTTCAGTGTTGATTAATGGTTCTCCTTGTGGTTTCTTTTCTTCTTCCCAAGGTGTGAGGCAAGGGGACTCTCTATCCCCCTTTCTTTTCATTTTATTGGCAGAAGGGCTGAGTAGGTTGATTACTCACAAAAAGGAACTTGGTCTATGGGAGGGAGTCAGAATTCATCATTCCTAGATCTCAATGACTCATAACTTGTTTGTGGATGACTCTCTTCTGTTTGGAAAGGGTTTGTTGAGAGAAGCTATGATTATTAAGGAAACCTTAAATGAATATTGTCAGGTGTCGAGGCAGAAATTTAATCCTAATAAATCCAAGATTTTTTTTCTTAAATATGAAATCTAATGTAAGGAGGGCAGTTCAAAGGTGTTTGGGCTTTTCTGTGGCTGAGACTCCTTGCAAGTATTTGGGTATCCCGTTCTTTCAGGGTGACAGCAATGCTGCCCATTGGGTTAATATTCTTCAGTCCATTAAGAAGAGGATTGCATCTTGGAAGGCTAGGTGGCTTTCTCTTGCTAGAAGGATCTTACTTGTTAAATCTGTGCTTAGCTCTATTCCCAATTATGTGATGTCTATTCTTTAGGCTCCTAAAGGACTTATCATGGCTATCAAGAAATGTCTTACAGATTTTATCTGGAAAGGAAACTTAGATGATAAGAAGGTGTCACTGGTCCTTGGGACTGAATTTGTATTCCAAAAGATGGGGGCGGGGTTGGGGTGCATAGTATCCATGAGAGAAACATTTCCTTGGGGGCTAAGTTGGCCTGGAAGTTCTATGAGAACCCATCAGCGCTTTGGGCGAGGTTAATCAGGTTAAAGTATTTAGATTCCAATGAGCCCGAACATATATTCACAATGAGAAATCCCCCTAAGGGATCAGCAATGTGGAACTTCTTAGTTAAAAGTAGAGAGGTGTTGTTGCCTCATCTCTCGTGGGTTGTTAATTCTGGGGATAAGGCCCTCTTCTGGACAGATTCATGGAATGGTCAGCCTCCTCTCTCTTCTTATGACAGCTTCCATTGCGCCCGAGCTGTTTTGGAACCCTTGTGGAGTACAAAAGTTAGAGACTATGTTTCAGTGGTACACACTAATGGTGTGTATAATGTGGTATGGAAAGATCTTCCTGTGATGCCCAAAATTTCAGGGCAAAACACAACCAACAATTTTTTTTTAAGAAGGATAAAAGTGATAATGTTAGCGTTATTCTATAGTGAGGTTAACCAATACATTAAACATACATGATATAACAATAATCATTCAATTGCATATAATATTCATAATTACATTGCATAATTCAAATGAAATTCCATAGCATAATTCAAATATCATCAAGATCATCAGGTTCACAAAACATCATATAATAACATAAACCAAATCCACACACTATGGATCCCATATGCAGAATCATCAAAATGAATAGTCTAATGAGTCAACATAGTATATCAGTAGTCGACAGAGTCCAAGTATCTCTAAAAACATAATCAAAATGATAGGCTAATATCTATAAAACAGGATCACTATGTGGGCCGAAAGTGGGCCTCACACTTCCCGCCTTGCCTATTCCACAGAATGAAAAGTCTGAATTACTCAAAAGTATTGGATCGGAGGTCTCTTTGCTTCAGCAATGACAGTGATAGATTGATTTGGGGTAAGAGTCGGGTCGGTATATGGTTAAGGTTATCGGTTTTTGACTGGTAGACAGCAGGTTATTCATAAAAGGGCAGCCTCTTTTTGCTGGCATGATGCTGTCCTTCCAAAGACTGGGGCTTTCCTTTGGTTGGCACTTCAAAATAGACTTCTAACCTCTGACAGGCTTCAAAGGCTACATATTGCTGATGGTTTTATGTGTGTATTGTGTGGGAAGGTAAGGGAGGATGCAACTCACTTGTTACTCTTGTGTGATTTTGCTCATGAGTGTTGGATGAAGGTTTTAAATAGACTTTGTTGGAATGGGCCTTTGCCAAATTCTCTTTCTCAACTCCTTCTGGGATGGTCGTTGCCCCATAAGGACTCTTTTTTCACTGAAATATGGAGGATTGCACCTTCTTCTATTGTTTGGGGGATATGGTGGGAGAGGAATAAAAGAATTTTCAGGAAGGAAGTATCTTTGATTGATATGGTTTGTGATAAGATTGAAAGGTCAATTTCTGAAAATGTAAATGCATTTACTTTAAGGACAAAAAGTTTGTCTTCTACTTTCTCCTCCTTTGATTATTCTATTCTCAATAAATGGAGTCTAATTTCCATTCCCTTCAAGGGTGTGCTGGTAGCCAGAAAGTCTAGAGAGGAGGTTTGTAGGCAAGTGAAATGGGAGGCTCCAGCAGTCTCTTTTTATAAACTAAACTTTGATGGTGCCTCAAAAGGAAATCTAGGTCATTCAAGGGCTGGAGGAGTGATTAGAAATCATCTTGGTAATATAATTAAGGCTTTTGCTTTCAGGTTACCGGATGGATCCAATAATCAAGCTGAGGTGCAAGCTCTTAAGATTGGTGTAAAGCTTGCTTTAAATATGGGATTATCAAGGATACATATTGAAGGTGATTCTCAGCTTATTACATCGGCTTTATCCTCGAAGAAGATGGTTGATTGGAATCTCCAGTATGTTTTGAGTGAAGTTTGGAGACTCTTGCCGAGATTTCAAGATTTTAAAATCAGTCATTGCTTCCGAGAGGCCAATCAGTGAGCAGATTTTTTTGCCAACATTGGAGCTGGTTTGGCACAGGGCTCTAAGTTGTTTGATTGCAAGGAGGTTTGTACCTTATCTAGAAGTGTATCCCTGTCGGATAGACTGGCAGATGAGCTGGCTTCTGCATGTAAGTAAAATTGCTCTCTCTCTCAAGGCAGAAATGATTGCAGCACACTTTTGTGCAGGAGGTTCTGTTATATGGCGGCTGTTTTTAGAGTATCTCGCTGCCGAGATTCTTGACTTTTTGTTGGAAATGTTGCACGGGTCAATAAATTGATTAGCAGCCTTATTGTTTGGAATCTCCTTCGAATGTAGTTTCTGATTTTTGTGTGCTGCCTTTGGGTGGGCTCGTTGGTAGCCTTTTCTTGTTGTTGGTTTATCCTCCTCTCTTAGTCTTTGATGCTGTCAGAGATGCCAAGGCTATGGCTCTTGGTCTGTTTTTTCATGTTGTTTGGGAGCACGGATAGGAGGTTTTCTTGCTGGCTATTTCCTCCTTGAGCTCTTGAACCAATTCTCATTTTTAATAAAATAGTATGGTGGCTCGCCAATTTTATCTCAAAAAAAAAAAACATTAAGTGGCCCTTATGACCACTTTTTAGCACCTTGAGCATAGTCAAAATTTATCTACACACTTAAAAGATTTTTTTTAGTGGTTAAAATCTAAGATACCGGATTCCTCTAAAATGCCCCATAGTCTGATTCCAAGTTCTATTCTAGTTCTGTTTTTTTCTGGATTCCTGTTGGGTTCTGACAAGGTCCCTCCTGAGTGGAATCTGAGAAAACCCATGGTCACCCAAAAACGAGCCCCACATGCCATTTTAATTTTTTTAAAAATCTGAAGACATTCTAAAACTCTAATTTCAACCATAAAGTATGCATTTGGTGATTTCATGATATTTCATTCATCTCAAGCATTTTTCACGGACAAAGTGAGTGGCACGACTAGTGGTTCAAATGAACAAGAGGTCTTTGTAGATGAACAAGAGGTAGCTCTTCCACATGACACAGACATAGCGAGTGCCACAGCTAGTGGTTCAAATGAAGTTGAAGTGGAACCAAATGTTGACCTTGATTCCTAGGATGATGATGATGGATTTGAATGAAATATGACTTGTAATTTTAATTTTCATTGTGTAATGACATTTTGAGACTTTTGCAAATAATGATTATAATATATGAGGTATTTTATTTGTAATTTTATTGGCAATTATGGATTTACGAGTATCACAATTCTAACTTATTATTATTATATGTTTGAAGTTTTGAACCAATGATGAATGAACATTGAACATGTTACATGTATGAATCTATGATGCACATATAAATTTATAATTTTATAATATATCAATGTGTGTGTGTGTGTGTATATTTGAAAATATCTATAAATATACCCGAGGAACCGAAACCCGCCCAAAAATAAATTTTGCCGAACCCGAACCCAAACCCAAATCCATATGAAAACCAGGAACGGTGACTTGGTTAAAATAAATTGTCATTTACTTTTACTTTTTCAAAATTTTAATATTTAATTATTGTTGATGTCAGTTTTGTACCACTACATAACATATAGCAATCGAATGACTTGATACAATGTACCAAACACTCAACCCTCTCTTGAAAAGTATATAAGATACTCCAAGGTTCCTTACACCTGTGGATACTAACTCAGTTAAAATGATGTGATTTGCTGGTAATCACTTCGACGGGCTTACGTATGTTTTTGTTTGAAAATATCTTTAACTCTTACTATGATGGTGATAAGACTTCTAACTTTTGCAATCTTTTCAAATGATCTCTCAATTTATATCACTTTCAACTTTGCTCTTTTCAAACTCTCAAACTTCACTTTCCAACTTCTAATTCTCAACTTCAACTATTAAGTTATTGATTACCTCTACTCCTAAGGATGGAAAGATTGGCAAATGGACGGGGATCAACCTAATGAAGATATACCAGCGGTGTTACCTCCACAGATGCAATGATTCTAAGGAAAGAAGACTAGATTACCACACAAGGCTCCTTGACAAGCCACCAAGATGCTAGTGGCCTAGTATAGGATCCCTATCAAACATCTACCAATATCACCATGCAATTAACCATCTATCACTATTCTTCCTTTAACACTTGCTTGAAAATGAAAATACTTTAACAACTCAATTGAAATGAAATCTATCTCTAACAATTGGAAGTAGAAACCATGCAATAACACCAAGTGTTCTTAATCACCATGCAAGACACAACAATGATAAGAGAAGCAATTTTGGTATTATATTAGCAACAATTTTCTTCAACCCTTTACAAATGAGAGTACATGGCCTTATATAGAGGCTTGAAATTACAATGAACGGCCAAGATTAAGAGGCAAAACCAGCGATCCAGATTGAATCCCAGAAACCCTAATTAGGGTTACCACCCCACAGGCCAATGAAAAGATGCCACCTCATCAATGGACCAATGAGAAAAAGAATAGTGGTAACCAATGAGAAGGCACCAAAAATGGTAGCCAATCCGAAACTGACACCTACCCTACCCAAGAAAAAAGGGGAAAATGCCACATGGGCTTACATCAAATGGTCTTCTAATATAACTTTACCCTTTTCTTTCATCTTTTTGGCATAAGTAATGAACTTAGCCAACATTTTATCAACTTCTTCCATAGAAGGGCAAGGTGAATGCCTCATCTTGAGCTCAGCTGTGGTGACCATGTCCTTTGCTGCTTGTAGTACCTGCTCATTCTCCCTCTCATCATCCTTTGCAAATTGAAATAAGGCCTTGAGAGAGGCGAGGATGTCAAATCTTTTCGTTAAAGGGACAATCTTTCCCAAATCATCCAGCCTCGATCCAAACTCTGTCTCATTGAAATCCTCCTCTTTTATTTCTTCAAAATCTAGTGCAACTCTAGCATCATTCATTGTGTTTGAAATGAAAACCTCTATGCCTGAACTGTGCTGTGCCATTCTATCCTGTATTTCATCCAGCGTTCCCAATCTGAACATTAAGGCCATGAACCAAGACTCGACCATTGTCTTCTCTCCTTCATTTATCACCTTGGCCTTCACCAACGTTCCCTCTGATATTCTTATAACTGCTTCCAACCTAGGGATGATATACTCACGAATTGGAAGGAAATCCCTCCATCTTACTTCAAACTCTCTGAATTTGTTCCTGATGGTTATAAATGCTCTGTAAATGGCAGTGAAAGGAAGCAAGAAATCTCGCCCTTCTTGGATGATGTCATTGATCCACTTCTTAGCCTCTTGTTCGAAATTGCCCTCACTATCTTGAGGAAGAGCTGCCCTAGGCACCTATTGGATTGGCTGGCTGGTTCCATCATAAATGCCCTTCCAATACTCATTTTCTCTTCTTAATTTAGCATTTGCAACATTTGCCCTTGCTAGCTTCTCAAAGACCGAAGTTACACTCTCTTGAAGTTCTTCACACTCTATCTCATCTGTCGCTGTTCCCAAGTCATGCTCTTGAAAATCATAGTCTTGAATTGAAATTTCTTCCATTGTCTTGGTGACCTTTGGTATGGCAATTTGAACTTTCCTGTGACCACCATCCCTGATTACCCTTGCAACTGTCTCTGCTTGCCTATGCCTAGCATCATCCTCCCCCTCAGCATCCCTTTGAATTTCTTCAATTGCTTGGATGGGTGGCTCCGGAATAATCGGCTAGAGCATCTTCAACATCCAAGCGGGCCCAGTGAAAACTCCCACTGCTAGATTTGGCTGAACTAGCCCTGCATACTCATCATTGGGTGCCCGATCTTCGTTTTGTACTGCTTCACCCTCAATATCAATTTGCATATCTTCTTCATCACTAGAGACTGCCACATCCTCGCTAACTTGATTTTTTGATAGAGGAGAATATCCACTATTGCTATCTTCACTACTTGACTCTGAACTTGAGCTCACTTCGACCGCTGCACTTTGTCCACTGACCCCATGCTCTTGTCCTCTATCTTCATATATACTTTCTCTAGATGGTTCTTTGTTCTGTTTCTTTGCCGGTGGCCTTGGATCTTCCTTACCCTTCTCAACTTCTATATCTTTCCTCTTGCCCCTATTGGCCTGCTATTGCTGCTGTGGTTGCCGTCGGCCACTGCCCTCACCCAACTGACTAACTGATTCTGCTTGGACCTCCACCGGCCTCATTTTCTCATAAGTGAGGCGTACCCTTGACCTTTGCAACTGACTTAGCTTCTTGTTATACCACTCCTGAGTGTGCAGTTCAACTGTCTTATTAATTGCCTCTAAGGATGGATCCTGCTGATCATTCCAATTGACGGGATCCAACTCTGTTCCTTCTACTATGTGGTAGTCCTCTCTTAGCACATCTTCGTCTTCTTCCATCTGGTCTGGGATCATAAAGTTTTTCCATTTTATGGTTCTCATCAGGCTTAGCGACAATCTTGAGAAAGCTAGCTTCCTCACATGAAAGTCATCTTGTGCATTAGCCCAAAAATCCTCTATCGTAGGCACATGCCTAAATGTTCCTCCTTGAGCGGACTTGATTAGACCATGAGGATCGAACCCTTGTCTTGCTTTATACCAAGCCAGGTGATATTGTTCTAACTCCTTTTCAGCAGATGCAAAGGCAACATGGTTGGGACAACTGTCATTGCCTATCACAAGTGAGAGGGTAACCCCTGCCTCACCTCTCTGTTTCATCATTTTGTCATATTGCTCAAGCTGTCTAGCCAACTCCATCAAAACCAATCGATCGGGTGGAAACCTTGGGAGCCTTTTGGGACAAGTTGTACATCCAGCCACCCTTATGTAAGTGAATCGTTCAAATTGGATGAACCAACTCCCATACTTCTTAACTTTGGCCTCGGCCTCCGGAGAAAGTCTCCGAGCAGTTCCTTGCAACATCCTTACTAACTTCATGGCAAAGGCATCATAAAATATCTTGTAATCCTTGGTGTTGCGCAAATGAAGCTGTGGATAGCACTCATACACCAAGTATTGTCCAGGCCCATGACCAACTTCTCCCCTAGCCTTAAGTCCCGGTTGTCTAAATAATCTTGCTATTAGGTAAAAAAGATATGATCCCATGTAAAACTGTTTTTGAGATAACACTGTTCTAAGCTGTAACTCTAGATTTTCACTAATTATTGCAGCCCAATCAAATTTCTTCTTTCCACTTTCTATGCCATCAATGAAATAGTACATCCAAGTTTCAAATTGCATACCTTGTGCTAAGCCCATGATTCTGTTGAGGAGGACGATGAGGTCACCATACTCTGACTTGAAGTCGGACCTGGTGAGCTTTGAGGTCTTGGTGACTCCCTTCTTGCCTTCATGTAACCAATTATGTTTCAGCTGAGCAAAGTATGTGTCCTGGTTGTCATGGTATAATCTGGTGGCCTGATCGATAGACAGTGCCTCTGTGCCACTCTGCTTAGGTATGTTAAATGTATCCTCAATCAAAGGACCGCTGATGTTTGCCAAAACTTTCTCTCTATCCATCATGACTGACTTGCTCTGAATGTTAAGTCTAGATGCACACTCCATGATCAAATCTGGACAAGGCAAGGTAGGAGGGAAGGCAGCTGCATGCACAACTCCGGACTTGTAGACTTTCTTTGCAATAGGAGATTGGTTGTCTCTCAACCTATCTCTCAATTGAATCATATCAAGGGCACCAATGTTGGTGTCTCCAACGTATTTCAATTTTGAGCGGAAGTTGGAATTGGGTATCATGACTTCCTTGTCTCCTATTTTAGCATTAGTTCCTTTGGGTCGCTTGCTTGCATTAGCATCAGCCATCCTAAACACTTATCACTCCCCGCCTTTTCTACAATGCTGGTGAAACTACACTTATCACTCCAATCTTCGCCTAGGGGTGGAATACTACACTTATCACTCCCCGCCAATACCTTAAGATGGACTACACTTATCACTCCAATCTTCTCCCTAAAATGAAATGCAATGATGCAAACTACACTTATCACTCCCCGCCTTTGCCTTAAGATGGACTACACTTATCACTCCAATCTTCGCCTAGGGGTGGAATACTACACTTATCACTCCCCGCCGTTGCCTTAAGATGGGCTACACTTATCACTCCAAATCTTCGCTTAAGATGAAATGCAATGATGAAATGCAAGCGAGAACTTGAGGGAAAAAAGCCAATCAAGACAATCGAGTAATCTACTTAATATCCAAATACCTAACTCTACTCTTGAAATTAGTTTTCAACACCTAAACTAGCACCAATGAAATGAAAGCAATTAAAGAGAGAGGAAAAGATAGGCCACTCACCCAAGTACAACGAAGCTAGGAGTCCCTTGTTAATGCAATTAGCTGAGCTTAGCCTCCAAAATCCTCCAAGTCCACAAGAGAACCTCCTCTTCCACAACTCACTTTCAAAATTTTGCTATGAATCTTCTATCAATAAACTCCTCTTCACTAACGGGTCGGAATTGATTCAAACCAACCAGCCTCCTCCTTCTATCAAACTCTTAAATTTCCGGATTTGGGGCAAATAGCATGAAAAAGGTCTTCAATTCTTTCAAACAAGTGCGTCTAATCAAGTAGAAAAGGGCCCCCAAATGAGACTTCAACAATTACTGATCTTCCTTATGCAAGCTGTCCTCAAAAACTACCTTTTGATGCATTGGAGATGCCTCTAAAACGATCAAAACATGCCCAGGTCTGCCATCTCTCGAGTCTGATTCAAAACTGCTTCCAACTCCAAGTCGCTGCCTTTGAAATGTGCCCAGATCTGACCTCCAGATGCTATGAATTCTGCCCAGACTTAATCCCAAGTAGGGCCGCCACTACCCAAATCTAACTCGCCACCAAACTTGGAGCAAAATCGCCAAGATATAGAGTATTTTGCTGCTAATTAAAGACTGAAATCGCTCCTCAAGTGCAGAGCCTGCAAATCGAATTTGTTTGTGTGAAATGAAGGACCTCCGCCCTCTTCTTATAGCCGCTGCCCTTGCCCATTTCCAAGGCCGACCCTACACCCGAAAATAAAGAAATATTAAATTCTAGAGCAAATTTAAGGGACAACATGGCAGAGTTTAAATAGATTTTTAATTTTAAATTACCAATCATTAAATGCCCAATGCAAAAAACACAAGGGGCGACAGGGCTCCAAATCACTTGATTTCGATCTTGACAAGCAAGAAAATTCAAAAAAAACCAAGGCAAAATGAGGGACGACATGGCAGAATTTAAATAGATTTTTAATTTTGAAATGCAATCAATCAATAAACGTCAAAAGATGTAGGCCTTCCCAGCAAATTGCCATGTAATTTTCAATTCTTACACATAAAAACATTCAATGCCAATTCAAAAAATCATAGGGCAGGCCCAATATTAGATCCAAGACATTAGATTTTTTTTTTTTTTGAATTTCCATGATACAACATTCAATGCACAATAAGATTTTGAATTGAAAAGATCAACTATCCAACCAAGGACAATTTCGAAAATAGCAAGGAAGTCCATAAATTTGAAAATTAAGAATTCAGTCCAGATTTTATTGAATCTCGAAAATAACAATGATCATCAAACCAAAGTTTGCAATTGGCCATAACAAATAATGAATTTTGAATTGCCATTCAAATTTCTTTTAAAATTTAAAATACTATTAATCCAAACAAGGATTTTCGAATTTATCATTGGATCTATCAACAATATCCATAAATCATCACCATGGCAATTCAAAATAAAATAAAATTAGCCAATCGAAATTTACAATCCAAAATCATCATGGAATCGAAATTTGAAAGGATAAATTTGAAATTTGCGAACCCCGAAATCGTTTTCAAAAACATAAAATTAGCAATTAAATAAAATTGAAATTCAATTCCATCAAGATTGCTAAAACGCGAAGAATTTTGAAGGCCACAAAATTAGATTTCAAATAATCAAACGAATTCCAACTTCACCCCTCATCTTAAACCATCAAATTTTCCATTTCAAATCAATTCATAAAATCTTCAATTCAAAATCACCACATCGTCAAGACCCTCAATTCAAACCTATCGATCTAAAATCCAACGCATCCTAAACATATCCCACTGCATTCACTGAATCAAACCAGGCAAATAAACCACGAGGACGGGGCAAGGTAAAATTTGGCTAAGTCTAAAAGGTCGAAACGAGGGGGTCCCCATGGATGGGGCGATGTTGTAAAAACCTCACAACAATTATTTCATTAATTTTCCTTTTGAATCAATCAATGGTCTTATCAAAAATAATAAAATAAGCCAATTAAATTGTCCATATAATTCCACCAACTTGTTAAGCGCATAGGACTTTTGTCCACTAAAAGTTGGTGCTACCTAAGGATGATTGTCTTCTCCAAGATGTTTGGATCTCTCCCAAATGTTGGATTTGCAAACGGAAAGTCTCATTGTGCACATCTTGGCTCCAAGAACTTGTTATCACTGTCAACATTGTAAAGAGCCTTGGTTGGCTCTTGTTTACAAACTAGCTTTTCCACAAATTAAATTATGCACTTCTAAAATTCTTTCAAAAATTATAGAAATTAATGAATTACCAAAGTGAATTTCAATGATACTTCTCAGATTTTAACCTCTTGACAAATAACTACAGCCATTAATTCACCACTGAATTTGCTTACAAAAAAAATAACTGTATTGAACAACTATCAGATTAAAACAGTGTTACCCGGGGATGCGTTTCCTGCAAAAATTGACCCGTCCCGGAAACGGGGACGTCCCAGAAACTTGGAAACTTCCGGAAACCTGTCCGCTGGCTGTCCCATAATATTAATGTTCCAGTTTTGATAATTTGTTTGACTTCCACTCTCATGTGAACTCTAAACTTAAATTATTTAACACAAACATTATATGTTAAGGTTCTATAATTTATATAAGCATGTTTTATCCATGTTTTCATATGAATATTTAAAATTTTCCTATATATTAAAATTTTTCCTATTTTTTATATAGTTGTTCCCACTGCCGTCCCCTGCCCTGAGAAAAAAAAATCAGTCCCGGAAACCCGTTTCCCCGTCCCCCCGTCTCCCGTCCCGGAAACCTGGGGTAACATAGGATTAAAATTAATTACAAATATTCACTTGCAAATCTGGCACCTTAATTATGTTGTACGGCTGCTTCAGAATTTGATGTAGAAAAATATTGTGAGGAGTCTCCAGTCTACCTCACGTCACAAACATGCTGCTGCAGGTGAATGACAATGTTCACCAAAACTCTACACAAACCAAATTGCAAACCTAACACAGTCGTATGGGATCAAACCTCATCATTGTCCTTCCACAACAGTGTACGGCCCAGGCAGATTATCGTACGGCACAGGCAGGAAAAAATTACAGACTTCAATGAATTCCGTACGGTTCAGAATTATCACAGCTGTAATTCGATCCCAAGCTGTGATTAAAACATGCACAATTCATTGGGATTGAACACCAATTCAAAGTGCTGATCCTTGAGAAGTGCTCGCTTCCTCAAGGCCAAAAACTCAAACCCTCACTTCATCCACAAGAATTTTGAATTCCTCTCCAGGCAAAACTTTCAACTTCACAATTTTTATAAAATGGCATAAGGTAATGAAATCGATTTCACCAAGGCATATATAAAGGCTTTAATGAAATCTTCTTCAAGACACTTTTTATTAAAGAGCCTTCACCATCACAACATTAAATTAAAACATTAAGTCCAAAGTTATTAAATTAACATAACTTAATTTAATAACTTTTATTATAAATGTGATGCAACTAAGTCTCACTGACAAAATCATTCGAACTTCTGACAATAGCACCCGAACTCAGACTGCCCTACCAAAAATAGCCAACTGCCCAAAATAGACTTACTAAAAATAGTAAGTCCCTCGAACTGGAGATCCCTGACAAACAATCCTACAACACCTGATGACACTGCACAGGCACCCTGCTAAATCAAGCAATGCCCCAAAACACCACTTACTATAAATAGTAAGTCATCCAATCTGTCCCAAACGAAGAGCAAACTTGACAACCAGAACCTCCAGAATGGAATCTAACTACTAGCACTGCTAACTGACCCTCTCTAATCACCAGATTAGCTTGCGAGGGTTGCCAAACCAAGCTAATCTCAGATACTGAAAAACGGGGACATTACAAACATTTCAAGTTGGTGCTCTCCAAGAAGTTGATGTTTCCATGAATGTGATAATGGATCAAAAAAGGGGGGCATTACGTAGGCAACACTTGTCTAGATATTTTTTTAAACATAGATATGAGTGTTGCTTGACTCTCCATAAAGGTAGTATTATTTCCCATCTCATAATCAATGGAATATTCAAAAAGTTCCTTACTCCCTACCTTCTAGAGAGAACAAGAACAGATCCAACCCTGGCAGAAAATATGATGATCAATCTCAACTCATAGCTGGTAAGAACACACCTTCTGTCATGCCCCTGACAGTCTTGGACTTGATCCTTAGAACTCTGAGATTAGTTTAGATTTTCTGGATGGTTTGTTACTTGTTTTGGAACATGTTTCGGTTGAACAATTTGTTATCTGGCATCGTTAAGATGTTTTTCAAACTCTTGGAGAATTCAGAGTTCACTAAGTCTAATTCTCAGAATAATGGTCTAAGTATTTTAGTGTTGTGTTATATCAGGATTCTATCATTTGAATCAATTCAGATTCAAGAATCCTGTAGAAAGGAATGTTTTCAGAAAGACAATCTTGTTTTATAGTTCAATATGGTATGGTTTTAGTTACTTATGTATGTCTTATTTGTATTTGCAGAATTGGTTTGGTGACAGAAATAAATGTTCAGAGATAACAGATATGTTCATTGATCAATTTGTATATATATATGTTATAACATTTCATTTGAATAAATCTATGTACGCTAATATGAAATAATTATATGTGTATGTTTATATATATATAGATTAGTTTTTAAATATGCACATATAGTTGATTTTATATACGTACATATGTTTATATTAATGAATGTTATAATTATACGTATAATATTGATGATTGTTAATTGATGTTAATTTTCTATAAGAAAGAAATTATAATAGTAATTAATATTAATATTAAGATAAATATTAACATTAATATTAATGACTATTATTATGATTATTATGTATATGGGGTAATGGCAAGGATTAGTATTTATATTAATATTAATATTAATATCATTTTATTGTTAATATTTTGGTAATGTTTTTTTTTTTAAATGTTAGTTTACTTAGCAGATTTTTGATGTTAATACCTATGCTAAAGTGTTAGCGGACTTAGTGTTAGTAGATAGTTAGGAAGTTTTGTTTAAACTTAACCTAAACTAAGTTAACCTAGCCTAAGTAAAGACTAAGGCATGATTTTATGCGATATTTCTAAACCTAGCAAAACACTTAACCTAAACTAGCCTAGACTTAGCAGAGTATAGTGGATTGATATGGCGGCAAACTTGGCAATTCAATGCGGCAGGTATTGGTATGCGAGCTGTACAGAAAATGCCAAGTGTTGAGTTTTTTGTGTGAGTGGGGTTTTTGGGATTAGCTCGCAGTAATGAGCATTTATTGTATGTCTTATCTGTCATATTGCTTGGTGATGGATCGCATTTTGGTTTCAGTTCACCATTGATGAACTTCAGTTTGAAAAAAAATAACAAACCCTCTGTTGAACGGGTTTCTCTGCGAAATTCTGGGAAGTTGTTAACCATGAGGGAGATTCTTGAGTTTCACCAGTTCGTTTTATCTTCACGGCATTGCATACCTCGTTTCTTCTGTTGATATCATGGTTGCATTTTCTCTGAGTTTGTTGTGAGAGTTGGTTGTGAGATTTTTGTGAAGCACGGCTTTGAGGAGGACAAAGACTTTGTCTGCGAGTTGGGTAGGAAGCTCTGCAAGCGGTCTTTTAGTGTTCACCCTCACATTTTCTCAGGCAGGGGCAATTTCTTAAACTCTCTCTCACATTGATTTCTTTGCTTAATCTGCATGATGAAAGGAAAATGTTAAAAAGCTTTTTGAATAGTTTTGTGAATGAAATTATTGCGTGAAGAAAGTAACTGTGAAGGAATAGTTGGATTGTAAACTTGTTTTCATATATCTACGGTCTCTGTTATGAAGTTTCCATTTATAGTTAAACGTGGGTACTTGTGATCTTGAAATATAAAGAGATTTCTGTCATAGAAATACTGTGAAGAGTTATAGCTTCAGTGTGGTGAGTCTCTGTTTATTTTGTGACAGTCTCGAGTTTTGTCCTGTAGCATTCTCTGTCATGATAAAAGTTCATTAAGGGTTTGTGAAGTAAGTCTTCTACGTCGTCTCTGGCTCATTTTCTTTATTGGATTTAGTAGAAAAATAAGGTTTGTCGAAAACCCATCTGCTAATTTTGAGAGAAAAGTGTTCAGAGGATTATTGGGTTGAGTCTGTTACTATGGTTTCGGTTTTATGAGCTCAATGTTGTCTTATAGAAGTATTAGGGATAGTTTTATTCTCTATTCTTTTGAATAAGCCATTTACGGCTACAGTATAGTTATTATTTTAAAAGGAATTTCGAAGTTATGCTTCGTATGGCTTCGGCATTGACAGCATATTCCTTGGGTGAAATACCTGTTAGTCTTTTTGGGTTTTCATTATCGATTTGCTATTGATATTCATCGGTTCAAGAAAAGAGTTAATATGGAATCATTCCATGGTTTTGTGTTTATCAAATATAGAATGCATTAATGTTATTGTCAACAGTTTTCTTCTAAATTTATAAGTGAGGTTTAGTTTCAACAGCATCTATCACTAGTCATTCGGTTGTTTTAGAATGTCTCTGATTTTTGTGAGCCTTCTTATAAACAGTCAACTGTGATAATATTGAGGTGAAGGGAAACAAAATGTTAATTGAGTTCGTAGTTTGTAGTTGCAAAAATTACATTTATTAAACTATGGTCGGGTCTTTGTATTGACTGTTAATACAGTTTATTTCATGGCTTTTGTGAGTAGTCGATTTTACTTGTGGCATTTAGTATGATTCTCTGTTTTATTGATGACTGTCGGTTTTGTATATATTTATTAATGCATATAATTATATATGCATCAACAATAGAATGTCGACAGTTAGTAGTTCATATATATATATAGAGCAGCATAGTATAGTTGACTATATATATGAATTAAATGTGTGTCAACAGAGTATTATTGACTGAATAAAAATTCGATGGCATTATAGTTTCAGTTGTATAAATGATGTAATACTTTGGTGTAAACTTAGAAATAAGATTAATCTAGTTGTTTTTGGTCTTTAGACTGAAAATACAATCTTACAATTTGGTAAATTCATTTTCTAATTCTGAATTACTGAGATGTATAGTTATATGTTTAGTTTGTTTTCTTGCATTCTATGATAACGGTAAAGTTAGATATTTTACTTAGCATTCTAGAATGTTATGTATGAGGTTATATGACTATATGCATGCTAGAATACATGTATGTATATATATTGCTGTGATATATACATATATGTACGTTGTCGTGAATATAGGGATATGAACTTATAGCTAACAGTACTGAGTGTAAAGTCTGGAATGTTATTTATGAGGTTATATAACTATATGCATGCTAGAATACATGTATGTATATATATTGCCGTGATATATACATATATGTACGCTGTCGTGAATATAGGGATATGAACTTATAGATAACAGTACAGAGTGTAAAGTATATTTTTAAAGTATATATATATATTCTGTTAAGTTCAACAAACTTATTTAATTGATATCTGTAATGAGTTTTGTGGAAGATTTCTGTATAATTCAGATGGAGTCTGTTTATGAATAGATTTATTTATAATCGTTGTAGATAAGATTCCAACGTAAATGAAATTGTTTATGGCATTTTGTGTTGATGTTACTATGATGGAATAGATTATGGTTATAATTTCAGTCAGAAGATTTGATGCTTGGTTAAATATGGAATGGTAATATGGAAACATGGTTTTATATGGATTTCCAGATTGTGGATTCAATTTTATTATTGATGCAATGGAAATAACTGTTTTAATTGAAATGGAATTCTGTAGTTCATTTCTATTTATAGCAGTTAAATCATGTGTATTCTTAGATTATGCAAGTGTGATCCTTTAGATTGGGTGGCTGTCATGAATCGAGTAACTTGTGGTGATAGAATTATTTTGTCGGATGCCCTCCGACACTAGTCTAGATCCTTATGGGAAAGTTTATGACAGTTATTTAATCAAGTGATAATATTAAAAATTCATGGGTTGGGTTTCATATAACAAAATAAGAACTTATGGTTTCACCTAACATATTGAATCTTACGAGTGGCTGAACGTAGATTCTTATGTTGACACCCATGAACTACTGGATCATTTCCTTGACATAATCTGTGCGAGTTTATTTCTGCATAACTGTTTGTAAGAAATTAGGTACTTGCTTTAAATCTGGTTGTGAAAAGAAAATTGTACTTTCGGAATATCTGTTATATGGATTACATGTTTATCATGCTGTTACTATATCTAATATGCAGGTTTACTGGAGGTTTTAACAACTTAGACAATGTGACTAAGCCCTGTTGTGTTTGTCGGTTGTGTTTGCTTATGATTTCAGGTTCTATATTTATTTGGTAGAAGGACTTGGAAGAATAGTCTGCTGATAGAACATTAGGGACTAGATGTAGTTTGGTTCTTGGTTGTAAAATGTATCTGAATCTGATTTGAATCAGTTGACAATCTGATTGTATTTGAAATTTTGTATTGTATTTAAATAAGAGTATATCCAAATACTCAGATGTAATTATCAGATATGTAATAATGCAGTATTAATACTCTTGGTATCTGGTTGTAAAGATGTTATGTAATGGAATTATATTTTGGAATAAAAAAAAAATTGTTCGGTGTTTGTTTGAAGTTTTCGTTTCTTGTTAGTTGGTTTTAGGTTGGGTGTTACACCTTCAATTGGCCAAGAGGAAACCTCAACCCATGAGATCAAAGCAGGTTTACCCAGGGACGCATTTCCAGGGTAAAATCAGGCATCCTGGAAATGGAAATGTCCAAGGGACAGGACAGGTAGGGGACGTCCCCTTGCCATTTCCAAGACCCTAAGAGAATGCAGAAACGGACTAGAAATGGAGGGACAGAGTGGAAGGAGAAGGGGGATGGCTGGTTGTCCCTAGTTTTGAAAAGCAATTAAAAAAAAAGTCAGTCAAAGACTATATTTATATGTATGTATGTGTGTATATATATTTCTGGAAATATATGATTTTTTTGTATATTTCTGATATTTTTGAAACAAAATAAAATAGAACAGCCACTGGAAAATGGAAACAAATAACTCCAAACCCTCAACAACCTTTCTCAATAGATCTGAATACATTAAACATCAAAGCAAGAATTGATTTACAAAATGTTGTATTCTGCAACATGTATGTAATCTGCACTTAAATGAATCAGCATATATGACAGTCAAAGACAATCTGTATGGTGCAAATGGCAGCCTAAACCAGTGCTGTGCCAAAAAGTATCCCTCAGTGAGATAATAAGGCAGCTTGTGACAGGTCCATGATCAGCATCCAATGTCCCATGAACCTTGACTGTGATTTATTAAATTACACCATGTATATAAATTTATGAATTTCAACTCTCTTTTTAACCCTCAATCCATAGCATTCTATGTATAATATATATGACGAATGATCTATCAGTTAATGCTATCAGATTTCCACAATTCCTGCTGAAATTTGTTTGCTGATCTATCAATTAATGATCTATCAATGTTATGAATATTTGAAATTTCCCTATATGGTTTAAATTTCCTCTATTTTTTATATAGCTGTACCCTGTCATCCCCAGAAATGGCGAAAAAAAAAATCCACTAGAGATGGTGAGGATGATGAATGCTACCATCTAAATGGCAGAAGTTAAGCCTGACCAAATATGAGGGCCCAAGAAATTTGACCATATTAAAAAGATGTGAAGAATGACCTAATGGAAAAATTTCAGAAATTTTCTTCATTATTCTATCAATTGCAGAACTCATAAGAAAACATCAGCAATAAAAAGTTATATGGAAGATAACCAGCTCTACTGGAGATGACAAAAGAAATAAAATAATGTGGTCTGCTACAATTAAAACCCAAGTCATCTATTTTAACTGGATAAGACTAGAGATTTCAAGCAAACAAAGGGAAATGATGCCCATAGGAATATGCACTTCCATTGCGCTGCCGCTGACAAAAGGTTACACTGTGAGTACAACAAAGAAAAATCAAAATAACATGTCAAAGGTCTTTAGATATCTCAAGTGAAATCACATTCACTTTATGCCCCTATTAGTAGATGTGTCAAAAACACAAAAGTGTGTGAAAGGCAAAATCAGGAGCTCTTAAAATTACTTGTTCCAAAAAAATGCGTCATTGCACTACTCAGTTTACTGGATGCATTTTACTATGGCAGAATTTGGAAAAGAATATCAGAATGGCAATAAATTATTATTAATACAATAAAAAGAAAGAATTTTTTCGAGGACTTCAAAGTTCCAAACCACAATAATAAGATTGAGAATTTAATATGGCATCTATCTACAAACCTTCCCCTCAGAAGCCATCATTCCAATCTCATCATTTTCTTCCTGTAGAGTCCTACATTTGGCCATCAGCAACTTTCCCATTCTACTTTGTGTTGTGAAATTTACTGCAGCAAGATTTTCTTCTAATTCTTTGATTTTCTTATCTTTTTCCTCTGCAGCACTCTATTGAAATACAAAAATAATTGATGTTCATTAAATATGGCCATCAGCTTTTAACATAAGCAAATAATATAGATATTTTGCAAAACAGGCCAAAAACTTTGAACAAAATCTAACATTCCATGTAGCAGAGCTGTAGCTATGAATAAAAGACAACGTACATTATTTTATAAAGAAACCTACATCAATGAACCCATGCATCACCTCTAATCTTCCTATACAAAAAAGATAAATGAGAATGTTATTATCAACTTGGTTTTTCCAACAATTTCACTACATATGGTATTCCCTCCAAAACCAAATCAACATAGCATTGATGTTCCCTCATGCTAAGCAAAATTCAGTTTAAGACATATATGTGTTTTCTTGGTCTAAATTATCACCCAATTTCACCTTACTCACTGCAAATTAAATGAAATTTTTCTTAGGCATGGGGAAACCAAACCATTTTGCTTCACAATTGCAAAGTCAACTTTATCATTGCTCTCCACAAGGTGGTATTAGACAATAAATAGTATAAAGTAAAATTTTGATGGCTTGATTTTTAGCTTTTTCTTTAAATAGTACATGCATGTAGTGTTTGTTTTAGAACAATCTCAAACAAATATTATGTAAGTTACGCTATTTTATTGGATTAACTTGTTGGGATTCAGGTTCCTTCAATCAAACTCAAATTGTTCGACCAACTTGTGAATAGAAAGCACTGTGACAAAAAAAACCTTTATAAACATAAAAGTTGATTTGGTTACGGATATTTGGTTTATTAATCAAGAAGGTGATGTTTTCCACAATGTATCAAATTATATGATGCTTTATTGGGATTCAATGATGTAGTTTTTGAGTCAATGCGCTAAGAAGCTCGATAATGAATGGTCCATATGGCAAAACACTTGCTTAAGGTTTTGAAAATGGGTTACCAACTTAAGTGAGTTTGATCTAGGGGAAAATTCCATGTTTAAGCAAGCTTGAGTTAGGGTAGTGTTGGAAGGGGTGACCTCCCAAAAAATCCCAATGCTTCACCCTTATGAGGAACACCTGAATGCCATGAGTGCTAAGTGTACCACTCATGCTCATGTGAGATGAGTTTGTGTGAACCACTACTCAAGAGATAAGGATCAATGAGATCGACTCAAAAAATACATAGTTGAATATTGATAAAACATCACCTAATTTAGCTTATTTGCACCAAGATATTCAAAAATGTGATCCAAAGTTGATAATGGTTGAAACGTGAAAGTGTGACTTCTTCAAAAATAACAACCAGGTTGAATGAACAAAAATCATAGTAAATCTACATTAAACATGACACAAGCCACTAAGAAGGTAAAAACTTGCAAGACAAACTCTTCTAGAATCAAGAATCATCAATACAATGACTAAGATAAGGATCCTAGTAGCATCATTGTAAATAATAAGCCTTGTAATGAAGCTGGCAGAGATTATGAAACTTGCTGTTCAGATTGATTTTGGTGTTTAAACCACTTATAGTGTTCAAAACAATTCTTCTTGTGAGGAATGTGGTGCTTTAGAGGTGTAGGAGGATGATGAACAGTCATTCTCTACTAGAGCTTTTGGAGCCTCACTATCTTCTGTAAATCAAATCTGATTAGTATTCTATGCCATCTTGGTAGCAATTGTTTCTAGCCCTACATGATTGCTTTCACTTGTATTGCTTGTAATATTCGTATTCCTAGTTATTTGATTTGAACTCTAGCTTTTGTGTTTTCCTGAATACTTTTTTGTTGATTTGACTATTTTGCTTTGAGCTCTAGTAACAAGGGAGATGTAATTAAAAGTGGGTTTGTGAGGGAGAGTGGTTTGGTGTAGAGTGTTTGCAGTGTGCATGATCCGTGAGGTTGTGAATCTGAAATGATGAATAAATAATCCTCTATAAAGTGCTGGCCTTCCATCTGCTATCTTCCCTAGCCTTTCACTCAAGCTATTTATTTTGCTCTGCCTCCTTTTTGGGTGTACGAAGATGTGTTGAAAAGAATAAATGATTATCAAAGACGAAATTGAAATAGAAATCAAGACTGGTAATCATGATGGTGAGGTAAAACAAAATAACAGAAAGGAAGAAAACAAGAAAGGGACAATGTTGTTCAATGAGACTTCAAGACATCATTTTGAAAGACCCTTTGAGCAGGCGATGCAATTTTTGTGCCTGAAACTGTCATGACCCTGACATGAAACACCTAGACAATGCAACCAAAAATTATCTTACTCGTAAGACTTCACGAATTTCTGCAAATATCGAACCTAAGGAGCAATTAAGATGATCTAGAATAATGCAGTAATACTTAAATGGAGCAGTGGTTGTTATATTTGTCATTGATGTCAACAGTTTCAAGCACGGATGTAATTCGTTGATTATATAAACAATGTACTCGGGCCTGCACATACATATGGGTACATACTCCGGAGTGTATGATAAGCAATGTAATGAATATAATGATCGATTGAAGATTGTAAAAACCGCACAATGAAGGTATTCATTAATGCAGTGTTAATGCTGGGCATGATCAGATGATATGATAACATGATGAACAAGCAATCTGTTTTAACTTTTAAACAGAGAAGAATTTATAAACAGCATATACAAAGAGCCGACCTCATAGGAAGAACAAACAACTTGCTGAAACAAGACATGTGATTAAGTGAACAATTAAATTCATTAAGACGACAAGCAGTGCTCCATTCAAAGAATGTTGTTTGTATTTCACAGGTTGCATATTTCAGAGACAAAAATATCTTATTGATTTCCAAGTTCGATAAAGTAAAAAATGATGTTGTTCCTATTTGGCACTTGGCATGAACAAGAAGTGTTCGGATGGCAGATGTTAAGAAAATATTCGGTTGTAGTTTTGAGAAGACTATGTTTTGGCGTTTTGAAACAAAATGACAAGCGATTGCCGACTAGAGCAGATGAAACAATATTGTATATTGTTATGGCACATACCTTCAGAAAGGAAGTATTCTGAAAACATTATATTCCTAGCATGTCATCTCAAGTAGGGAGTTTTGGAGGACATATCAGTGCTACATAATTTGAAGGAGAATCCGTTGGAGGTTACGTCTGCTAGAAAGACACATTGGCAGATAGTCAGTTGAGTTAGCAGTCAGTTATAATTATGTTGGTTGTAACTCATTGGTAACTTCTTATATTATTACAGTTAGCCGATCCATGTGCATTCTATTTATACATTTTTTGATTTGAATGATGAAGAGGGTATGTGGATGAAAATATCACAAAGGTGATAGAGCAGTATATGAAGTGTTTAAAAGGAGGGTTTTTTATTGAGTGGCATGTTTTGTAAAGTATGAGGATGATCGGGTTTTAAGACACCATATGTCTGATTCAGAAATCTTCTGTGTAGAGGCTAAATGAAGATGAAGCATTGAAGAAGTATCATACAAATCTTTGGAAGTACTGCTGATGAAGAAATTGGTAAGAAGAATTTGATGAGTGTGAGAAGAATTTGTGCAGAGGTTTGAGAATATGTTTGCTTTGATCAGGTATAAAAGTTCCTTTAAGATTATTCCGAGTTTTTAATAATTGCTGATAACAGACATATGTTAGATGATTTGAAAGTGTTTAATGGTCTGACAAACAGTCCAAGGTCCCTTTTGTTCCATTGATAGCATTCAGTTTTCAGAAGGTTTCTTGCAGAGTATTCTTATCAACAGAAACAAGATTACACAAAATAGGTGAGGAGAATGACAATATTCAGATTTAATAACTTGCTTATACATTTCTGATATTGTAAAGTATAATACTTTTAAAGTTGAAATCAGTTATTATTTGTAATTTTGATTGGTGAGTTGGTGCTCACATTATTGAGTGGGCTAATATTTGAAAGAGTCGGTGCTCCTAATGTAGTGGCTTGGTGACTTCTTAGGGCCGGTGCCCTTAAACATTGTAACTGGATTTATTCAGGAGGCTGGATTAGGATAGTAGATCCTAGCAATGTTTCTCACCGTAGCTTTTCCCATCCTGGGCTTCCACGTAAAATCTTGGCATTACCTTTATCGTGTGGTTGCATCTATTTCTCCATTCAGTTTTAATTCTTTTCAGTTTTCAGATTGAAGTTAGACAAGTTTAATCAAAGGTTTAAATTGATTAAGAGTTAAAAGCTTTTATGTACTACTGATTCCCTCCCCCCCCACATATGTTAGATGATTTGAAAGTGTTTAATGGTCTGACAAACAGTCCAAGGTCCCTTTTGTTCCATTGATAGCAATCAGTTTTCAGAAGGTTTCTTGCAGAGTATTCTTATCAACAGAAACAAGATTACACAAAATAGGTGAGGAGAATGACAATATTCAGATTGTAATAACTTGCTTATACATTTCCGATATTGTAAAGTATAATACTTTTAAAGTTGAAATCAGTTATTATTTGTAATTTTGATTGGTGAGTTGGAGCTTACATTATTGAGTGGGCTAATATTTGAAAGAGTTGGTGCTCCTAAAGTAGTGGTTTGGTGACTTCTTAGGGCTGGTGCCCTTAAACATTGTAATTGGATTTATTCATGAGGCTGGATTAGGATAGTAGATCCTAGCAACGTTTCTCCCCATAGCTTTTCCCATCCTGGGCTTCCACGTAAAATCTTGGCATTATCTTTATCGTGTGGTTGCATCTATTTCTGCATTCAGTTTTAATTCTTTTCAGTTTTCAGATTGAAGTTAGACAAGTTTAATCAAAGGTTTAAATTTATTAAGAGTTAAAAGCTTTTATGTATGACTTTTGTGGTATGGTTTATGTTCTGCTTCCCCCTTGCCCACAAAGTGGAAAGTATATCTGGAATTCATAGTCAAGGTCGATATTCGTTATGTCAGTCAACATATCTTTTAAGAATGTGATCCGTATCTCCTTCATATATCTCAAAAATATATTATATATATTATATTTATATTTATTTAGAGATATTTTATATATGGAAATACATAGATATATTTTATATATAAATTTTATATGTATATTTAACAATTGATATTTATTTACTTATTATTATTTATTTATTAATAATATATTATATTATTAATATAATATAATATATTAAATAATGAATTATATTATATAAATGATAATATTGATTTAATATCTTATATTATAATATTATATTTGTCTATTTATATATTATATTGTATCTTATATTATAATTTATTTTTTATTCCTTTTCTAAGATATTTTTATTATTTATTATTAAATTGAATCTTTTTGAAAAGGGGGACATGACAGTCCTTCCCTCCCCAAAATTGTTTGTCCTCAAGCAATGACAATTTTTCCCAATGTTTCAATAAAGTAGCTTTACCCTGATATTAATTTATAAGGTTTGCAATTTTAGAGACAAAGTCAAGACCGTCTTCATAATGACATCAAACTGATTTGGATGGAACAATGTTTGTCAATTCATGCTCACTCTAGTTATTCTCTCATTCTATGATCAACAAAAAATAGAGACTCATACACATTAAAAATATGAAATATATGCATGAATATATGAAGACACAAAGTATACACATTAATGCATGAAGACACAGAGAATACATATTAATGCATGAAGACACAAAGCATACACAAAGTATACACACCAATTTTATTTTTATTTTTTTTTCCCTGAATGTAATGGTTTCTTGTTTCATCTTTCACCCTACAGAATGGCAGGATCATGCTCTAATACCACTGTAATGTCCCTGCTTGTTTTCCTTAAATAAGTTCCTTGCAAAAACCATCGTTAGTAGAAGATTATATAACATTCAACCTATTATTTCTATATTCTAAGTTAATAGGGGGGATTTGATCCTAAGAGCTGCCTCTAGGTCGGGCTTCACAAGATTCCAAGTTCTCCGCTTGAAGGATATAGGATCCGTTCTAAGCAACCTGGACTATCGACACGTCTTCCCATAGAGCACTACTCCTAAGATTCTCTTGGAAATGCTAGACGTTATCCAAGCCTACGCATATGCATATGACTGACACCAATATATATACTACCGACATGAAATTATAGCAATCTCAAGACTAAGGAAACTATAGCAATCTCCATTAGTCCCCTCCACATATAGGATCAATCCTTAAGGAATATAAAATTCACTCCATATAATCTCTATATCATCATAACAAGTTAGTGGATATACATATAAATGTATAAGAGAAAAATAAGTAGGAATTTTATCCCAGAATGCGGAATCAAATCATAAGAATTAGAATATAAGCCTCCAAGTTATTTATGTATATAATCATCAATTTATCATTTAAAAAGTTGGAGTCACATGTAATTCTGATTTACAGAATATCAATTTCAACATTATATATTTATATATATATGTGTGTGTGTGTGCATATGTATATATATCATATATATGGATATACTCCAATTATTTTTGACATGGACTTCATTATATATATATACATATGTATATATATCAGAACATCTGCTATAAATATCACAAGATATTACTTGTGATCCCAACTGGTAACTCCACTACCACTAGTCCCTTCTCTTTTACGCTCCCTGTATTCGTGTCATGTCCTCAATTTGTGCCAAGGAGGTATTTTTTTCCAAGAGTATGATCTCAACTCCTCCCTGAAATAAATAAAACTATTCATGATATATATCCTCATCTTTCTCTCAAGCGATGTGTCATTCTGTAAGATACATCCCCCTTGCTATGATAAGTCATCACTTTTGAAGAGGATCATACCTCTTTGTTTGTTTTTCCCTTGACACGTTGCACTTTTACAACTTAATTACTATTGCTTTTTTTGAATTAATTTGCTCCTTAATCACTCGATCATTGTGTCTTTCCTATGACGTTACGCTGATGTGATTCCTTATCCTTATCCTTGGTCTTTCATGAGAGCTGAAATACACGATGACCTATACGGTTTCCGTAATCAATGGTAATTGATACGAAGGGCAATATATCATATTGTTGTGTCTTGTAATTGTCCATGCAATCATTGCTGTTGTAGTTACCGTTAAACCTCTTGCTCGCTGACTGGACATCCTTCATTATTTGCTACTTTACTTCATGTCGCTGACTGGGCAATATTGATTAGATAACAGTCGCTGATTGTTCGTCTTATTGGTTGCCTGGCTGAATTACTTCTTCCTCCGTTGATGCTCTGAATTAAGTACGACCCTTCAATCCCTATACTCTGCTGACTTTTGTGGTATGGTTTATGTTCTGCTTCCCCCTTGCCCACAAAGTGGAAAGTATATCTGGAATTCATAGTCAAGGTCGATATTCGTTATGTCAGTCAACATATCTTTTAAGAATGTGATCTGTATCTCCTTCATATATCTCAACAATATATTATATATTTTATATTTATATTTATTTAGAGATATTTTATATATGGAAATACATAGATATGTTTTATATATAAATTTTATATGTATATTTAACAATTGATATTTATTATTATATTATATAAATGATAATATTGATTTAATATCTTATATTATAATATTATATTCGTCTATTTATATATTATATTGTATCTTATATTATAATTTATTATTTATTCCTTTTCTAAGATATTTTTGTTATTTATTATTAAATTGAATCTTTCTCAAAAGGGGGACATGACACGAGTTTTAATCAGCAATCAGGACACTTAACAATGACTTCATTTGATTAGGCAGTGACTCTATCTAAAAGATCGTCCTTGAAGATAATTAAAGAATTATTGGACAGCGATATTGAGCAATATACGTCATACAAAGCAAAGACAGCGATAACCTTTTAGCAGCACGTATCTAAGAATACAGATTAAGAAAAGCAATAACAAAATGGACTAAGTCAGTTTATGGAGACATTGACCTCATTCCAAGAAGTATTACAGTGAATATGGACGGTGATAGAAGTTTTCACGTAATCTATTAG
Organism: Chamaecyparis obtusa; assembly: GCA_027943335.1. Classification (NCBI taxonomy): domain Eukaryota; kingdom Viridiplantae; phylum Streptophyta; class Pinopsida; order Cupressales; family Cupressaceae; genus Chamaecyparis; species Chamaecyparis obtusa. Next base: position 407,725 of record BSBK01001133.1, read on the forward strand.
ATGTCTTACCCTAAGAAGAGTACAATTAATATTGATGCTAATTAACAATAATATTAGTGTTTCGGCTAACCATCGGATTATGCAAAAGCAGCGGTTTAAGAGTTTATGTAACCAATGATGGTCAAAGATTAATAGGTAAACAATTATAGCTATCAGCAATAGCCATCAACTGTGTTCCATGGGGACACGTCCCCTACCTTGGAACCCCCATTCCCATCCCACGTGTAATGTCCCCTTTTCTAGCTCCTTAATTCATGATGTGTCGTTAGCCCGATTTGTGAGGGTCTCGAGGGCTAACCAATACTTTACAGGGATCGGAGAGGGATTTGGCCTAGGCATTTCCAGTTTCAGGCCAATCGAAGTTGTTCTGACAGGTTTTCAAATAGTTACTATTTATAGTAAATCAGCGAGGTTCAGTATTTATGGCATTTCAGTATTGGACTTGGAACGTCTCATCAAGCTCTTTCCAATGAGCTATTATACATGATGTTCCAAGTTCGATTGCGATTTTATTTTAATGCCTCAAGATTTAAATAGTTTATTTAATAAAGTGACAAATATATTAAAGTACATTTTATTAAAGTCACTTTGTTATTTAAAAGTGCATTTTATTCATCAAGTGGGAAAGAGAAAAGTGATTTATCCCACATTGGCAAGATGAAAGGGGAAGCTTATGGAAAAGTGTTTTAAAAAGAGGGGAAGCCTCTCATTTTCAGCAAGCTTGAATATCATATGAAATTGGAGAAATTGTGGAGATTATTCGCAGGGCTTGGAGGATGCAAACCCTCTATGCTATCAATCTTGACACCATTGAAAGATATGGTCTTGGGATTTGTTTCTTGAGCTTCAAGTTAAATCAGAAGTTTGTAGTTGAGTCGCCATTATCCAGCTGCCCAGAAGAATCGTTGGAGTTGCATAGCCAAGCTGTGAGACATTATTATTGCTGCCATTTTACTATAGCAGTGGGTTTCTGTAGCAGCGAGTTACTGTAGCAGTCTGTATTATTGTAGCAGTGCGTTACTGTAGCAGTGGGGTTACCGTAGCAACAAGTTACTATAGCATCTCCAAAATTATTAACACTTGTAGCTGCAACTTACTCATCTGAGTAATGGGTATGAATTGTTATTTGAATATATAGCTGTCATAATGTGCTGAGTTTAATGAGAAGGGAATCGTAGCTGTTGTATTTGCAAACTCTGATTATCTGACAAAAAGTTCATTGATATTAGTTGTCTGTTGAATGAAATTTGATTGAAGTAATCACTTCTAGTGTTATGCTCTATTGGTTCTTGTTAGTATATCGTTTTGTGTTGCATCCTATCTTGCATTTCATATGAAGCACAAACAAACTTAAGGAGCCTCTAAACAGAAACAGACCGGTAACTTAAAAGAAATTAGTTGCAAGCCAACTGTTTGACAAAATTCCTAAGAAGAAATAGACATTAAAAAATAACAAAACAAGGCAGCCCATTACAGTGGTATCAAAGCAGTGTATCCTGCCATCCTGGTGGGTACAAAATGATTAGACTGTGATATGACAGATTGCAGTATGCAACCGAGGACTTATCATTATACTTCATGCAGGAACAAGATAGGTTTAGAATGATAGGAGGATCCGGAAGAAAACACAATTATAGGTGAAGGGAACACAGGATATATAGGTGAACAGGTCACGGGGAATATGGGTGAATGAAGAGATCCAAGTGAAGAGAGATTTATGAACTTATTGGATGCACTAGTTCAACACATCAACAAGCAGAACAAAGAACTCAACAACAGAAGCAGCAATTGGACCTTTTGACTAAGATGATGGCTCGACAGATGGGGTTGATAGAATTGAAGCAAAGCTATCAAAAACAAAGTGAGGGTTGTCAAAATTATAAAGAGAGTTTGGAAAATTTAAAGTACTTGCGTGAGCATCCGGGATGGTTAAGATCCATCTTAAAAAAGAAAGAAGTAAATGAAAACGACTCTTCTAGTACAAGAAACAATGAGAAACAAACAAATGAAAAAGGGTTCATAGCAAATCATTCGAATGGAGATAGTGCCTTGATACATAAAGACCATTCGGTAGAAATTCAAAAAGATCCTTTGGACATGCATGGAACTATTTTTGATGAGTTTGTGCATGAAGGGAAAGACAAAACATCAGCCTTGGGATTGAGTTTAGATATTTCCAGTGATGATGGTTCGGAAAGATATAGATTGGATGATCACACAGAACCTTTGGAGAGGAGTGTTTATGAAGACATCAGTGCTAGTGAGTTTGGGAGTGACTATTATCAAGTCAGCCTCACATAAGGACTCCCCTTGATGTGTCACTAGTACAGTATTATCCTTTAAAGAACTTCTGATGCATTATTAAATAGATGGCTTGCTTTATGAGAATCTTAAGAATCGTGTCATTGAGAAGGTAAATATCTGTACTTTAATAATAAGCTCTAGCAACCTAGATATGTTGCTTTTGTTGATCACTTAGATTGATACTTCATTCTAAGAGTTGCATTTCCCTCATCAACCATTACTCGCAAATATTTCTATCACAATTCCTTTGACATCAATGACACCACCTATGATAATGATCTTGCTTATGTACCTTGACATTAATGACAATGACTCTTTTCGCCTTTGATATCAATGACAACTTGTCTATGATATTGTCTTACCTTCTTGACATCAATGACAACATTTCCAACAATGTTTTATTAAATAATACTGTCATATTGATATAAGGCTCATCTCCGTTGACATTTAGAAACTTGCTTTTATGTATTTTGTCTTTAGTAAGTTTTAGGAAGTTTACTTTTTGTCTTTCGTGTTTCTATTCTTAATCATTTCCGTTATGGAAAGATTGTCATGTATTCTCTTTTTAAGGAGCCTTCGTCTCCTTTGTTAATATCAATTCAATCAATTATCATTTAATGATATCGAAGTGATTCAGAATTTTTTGACCATTTTTTTTAAATTTGTGGGTATTTACCTAGAATTTATTTCCAGAAATTTTTTGAATTGATATTTTATGAAATAAAACACGGGTTTCTTTTCAGCAAAATTTGAAAGGTTTTGTTGTGAGGTTTTCACACCATCACCCCATTCCAAATGGGGACCCCCTCTTTTTGCCTGGCAGTAGGTGTTGATAGTTTAGTTTCCCTTGGTTCGGTGGTGGTTTTGAGATCTCCAAGCTAGGGAGATGAGATGGAGCAACTTTTGTTCATCTTTGAGCCGAACCAATGCATCTCCTAAGCATGAAATCCGATTCTTACTCAAGGGATGAAAGGAGATCGAGTTGAGAGTCTGAAATTGGTTTGAGTGAAGTGAATCCGAGTTGTAAACCAAGTCTTTTCAACTGATAAAGGATGAAGTGAGAGGTCGAAATTGGAGAGCATGGTAAAGGAAAACACTTGGTGAGAATTGAAATGGAGAAGAACAAGATAAGAGAGAATACTTGATGAATTGAGATGAAGACAAGGATGATGAAGATGGTGGCCAAAGGAGAGGTCAATCTGATGCAAATCATGCAACAATAAAAACATGAAGTGTTGGAACTTTGATGGAGAATAAATGAGAACAAGTAATGAACGAGGGAATAAAAACGCAAGTTAAGAGTGAAAATGAAGCTCCAAGTCCAAACCTTGGCAGCAAGGAAGGAACAAGGAGTGGTCGGATTCCGCCCTTTCCTATCCACTCTTGGACGAAGACCATGAAATTTATCAACCTCAAGTTGGCAAGGTTTCTCAATTCCTCGGGCTTTGTTGCACCAAGAACATGTAAAATCAAGGGGAAACTAGTTTTTCTCTCCAAGTTTGATCGAATTTGAGTGGCCAAAAAGCAACAAAAGGTGAAATCAAATTCTTCAAAAGAAGAAAATATCCAATCATGGTCTGCAAGGTGAATGAAATTGATCAAGGCTGAGAAGTCAAGGTGAAATTGTTGAGAAAGGAGAATGAATTTGAAACAAGTTTGAGTTTAAATCACAGGAAAACAGTAAACTTCAGGTCTGAACCCTTGGCAAGTGCAAAAGAGAGAGGGACAAGAAGGTGGCGGATTCTGCCACCCTCTTGTCCACTCATGGATAACACACCCCAAAATTCTGCCTCTTCCTCTTCAGGTTTAAATCTCAGCTCGACACATTAACTTGCCTCCTAGGTCATTTAAGGGGTGAAAACCAGTTGTTTTATAGGTAAAATGATTTTTTTAGGGGCTGCGAATTGCAAACCTGGGCACAAAAATCAGAATTTAGAAGACAAATCATATCAGATTTAAGCCTTAAACGCAAAAACATTGAGACTCTATCAAGCTTAGAGGCTAAAAGTCATAACCTTGTGGAGAAAAACCAAGTGAAAGAAGAATAATCCCTTGCAGGCCTGAAAGTATAAACTCAAGATTTTCTTGACAAGTAGTAAAGTATGGAGCTTTGACAAAGGTTATAGATACATTTTGATAGACTTTTCATCTAGGAAGTTCATTCTAAATCGGTATTTTGTCTTAGAACTACAATCTGATTTGAAGAATTCTAAAGGTTCATTCCATTCATAATTGAAATTTATTGAGATTGGTTTCAAGTACATTGTCTTCATTCTTTTGGTTTTGAATGTTTGATCTTAGAACAAGAAATATGAAATCCAAGCTTTGACAAGTGTTGTCCTATTTTGCAAGGTGAAATGAAGATGGAGAATTTGAAGAAGAGAAGTGGCTATGGAAAAATTCAAGGTGGAGACTTCATGCAAAGGGGTGGTTCGAGATTGAGGATAAGGTGAAGATGCAAATTCAAGGTGGACATCAACACACCAAGGGAATGAACAAGTCTACAAGCAAAGAGGAATTATCATCAAATTGAATTTCTATCAGAAATCCAAGTTCAAGATTCAAGTACATGGAATACCATCATCACTTCTACAGGTTCAAGATCATAGCAATGAGAAAATTTCCAAGATATAGAGAAAATTTGAAGATGAAGCAATTTGGGAATATGAGCCATCACAATTGAAGGCTTGATAATGTTGAGTATCAAGAGATATTTTCTCATCACCAAGGGATCGATCAAGTCTATGAGATAAGTATGCTAAGGTGGCACCCATTCATCTTCAACCAATCAGAAGCTCTAGTTGCATGTGTCCAAGCTCATTCAATCAAATTATGCCAAGTGTATATATGAAGTCCACTTCATGTTCTTACCTAACCTATTTTCTAATTGGCCAATTAAAGCAATGCAATTTTCTCATTGGCCCACAAAGTGGTGTTTTCATTGTATTTGGTCAAGCATTTAATGCTTGTAGTTGTTAGTTGGATTAGGGCTTTATTGGATGAATCTAAGCCCTTGATGTTGAATTGATCTTGGTCATCCCTTATAATTGAACTACTATAAAAGGGCAAAGCCTTGTCATTTGTAAAAGGGGAGACTTGTTGAGATTGTTGAAATGATACTGCCAAATTGTTCTTAATTCATTGTCGGTTGTCATAGTGAATTGATTGTATCATTTTGGAGTATTGTATGTTTTCTACATTTCTTCACTTACAGTAGATTTTACTTCATCTTGATTAGTAGTGTTTAGTTGAGTGGAAGATATTTTGGATACATCTTTGTGAGACTTACATAAACCGTACCTCTAGTTGTTTGCTAATTGGAAGTTTGCCTTGTGTGGTCAACTACCATATTTATAAGATTTACTTCAATTATTGCTTGCACATTGATATGCATAGATGGTGTTAATGGAATGGTAATAGTTTGAACGACTTATATTTACCTTAGGAGATCACACTAGCTTGGTTGATGTTGATGGCTAAACTAACTCTAGTAGAGTCACAAAGACATTCATTATCTCTTCCACTCTAGGACTAGAATAGCTTTCTTAACCCTTTCCCTTTGTAGTTTGTTTGGTTGGAAGTAGTTGAAGTCCATTGGATGATCAATGTAAGTCCCTTTATAATACTAGCATATAACATCATTACAAGTGAGTGAAAGTCCACGATTAGAAGGAACCTTGGGGTTGTCTCATTTGATCACACAATCCATATAACATTGTTTAGCATATGAGCTTCTGTTTGCCCACTGGGGTAAACTTAGTAATGCATAGACATAGTACAGGAAATGCAATAAATACAAAATATATCAAAGAACAATAGATGCTTTCATTAATTATTCCAGACTGGCAAGTACATTTACATCATAAGGATAATACCATAATGTCCCGTGTCCATCCTCCGAGAGGGTAAATAAACTACCCGAAGGGCCACGACCAAAACGTCATGACGCAACGGTTTACCTCTCGGTCACTAACGACCGAGGCTAACATCACACTTAATTAACATATTAACCGGTACATTCAAATATCCCGACAACAACTTCCTTATTCAAGAGAGAGTTGGAGATTTGGTATTTCATTCGGAGTACTAAGTATTTCATTTTGCATGTTGTAGTGGTCATAAAACTCACATCAACAGGTTTTTCATTGAATCTCTAAGTAGAGAATTGTGGCATTTGTTTTGTGAATTTGAAAGTTTTTTGAGAATCAAAGCATCTAGTGCGTAGGATTTTTTCAGAGAAAAAAAGTTTTAAAAAATCGCATTTTTTATGTCCGAGGTTCGTGGTTTGGGCCCCATTTTTTCTGACTTTTGTCCTGCGAAGAACGAAGGTCATTTATGTTGTTTCTCCTATGCGACAACTCAGCTAAGGCACACGACTTGTGTTTCTTTTCTTTGCAAGTGCCATTTGGTTCTTTTATGCACCATTTTCACAAGTTTCTCATCAATGTTTGTGCCATTTTTAAAGGAAAGGTGCTGTGTTCAAGACGCAATTTGGAGGCCATGGCTTGGAGGGCTATGATCTGTGCAGCCCGTGTAACCTGCATTTTTTCTTTGACCACCACCTGCAGATGAGCTGCAATAGTTTTTGTTGTTCTTTTCCAAAACTGTGGTCTCTCCTATGTGCGCCTAGGGGTTTTGACAAATTTTCAGACCTAGGTTTTTTCTTATCATGTATTTCTAGCAGATCTTCTACTCACCAAAGGTTTTTTCCCAATTTTCCACAAAATTGTGAGTTATCATTTGCAACTAGGGGTGCTGAGCCTGAAGCCAGAGTTTTGTTTTTGACTTATTTTTGCAATAAAATCAGGGGTTTTTTCATTCTGACTTCAAAAATCAGTTTTTTCAAAATTCGTACTAGCTGTCATTGGAGGTTTTTTACTGATTTTTGACAAAAGAATCAAATTCAAAGCTTTTTCAGAGGTTTACCTCATTTTTAATGTCATTGGAAAATGGGAGGGATGGTGTCGTTGACCAACATTATGTTGGAAAGCAATCAGCACATCAACAGCAAGAGTTCCAACATGTGGAAAAAGCGCATGCTCTCTAGTTTGAATACTGGTGCCTAGATCAAATTTTTCTAGGTAACACTACTCGCCCTACAATGGCAAGAAAAGAATAGTACAAGTTTGATGTGCATAATCGAGAGGCGGTTGTGCTACTAAAGTTATCAATCATCGACAATATGCTTCTAGAGGTGTCGTCTAGCAAGGCTACTGCAGAGATTTGAACGCACCTGAAGAGTCTCCATAATACGTCAGACAAGACCAGTGCATTCTTTCTGAAGAATATGTTGTTTCCCATCATGATGGACAATAAGAAGTATTTGCAAGAGCACCTTATGAAGATCAATGATATTCGTGATCAACTGGAGGCCACTAGTCGCAAAATGGAAGAAGAGGATATGGAAGAAAATGATATGAGCACTTCACCGAAACTCTCAACATTACATCCACTAATGTTGACCTATAGTTTGATAAATTGTGCAATAAGCTCCTATAGAAAACCAAGTGGAGACAACAGTTTGGTAGCAATAGTGACTTGGCCAGTGTGGAAAGGGCATTTACTACCAAGGACAAAAACAAAGACAATTCCACTCAGCAGAAAGGACTAAGCAAATCTGACAAGAATTTCAAGAAGAATATCACGTCACTTTTGTGGTAAACTTGGTCATATACAACAGTTTTGCAGAAATTGGTTGGTTGACCACAAGTCCAACTAGAGAGAGTCTCGGAAGCAGGCTCATGTTCCAAAGCATTCTTAAGAGGAGTCAGCCTTCTATGCATTTGTGTCCAAATGACATGCAAATTATGTCAAGTTTACCATTAAGGGAAGGTATTAAAATAATATTGCAATATTGATATAATGGTCATCTTAGTTGGTGGTTAGAAATTTCCTTTTATGTCTTTTGCCTTTAGCTAGTTTTAGGAAGTTTTCTTTCTGTCTTTTGTGTTTCTGTTCTCAATTGTTTTCATTATGGAAAGATCGTCCTATATTCTCTATTTAAGGAGCCTGCATCTCCTTTGTCAATAATGATTCAATCAATTATCATTTTAGTTTAGGTGAATTTTATGAAGAAATAGATTTCAGGTGTGAAAGAGTCAAAAAAATAACAGATCCAAAAGGTCTTTCTTTACATCATTTGATAAAAAAAAAGTTACATGGAAGATGGAACAAACTTAACACATCCCTTCATTGTGTTTCCTATGCCTTCAATCCTAAGTGGCATAATACACAGGAGACCTATAAGAGGGCTCCAGATGAGGATAGAGAGGTAATGAAAAGATTTTGGATGTTTGAGGTGAGGATGCTTCAATTGTGAGGATTCGATGGAATAAATTCTCATGTGGGCATGGTGATTTTTCTTCACTAGAAGCTTTATATGATATGTGAGCAAATAAAGCCCCTATAGAGTGGTGGTGGAGCCATGGAGTACCCCTGAATTGCAATCATCATGGAGAAGCTGCATCCATGGTACATGAAGTGGTTTAACTAGATGGCCTTAATGAACTACCCCCAGTTCTACTACCTAAGAGGAACCTGAGTTTGAGAGTGATGATTAGTTGGATAGCACCATAGCTAAGGACCTTAATATGGATGATCCAAACTTTGAACAATGGACAATAGATTTCTGACTTTTGTTTCACGTTTGTGTATCAGCATCAAAGTATCAATATTTTTGAATTTCAAAATGCAATGATAATCTAGTATGAAATATGTAGTGTGAGTTTTGAACTCTTTGACACAATGACATTTAACATTTTGATTTGTGTATTTAAACTTTGAAGTTAATGTTCTTGTTTTCGAAGTTCTAAACTTCTATGTTATAATATTTTTGGAAATTATTAAATTATATTAGAAACAATTGGCATCTCCAAATACCCTCATCTCCTTTTTTGAAAATGAGTTGTACCAATACCGGTACCAGTCTCCAAGTACCCCTATCTCCTGGTGACCTTGATGGTATGTAAATATATCCAGGACTGCACGATAATTGGATGACTATCATCTTTTGCTGGTTATTAGTCTCAGTCCAAATATGTATTTTTATATGGCCTTACAGGCTCATATATTGTAAATTGCTTAGTTAAGTATTTTGAAGCATAAAAAAATAATAATGATTCTTCTCTTCCTATCCATTCACAAAAAAGGGGGGGGAAAGTAGAAACCAAATATTTAACACGCTCAAGAGATGAAGAGCATTAACAAGAATAACAATCAGAAACTGAATGCAAGAAACGAATTCTCTATCGAAGAGTATTAACAAGTGTTTAATCAAGTTCAAGACGTGCATGTTTCTACCTTTAAACGAGTGAACTCTTCATGTATGGCCGGATCAAGTAGTAACCTACGTGCCTGCAGAAGTAAAAGAAGCATGAGCAAAACTGATAAATCTATAAAATGAAATTCCTTAAAATTTGATATGCTAAATTGAAAAATTCCACAGCTATAATATTTCTTAGCAACCAGCATTCAAAGGTCAGACCAAAACTAAGTGTTCAAAGACTTCATGGATACAAAGAATGAATATGCAACCAAACAACAGTATCTTAGTAAGTAAAAGCTGAGAAATTAAAATCATGCCCTAGAATGGAAAAGTAAGAAAGGACAATAATACAAATTTAAAAGCCAATCATTGCTCAAATTCCGAGAAATTTTCTTTCATATTTCAAGGTCCTCTACATATTTAAGAAAGGGGGGGACACAAAAGTTCAAATTCACTAAATGTAAGGTTACATGGCTTTGAAGCTATGATGGAAACATAAAATACTAGTGTGACGGGTATGGCTGGCATGTGTGTGTGTACACAGGGACCTCTATATTTGAGAAAGCAAGGCACATCAAAGTTCAAATGCACTCAATGCAAGGTTGCATGGCTTTGAAGATATGATGGAGACACAAAATACTAGTGTCACCCCACAGGGGTATGGCTCAATCTATGTGTACAAAACAAAATGAAAAGAATAAAAAACACTAAATTTATTATATAACTTTTGGGAGCAGACATACACTACTTCAGAAATAAAAGTTACAACAAGCATAATGCAACAAGAAGAAGCTTCTTTGTTTTAATATTGAGTTGCATTGACCTAATTTGTTCATTTATGGATATTAACATAGTTTCTTTCTTTCTTTGTACCATCTTAGAGTCCATATCCTTTATAAAAGCCTATTTTTAAGGCAAATAAAATCAGATTCTTTCATAGGTCATAACTTTACAACTTGTGATGGTACAGTGCCTAGTATAGCCATTACTAATTGTGTGAATAGAAAAGCTTTAGGAGCTTTTATTAAAATTCTATAAGGACAAAAACGTCTATTTTTCTAGGAAAAGTCATTTGATTTTTCTTACCAGTTTGCAAGGGGTTATTACCAAACACAGATCTTTTATAAAATGTGATTAAGAACTTAAAGACATTGTAATGCCAATTGGTATTTCCTAATATTAGATTGTTGATGTTTATAGCTTCGATCAGATAAAATGATCATAATATTATGAGAAAATAAATAAGCAATATATTAATATATATATATATATATATATATAATGATGGACATTATTATTATATTAATATACAAACTTATAATATTAGAATAAATAAACATCATTAATGTTCAACCTTATTAATACCATTTTGTATCGGTTATATTTAACAATATGAGATAATATCACTCTACATTATATATGCATATTAATATATATAATATTAATGATGTTAATATTATATATATTAATATACATATATAAATGTATATTACATTTGATCAAGTTATATTTCATTTAGTGATCAATATAAATATCGATTTATGAATACCGATTTACATTGGTAAACATTTATATTGAACTCCGATAAAATGTCAAGTATGCCGATTATTATCGGTGAAGACATTTACTATTATCAACCCCGATTACTGTTGAGTGATTATCGCTGAGTATTGGTGATACGAATCAGTATTAAATGGTAAGTATAAATGAGAGTCACGTAAATGTTAAGACGTGACTCATTGATGAGTCACGTCTTACCATTTACGTGACTCCTCCACTTGCCAATATAAATGTTCATTAAAATAAGACTTTGAGATATAGAAAAAATACATCGGGCAATACATTCGGATTAAGTGTGACTGCAAAGCAATTTACTACATCCGTTTTGAGCAGCCAGGGAAATACGATAATTGATAAGTGTTAGGTGTATCAATCAGTACGAAGTATATACATCAAATATTACAATTCTCTCGTCTCATTCTGCAGAATATTTATATTAACATATTTATATATATCTATTACTATATCAGTAATAAATATATATAAGTAATAGATATATATATATATATTGTGATTAAATATATTACACATATTCAGGTTATATATAAGAAAATTTAAAAGCCATATACTCTTGATATTAAATTTAACATGGTATCAAAGCCAGGTTCATTCGTTGAAGCCTAACCGCTTGAAGGAAGATTCGATTAGATTGAAGGAAGATCAAGATCAGATTTTTGGAAATCTCAGAATGGCAAATGGAATGAGACTAGAAGACAGACTTGAAGGTGCCTCCGATTTTGAATCATGGAAACTTTGAATGATGTTGGTATTAAGGAAGAATGAGCTAAAGACAATAATAGAAAATCCTCTTAAACCTAATGAAAATGATGAGAAGAATAAATGGGAATAAGATAATACTAGAGCAATGGAATTATTAGTGGATGGAGTGAAAAATCATCTACTACCTATCATCACAAAGTTAGACTCTGCTTATGACATGTTCAAAGCCCTAGAAAACATGTTTGAGATCAACAACACCAGCAGAAATCTTACTCTTAAAAATCAACTCTCTAATATTAAAATGAGTAAAGGAGAGACTATCACCTCATATTTTATGAGGATAACAGAATTAAGAAATCAACTCTCTTCTATTGGTCACATTTATGATAACTCTAAATGGGCTCCCTATCTCATGGGAAAACTTTAGACAAGGTGTAAGTGCTCACACCAAACTCCCCAAATTTGATCGACTAAAAGCCAACTACATTCAAGAAGAGTATAACCTGAAATCCAGAAGAATCATGGAATCCACAAAAGAAGATGTTCAGGTTCTCGTCACTAGTTCAAAAAGGAAAAAGGGCAAGAAGTCATATGATCAACAGTCGTTCAAGAAACCAAGAGACCTCTCTTCAATGCAATGTTTTAGATGTGACAAATATGGTCACACTGCAAGAAAGTGTCCTGACAGACTTAGAATGCAAGCTTCTCTTGCTGAAGTAAATAATTCAAATGTATGTGGAGAGAAATATGTATTCAAGATACCTTATGATTGAGAGGGAGTTCACTGATCAAGATAGAACACTTCTGAGGTAAACTTGAAATGATTATTGATTATTTATTAATGTTATTTTATAATTATATGGACCCTATGTAAATCATAAGGAAGTGACGACTTCCAAATGATTATCACTTGTATTTGTTAAAGTTATTGGAAGGTGACGATCTTGCAATAACTTTCTATTGTGATAGATATTTTTGTAATGATCTAAACAGATCTTAATTGTGGATAGAATTGCCGATGGAGGCAATCCACACCGAAGCTCATGAGTTTGTGAATAGAATCGCCAATGGAGGCGTTTCACATGAGAGCTTGTGGATAGAATCGCCGATGGAGGCAATCCACACTGAAGCTCATGAGTTTGTGGATCGAATCGCCAATGGAGGCAATCCACCAGGGAACAAACTTTCACAATTTATGAGCCTATTGTGATTTACATTTTATCTTCCCTAGCTAAGAGGGAGTGTTGATGTTTATAGCTACGATCAGATAAAATGATCATAATATTATGAGAAAATAAATAAGCAATATATTAATATAAATACAATGATAAACATTATTATTATATTAATATACAAACTTATAATATTAGAATAAATAAACATCATTAATGTTCAACCTTATTAATACCGTTTTGTATCGGTTATATTTAACAATATGAGATAATATCATTCTACATTATATATATGCATATTAATATATATAATATTAATGATGTCAATATTATATATATTAATATACATATATAAATGTATATTACATTTGATCAAATTATATTTCATTTAGTGATCAATATAAATATCGATTTATGAGTACCAATTTACATTGGTAAACATTTATATTGAACTCCAATAAAAGGTCAAGTAAGTATGCCGATTATTATCAGTGAAGACATTTACTATTATCAACCCCGATTACTGTCGAGTGATTATCACTGAGTATTGGTGATACGAATCAGTATTAAATGGTAAGTATAAATGAGAGTCACGTAAATGGTAAGACGTGACTCATCGATGAGTCAAGTCTTACCATTTACGTGACTCCTCCATTTGCCAATATAAATGTTCATTAAAATGAGACTTTGAGATATAGAAAAAATACATCGGGCAATACATTTGGATTAAGTGTGACTGCAAAGCAATTTACTACATCCGTTTTGAGCAGCCAAGGAAATACGATAACTGATAAGTCTTAGGTGTATCAATCAGTACGAAGAATATACATCAAATATTACAATTCTCTCGTCTCATTCTGCAGAATATTTATATTAACATATTTATATATATCTATTACTATATTGGTAATAAATATATATATATTGTGATTAAATATATTACACATATTTAGGTTATATATAAGAAAATGTAAAAGCCATATACTCTTGATCTTAAATTTAACATAGATAACTTGACCATTTTAGTATTAACTACTATCCAGAATACCCTTTTTAAATGCTATTTGTTCAAGGCATCCCACTTCAAAAACACTTAACATACACCTTATGTTTCCTAAACTGATAATGCTATATTTCAAGGTGCTTCAAGTGTTCAAGGTCTCCAAACTCCCTCACAAGGAGATAAATTTTTTTGGGTATGGTCAATATGTGTTTTCCATTATTCTTTAAAAAGTAGCTCAAGGGGACCTAAATTTTTTTGGGTATGGTCAAGACTCAATATGTGTTTTCCATTATTCTTGAAAAAGTAGCTCAAGAATTATCAAGTCCAGAATACAATAATAAACATTCATACTCATAGTATTTATTTGTTGCTATGAAGATTGGCTCAGCCAAATATTCTTCATTAATTTGAACTTGGTTGTATCTTCTTGCAAGATATGGTTTAGAGAAGATAGTGATTCCATTGAGGGCATTGAAAAAAACACTCAACTTATTCAACTTACCAAAAGTCAAAGGCTTTGGCTGCTCCTTCACAACAGTCTTCTCATGTCCAATAACTGTCAATGGAAGGGATGGATAAGCCTATCCCAATAACCACATTGTTTGCAAGGAAGAGAAACTACACCTCCCTTGTTTTATAGTTGTTCAATGGCACAACAAATATGAAATGGAAGACTCCTTTGGATGAACTCGCCTCCAAATGTACTTTCTCAAACAATCACAGTTCAAATGGAAGTTTCCAAAACAATATGTGCCTTTTTCAACTCCTGTATTTTCTCCCCAAAAGTACCAAGTGTCTAGCAAGTATTGTCCAAACGATTCTCTAATAGCCATTCTACAAGAACCCCTCACATCTATTAATGGGAAACTCAAGTTGGAGGCCCTTGCAACCCATCCCAATCTAGTCCCCTCAAAGAGCTCAAAGAAGAAAAAACTATGCCCAAAACCCCTGATATACAACAAAACCATCCTTAGCAGACATTCCAAATACATACACAGACCTAATCAAAGCCCTCCATGCACTAGATAAGAGTCACAACATTTGGAGTCAGAAATTAGGTGAACAGAGAACCCTTGCACCTCCAGAGAACAAATCAGGCTGTAATGTCCTGTCTGAGTTCAGAGTTGGGCTTCACTGCCTGCATATACCCACAATCTTGTTTTCAACTACTAGAGCAGTTCATACGATCTGTACAGTGCTCGAGGAAGGGTCGTACGGTGATAGGAGCTTTCGTACGGTAAAGATAGTGGGTCGTACGATGGCCTTGATTGAGACTATACAGTGGTATGAAACAAGCCTGTATAGTTGTGCAGTCCGTACACGGAGGGAAGAGGGGGGTAGTACGGCTAAGTGAGATGGTCGTACAGAGGTCTATGTGAGGGTTGTACAGATGAGCAAGGTGACCGTATGGTGTATGGTGGACGTTGTTGGGAGAGATTTTGATGGACTATGTGCAGGTCATCCAGGGGAGTAAGTGGTTCGTCGACAATCAAAGCTCCAAGGGTATTGTTTACTCACATCCGAATAAGATTTCCAAACCATACAGAGAATTGATAACACATACAGATTTTCCAGTATGCCAATGATGCCAGAAGTAATATTTGATTCAACAAATATTGCGCGTCAAATTTGCCAAATGTGAAGCCAAGGAAACAAAGCAGAATAGGGTGAGGGTTGACTCCCACCAAAACCGCAAATGCCAAGTAGGGAGGATCTTTCACCTCTGAAATGTAAAAGCATTGAACTCCAAACGGAAATTCGTATATACAAAGAAAATATCAAGTCGCGTGAGAAATACATCCTACACACCAGTCCTAAATACCCATCGGACAAACTCCTGAGGGTGCACAAATAAAGCCAAAATGGTAACAACTACCCCTACACTAAAATAAAAGATGGGCCCAGGACAAACAAAAATCGATTGGGCCCCAAATACAAATATTATTATTTATTTTAATTAATGATGGGGACATTAGAGTCCTCTCGTCTTGAAAATTGCTTGTCCTCGAACAATCGCAAACTAGGGTGTTCCAAAATCTACTCACCTTCCCAGGTGGCATCTTCTAGTGGTAGATTCCTCCAGCGCACAAGAAAGTCTTTGATCGTGCGTGTCCTCAACCTCTTCTCCCGAATATCGATGATCTCAACCAGCTCCAGCACTAACTTCACTTCTTCATCAAGGGGTGGCAGATCCTTTCATACTGTGACATGTTGTCCCACAGCTTTCTTCAAGAAAGACACGTGAAAGACATTGTGGATTCGACTTCCTTCGCCTAGATCCAATTCATAGGCAACCTCACCTACCCTCCTAGTCACATGGCAGGGCCCATAAAAACACGGCCTTAGCTTCTCCTTGCCACATGCCTTTAGAGAGGACGGCAACAAGGTAGCCTCCCTTCACCTTGACACTTTGTCAAGGCATCATACCAGTTGGGAATAGCGCCATGAGATGGAAGATCACGAAAAGATGGTCATGTGCAGTGTAAATTGCCAGAAACAAGAAAAATACATATTCTTGACAACAGATGATCTTCAAGAGGAAAATAATGGTAGCACTTCAAAATTTATTAAATAGATCTTCAATACAAACAATTTTGGACCAATAGCCAAATATAGATTTGTGTCGAATACAGATTTGTTTTCGAATGAAGACTTTCACAAACTCGACACACAATATGAAATATCCGAATGATATTTCCAACGGCAAACTAGGGTGGTTGCTAACCACCAAAACTGCGATCACAGAATAGGATCTTCCACCTCTGAAACTGCGCACATGTCACCTTCACCCTCCAGCCTCCGAAAATACAAAGCAGAGTCAAATACAATCCATGATGATTTACAATGACCAATCATCTCCTTATAAAGGCCTCCAAGAGGTGTCTAGAGATTTACAACAGGCCGACCTTATTTTATTATTTTATTAATTTGGGCCCCTTTTATTTATTAATTAAATTAATTAATTAAAGTTGGAGGTCCTTAAAAATATTATTTATATTCTGGGACCACTTAATTAGTTAATTTAATTAAGTTGCTTTATTAAAATTGGGGACATCACAAATCCTTGCTGCCCAAAGATTGCTTGCCCTCAAGCAATTCGTCATGAAACCATTTGCCAACTACGACGCTTCAAGATCCCAAACCAAGTGTAGATGTTGGTAGCCGGATCACATGCACAAGTAAACCGTCATTAATATTTTGTTGCGCTACTCTAATATAAACATTGCCATGTCCGGAGTCACCAGGATCCCAAAGAAGCCAATCTCATAAAACACATCAATGCTCCGATCAAAAGCCTTCATGCCATCATGCTCATCAATCTCTTTTGGAATCTCATAACTCAGGTTAATCTCACATAGAGTGATTGTAATCATGCACGCCACAACTGAAGAATAAACTCCATATTCAACCAACTGTAGAGATTGCTCCTGCAAATGATCATCGGTCGAGTCTGCATCACCAAGAGGCTGAACAACCACTGGTAGAGCCAGCCCATTCAGAGGGTCACTGATAGAACCCACATTTCCATCAAGTTGATCGACAAAATTTGTGCAAGCATCTTCTTCACCCTTTTGGTTGCCTTGAAGATTTGGATGTATTACATTTAAGGGACAATTGCTGACTCTTTCTTGTCCAAATCCTTATGTGTCTGCGTAGGCATAACTTCATCCTTCGTAGGGCTCACAGTGCTAAGTACCTCATTATTGATCTGCCAACTGAGATTGATGTAGATTCTATCACCTTCCGAGGATGGGTACCTCATCCTCAGATCTATGCAGTCCTCGAGAGATATGTTTGTCTACCATCCACCATCAACCCAATCCTCATTGATTTGCTTCAATGACTCAACCTAATCTTGCTTGATGTGCTTCAGTGACTCAGCCAGGCTGAGCGAATGCATTTCCACCTACTTGATCCTCGGAGCGAAAATCGGCATCAGTGGTCTTTTATTGGTCTAAGGTGTGCATAACATGTTGCCCTTCATTCTTCCATTTTCCATGCGCTTGAGTGTCTTGCCAATCTGCTTTTGTCCTCATGATAGGGTTTCGCAAAGCTTCTCCTGACTTCTTCTTAGCTCCCTCAACATATCCTCCAATCCATCACTCGGTGCCATATTTCTCCCAAAAGGCTGGCAGGATCACCAACTCTGATACCACTGTAATGTCCCATCTGAGTTTGGAGTCGGGCTTCACCACCTACGTATACCCACAATCTTGTTTTCAGCTGTTGGAGCAGTTCGTACGATATGTACAGTGCTCGAGGAAGGGTCGTACGGTGATAGGAGCTTTTGTACGATAAAGACAGTGGGTCGTACAGTAGCCTTGATTGAGACCGTACGGTGGTATGAAATAGGCCTGTATGGTTGTGCAGTCCATAAACAAAGGGAAGAGGGGGGTAGTTCGGCTGAGTGAGGTAGCACTACAGAGGTCTGTGTGAGGGTCGTACGGATGAGCAGGGTGATCATACAGTGTATGGTGGACACTATTGTGAGAGAGTTTGATGGACTATGTGCATGTCATCCAAGGGAGTAAGTGGTTCATCAACAGTCAAAGCTCTAATGGTATTGTTTACTCACAGCCGAATGAGATTTCCAGACCATACTGAGAATTGATAACACTTATACAGATTTGCCAGTATGCCAATGATGCGAGAACTAAGATTTGATTCAACAAAGATTGTGCATCAAATATGCCAGATCCGAAGCCAAGGAAACAGAGCAGAATAGGGTGAGGGTTGAATCTCACCGAAACCGCAAATGCCAAGTAGGGAGGATCTTTCACCTCCAAAATGGCAAAGCACAAGATTCCAAATGGAAGTTCGTATATACAAAGAAAATATCAAGTCGCGTGAGAAATACATCCTACACAACGGTTATAAATACCCGTCGGACAAACTCCCGAGGGTGCACAAATAAAGCCGACACAGCAACACCTACCCCTACACTAAAATAAAAGATGGGCCTGAGAAAAACAAAAATCAATCGGGCCCCAAATACAAACATTATTATTTATTTTATTTAATGACAGGGACATTACATAGACTTGTTAATGGAACATTTGATTCCAAATTCTGAACACAAGGATTAACAAAATGACATCCACAGGACCACTATAGATATGATTTCATCTTTGATAGAATACATTCAAATGGGAAGATTGTGTTTGAACAAGACAATTCGGACAAGCAATTTTATACAATGCATTCCAAGTTGATTTATTTAATAAATATACTACCACTTTACTTTTTAACTATTAGCTGAGTCGCCACAAAACAAAAATGGGTACAGTTCGGATAGGAATACTGACATTTGGGGAGACTAATATACGCACACACAAAATCAATATTTTGTGCATAATCAGCAGAAAATAAACAAAATTCACATATATAATAATGTCACAAATTGACAAATCATGATTTAAATCATGTCTTTTGGACCAAGTAAGCGCATACAAAGTCTCTTGGCAACAGCAGCAGCAGTCAACTTGAGGTTGTCAGAGAAAATTTCATCCATAGGAAGTCTATAGGATGAAAGACAAGTTTTTGGTCCTGTTTGTTTCAGAGTCAAGAATGTGACAGGGAAGTTGAGGGGTATTAGGTTGACAAAGACTTGGCAAGGTCAGAAGTAGGGGCTGGGGATAGATGTGGGTTAAGCTCAATATGTCAACTTTTCTCTCACTAATATAGTGCCATGAAGTCTCCACGGAAAAAAGAACTGGAAACACCAACAAGATTTCTTGGCCTTTTCAATAAGGGCCTGGAATATCTGGCAATCTGAAATGGGCCCAGGACAAAACAGGGAGTGATGATGTCATTTCCTATATCACAAGTTTTTAGAGTGTTTTGCCTCAAGAATAGTTTTTCCACATGATCAAACAAGATGCAGCAGAGCCTCCTCATTTATATAAGATAAAGTCCTATCTGAAGAAAAAGCACAGTGCATCTACAATCATTGAGTCACAACTCTTAAAAAACATTAGTTAACACTACTGTTAAGTATGCTATAAAACAAGAGAAAACATTTATGGAAGATATTGCAAATAAAGATGAACAATCAGAAGAATTTATGACTAGGTGTTTTAGATGCAGACCATGGTATCAGAATATTCACTGGTCAGCCAAGAGTTGTTCAAAGATGATAAATTCATTATCACAAAAATTTGTACTGCCAGAGTTGATACATTCAACAAACAAATCAATCTTAGTATGAAACTAATATGGACCATTTTGATATTATATCAGAACACCACACGGAGCTCAACACACTTGACAACCTGACAAATGAGAAAGAAACCTTTTCATCCTGAAAAAAATTACCAATATTGATTAAATTCCACTGTATGCAAATTACCTTAAGTGATGGAGGCTTCAGTTGTGACTTAAGATCCCGAACAGCTGCCTGTGATTCAAATTCAACGTTGTAAATATTATCATCAATGCTCTAGATTAAAGTATAACTTCTAGCTCTTAAAATAATAATATTTCTTGAAAATGGAAAAAAAGAAAAAGCCACACATACAATGAATCTGATTTTACAAGCTATTCAAATTGATGAGTCAAAAAATTTATCACTTGCTTCACTACCAACAAGAAACATTAAATAAATCTATATTCATTAAAAAAAGGTCAATTTCTAGATTTAAAAAAAAACATTAATCACTAGCATCATATATGTTCAATTGCAATCAGAAACTGCAATGCCAAGTTTCAAGCTGAACCAAAAGAAACTGCAAAGCAAAAGACCAACGCCGAAGATGTCGTGCCAAGGCCCATGAACTTGCTTCCCAAAACATTTCGTCCCCTAAGACACCTAATGATACTTTGATCCCATTTGACCAAACTTTGACCACTCAAGAGGAAGAAAATCCTAAAAAAATAAAGTTGTCTAAGCATGATAATTGTTCTTTTTGCATTAAAGATCCTATCCTAATTAATTTAGATGATGATACAAATGATAATGTTGTTGATGCTAACAATGATGATGCAAATAATGTTGATTCTAATGATTTTCATGATATGAATGAGGTTATTGAAATCACTCGTGAACTTTCTTCAAAAATTCCGAAAGCATTAACCTAGCTCCTAGTGACAAACAAAGTGACTCGTCATTAAAGCATGCCCCTTGTTTGGAACTCACAGTAGCTCCAGCTACCGTGCTTGTTGTTGCACCTCTTGAATCTTGTCCACAATCCCTAGGTGATGTAAGCAAGATTGGGAGGCTAATAATTTCTTGACTAGCTTAGCTTGTGCAGTGGATTCTTTTGTGTATTTTCTTGTGCGTATTGTTCTTCCCCAGTGATCTGTTGCTTGTTATAGTCTTTGTGTTATGTTAAGCTCTTTTGGATGACCCTTGTTGCTCTGTTGGCGCAAAGTGATAAAGTGACTAAACTTGTCGTGACATTCTTCTATGTGTATCTCAATTCTTCTATATGTTGTACATGTGCTATTGTTGTAAATGTGCCTTTGTGTTGTCTACTTGGGGACAATGCAAAGCATTAAGATCTATCTCTCTTTTTTGTTTCCACAATGTTGACCAAAAAAGACTTTTGTTTGTTCATCTTATGTGCTCTTCTTCCATTGTGCTTGTAGTTCCACTACCTTTGGGGGATGAGGTCAATTCATTGCAATTATAATTGATATACATGAGCTATCAAGCACACATATTAACCCCAAAGTTAGTGGATCCCTTATGTGGTCTCTCTCTTCGTCATGTGCTCTATTCCCTCAATTTGTCCTTGCTTGGGGGCGTATCATTGCGGCAACATAATTGTCTTTTGGATGCATGTATGCTACCTTAAAGCTATTTCTCCCAAAAAGGCATACACAATCACTTCTATGTGGGGGCATACACTATGCTCTTTGTTACACTTTATGCACACACCACAATCAAATTTTGCATTTACTTTTTTTAAATTACTCAGTGAACTACGCCTTTTTCTTTGTAATCTTCTCTTGCAAATTTCCTCACATACAATACTTTGCTTGGTTATCCTTTGAGGTGAGTTAACTAGCATAACACAATTTGCTAAACTACTCAAATTCTCCTTTGCACTATTCTCTCTACATGACTCATAGTATGTTTAACCTTACTAGGCCAGCACAGTCATGCCTTTTCTCTCTCTTTATCTTCATGTGTTGCTCCTTTTGCCTTGTTATTAAGTTGATAAGGTCCTCAGTCACTTGGGGGTTTGGTGTTTCCTTGTCCCCTTTACTTTGACAAAAGTTTCCAATGTTATGATCTACTTTACCAAGAGTACGAATGCATATTCATACTCCCACTAAAATGAGGGCTAAATGTAATGTCGTAAATTGCATCCTATGCAATTTCTTGCTCACCTAGGCCCTATCTTAACATTCCTAGCCTCTCATGCCAATAGGGAAATAGGCCTAAGAGTCCTAGTTTGTAAGCATATACTAGAAACCCTATTTCACCTTCATTATAGTTGGGTTGGACATATTGTTTTTTGCCGATCTCCACCATCATCATTCTTTGTCAAGGATTTCTATTTTTTTTTTCTTAAGAAAAAAGCCATATTATATCATTATTGGGCCTCAGAAAAGTTAGATTGGTTGGATCAAATATAACTTTTCTATTCCAATCTAAACCACCATCACCCTTTATCTATGCAAATAATGGGGTATATTCAAGCATTATTTGTGCAGATTCTTATCTAAAATCCAATGCCTACCATCACTAACTTTAAACTACGTACTAGTTCGGATATAGATCTTGGTTCAGGTTCATAGATTTGTTTCATAATTCTATGAAAGAGTTGAGCAGTAGTGGCAATGTTATTAGTGAAAGAGTTGAGTAGTAGCGGTAATGTTATTACCTCGCTTATTTCAGCAAGGGCCGAACACTTGTCCTCTTTTCAAGATATATCCGTAATGGTAACTGTATATTCAATAATGAAAACAGACTTATATTATATAGGCAATTACATTATGATGTTTCTAAAAGAAATAAATGTAAACAAAAGTCAAAAACAGAAACTAACTAAACTAAGATGACCATTAAAGAAACATTACAATATTTAATACCTCCCTAAATATTCATCATTCAAACTACCCTACAAAAGACATAATCTACAAGTCTTTTGGTCATGAATGCATAAAAGGTTGCCCCCTTCTGGTCATGAATCCATAGAAGAATTCTCTACAAAATGAACCTATTGTTGAGACCCTCCCTGATTCTGCAAAACTTCTGAAAAATTACCAAAATAACCACAAAACTTCCAACATGATGTTGGAAAACAAAACTATCCCTCCCTGTAGTGAGTGACACCGAGTTCAGCTTCTGAAATCATGATTTTGAGGGAAAATGGCTGAACCATTTTACAAATGAGCACTAGACCCAAAACAAACTGCAAGAAACCACAATTTTTGTGGAGAAAGACCAACAAACCCTTCTAATGATTTTTTCGGAAAAAAATCAGTAAGCCCTAAGGAGTCAAGGACCAACAACACCAATCATGATTTTTTTGGAAAAATAAGAAAACCCAGAGACTATTTTTTAGGAGAAAATCAAAAAAACAAACAAATTTTGAGGAGAAAAATAGATCAAAACCCAAATACTGAAACACCACTCATGATTTTAGAGGAAAAAATTAGAAAACTCTCTTGCAAATAAAGATCCCACAATTTTCGTGTGAAGAAATCGTGCAAAAAACGAAATAACGCTGATGATTTTTAGGAGAAAATCAAGTAAAACCCAAATATAAGTTTTGAGGAAAAACTTATAAAACCAGGTAAAACCCAAATATAAGTTTTGAGAAAAAAAATCAAGCCAAACCCATTTACAAACAAAATTACGATTTTTGGGAAAAAATCGCACAAAACCCACAATAATCTTTTAAGGAAAAAATTATAAAACCCCAGAATAATTTTCATAGAAAAAATTATAAAACCCCTCCAAAAAGTTTAAGGAGGAAAATTATAAAACCCATCCATGATTTTTTAGAGGAAAAAATCAAAAAACCTATCCATCACACAAGGCACGACTCCAAGAAACCCTAGCCACGAGTAGCAGAAAATCCATTGTAGGAAAAAACAGAGACAAAGCCACACAAGTCGTAGACAAAAATTGCAAAGAAATCACATCTAAAAACGCGGTTGAAAAAGCACGGAAACCCATGAACTAAGAAACGACAACTAAAAAAGAAGAAAAAGCCAAAAAATGGCATGCCAAAAACCATCTTCGTGTAGGCTGAAATCGTGCCAAAAACTAAAATGGAGCAAGTGCAGTGGAAAAATGGCACCAGAAATGCTCGTAAAGACTTTGTCGCGGCAGAGAAACCCCTTGAACTATAACCCACGAACAAGAACAAAAAAGCACATGAATTTGCAGACAAAAACTCTCGAATTTGTAGACAAAAACTGGTTATAAAAACCCTCAAAAATACAAAAGAAAGCACCAACAATTTCAAAAAGCCTCCAAATTTTTTTCATAAAAATATCAAAAAACAAATTTCTAGAAAAACATTCCAGGTAAGAAGAGGCTACGAATTTTTTTTAAAAATCGTCAAATTTTATAAAACCCCATCGACCGCTCTGATACCATGTAACCCTAATTGTATATTCAATAATGAAAATAGAGTTACATTATATACGAAATCACATTACGATGTTTCTAAAAGAAACAAACATAAACCAAAGTCAGAAATAGAAACCACCTAAACTAACTAAGATGACAATTAAGGAAACATTACAATATTTTAATAATATCCGAAGAAGCTATTAAGAATTTTTCCTCTTTGTTCATTGAGCAAGATACTCAAGCCTTTGAGGATGAGAGACTCATTCCAAATTGCATTCCTTCTTTGGTGTCTGAAGACATGAACAAGTCTCTTCTAACTACCATCTTTGTGGAGTAGTCAAAAAATGTTATGTTCCAAATGAAGAAGCATAATCACATTATGATGTTTCTAAAAGAAACAAACGTAAACAAAAGTCAAAAATAGAAATCACCTAAACTAACTAAGATGACCATTAAAGAAACATTACAATATTTTAATAATATCCAAAGAAGCTATTAAGAATTTTTCCTCTTTGTTCACTGAGCAGGATGCTCAAGCCTTTGAGGATGAGAGACTCGTTCTAAATTGCATTCCTTCTTTGGTGTCTGAAGACATGAACAAGTCTCTTCTAACTATCATCTCTATGGAGGAGTCAAAAAATGTCATGTTCCAAATGAAGAAGCATAAACTTCTTGCTCCAAATGGTTTCCCTATAGAGTTAGTTCAAGTCTTTTGGGAGATTCTAAAGGTTGACTTGTTAAAGGTGGGTAAAGCATTGCTTTAATCCCTAACAAAGAGAGAGCCTCTTCATTGGATTTATTACATCATGTTCCTTTTGGCAATGTTACAAGACAATCACCAAAATAATTGCATAAAGATTAAAGAAGTGCATGGTCTCAATAATCTCTCTTGGGCAAAGAGGATTTATGAAAGGATGCCAGATGCTAAAGCAATTCATTATATGTCCTCTTCTAAGGAAAAGGCCATGTTCATCAAGCTTAACATGTCTAAGGCCTATGATAGAATCAATTGGTCTTTTCTTCATACCATTTTATCTACCTTTGAATTTTGCTCGAATTGGATGGACTAGATTATGAGTTGTGTCACTTCAACTTCATTTTGGTTCTCATCAATGGCATGCCTTCATCTCTTTACCTTGCATCCAAATACTTCAGGCAAGGGGATTTTCCTTATCTAATTATTTTGATACCAAAAGGCTTAGGTAGATTGTTGAAGTATCACAAAATGAGAGGGTTTGTTCAAGGTTGGTCTTGGACTCAAAATCTTAACTCTCAAACACATTTGTAATTGGTTGAAGATAGTGCCTTGATGGGGGTGGCTAAAATTGATGAAGCTATCAGTTTTAGGAAAGTTTTTGACATACACATATTTACTTCAGGCCAACAAATTAACTAGAATAAATCAAGAATTTTTTTTCAATATTCTAGAGGCTATTAAACGCAGAATTACAAATATTCTTCAATTTCAGATTAG
The DNA here is from genome assembly GCA_027943335.1 of Chamaecyparis obtusa. NCBI lineage: Eukaryota > Viridiplantae > Streptophyta > Pinopsida > Cupressales > Cupressaceae > Chamaecyparis > Chamaecyparis obtusa. The sequence goes on from BSBK01001133.1 coordinate 433,756, forward strand.
GAGCTTGCCTATGGATTATCTTGGAATTTCCCTCTGATGGTAGTCTTCGACAAGAGTATTAGAAGAAGATTCTTGATAAGTTTCACAAGAGGGTAATACATTGGACCTTCAACTGACTATCTTTTGCCAGCAATCTGAAATGACCCCATTTTCAGACCAGGTTTTTAGAAGAAATAATTGAATTAAGTTTTTTAAATTAATGCTTTCAGGCAACTTTTACTTAATTAATTATGTTTTTAAGTTGAATATTTTATTTTTTATTAAGTGACTTTACCCGACATGAAAAAGTAAAATAATATAAAGTCACTCTCTATGAAACAAAAAGAATTAATATTTTTTGGAAAGTCCCAGAGGAGTTTTAAAAGGAGGCTGTGGAAACTCATTTGATCATTACTGGTTATTTGTTTTGGTGAAACCCTCTTTGGGAGTCTGAACTATCGTTCAGCTATTCAGTCTAGGACAAAAACCCTAAGATGAATATTAGTTTTGTAGACAAAAACTCACCCAGTAAATCCTTGGTGAATTCATTGAGTTCACAGGTGTGCAGATTATTCAATTTTTGAAGGGTTTGGAGCAAATTGATTATCTTTCAGATTCACATGCTTGTCGGGTTTTCAGGTACAAATTTATAGAAGATTTATGAACAAATAATAAATTTGTCAATTAATGTTGTGTGTGCAAGCAGTGAAGAGAGCAAAATTTACACGTGCATCATGTGCAGCATGAAGAGAAAATAATTTTAAAAAGAAAATAGGAAAAGAAAAATATTATATTCATTTGCAGGTGGCAATCTATTCCCAGCCGTACCATAAAAGTTTCCCCCAGAGTGTCGTACACCATGGAAAATATTCAGAGAGGGTCAAGACTTGTTTGAAAGCTTAATAATCCTTATTTTATCCTTCGCGCTGCCCTTATAAGCCTTAATAATGCTGCAGAAACCTTTTTAGTGAGGGAATAAGTTTCCAAAGACAATTTTTAAGGGAGGGTTGAATCAGTAGAAGATATAAATTTCTGATCCTTAATCAATTAAGAACTTTGATAATGATAAGCATAAAAATTGAAATGAAGAGAGAGCAATCACACAAAGAAACCTCAACACATGAAGTACATGGAAAACCCAGGATGAGTGGAAAACCATGGTGAGAAATGATGCTAGGATCTACTGCACTAATCATGTCTCACAAATAAAAATTTGTACAACGCTTAAGGGCACCAACCCTAAGGAATCACCAAATTCCTTGCTAAGAGCACCAACTTCTCAGATTGAGCACCAACTCAGCATTCTCGAGGCACCAACCATTTGGATGTTTCAACCTTGTTTTACAAAATTCTTAACTAATTCAGACCTCTCTAACTCGCAAATGTAATACAATACATTTCTCTCAACTTTGTGATTGATGGAAAACAGACAAATAAACTCACTTTCAGACTTTACAAAAACATTCTCAGATTTTACAATATCATTCAATGTCACTATCAGATTTACAATTGTTAAGTTTTAGGATCGCTGCAAATGTAATAGCACTGCATGTGTTGTATGTGTTTTCCAAATGCAGCAATCTCTTGCATTTATATTGAGAATGAGCCAAGAAAAGACATGTCCCTTCATGGGACACGTCTATTCATTATTATGTAATTAATATAATGACAACTATGATTTTATATATATATATATATATATATATATATATATATATATAATATCTCTTGAGTCATTATTATATTAATTTCTCTAATATTTATATATACATATATAAGTATATATATACATCACATATATACTAAATATATATATACATATCTTCACTAGTATTGACTCATAGTGTTTATCCGACTAAAGCTACAAAACATCAACACTCCCTCTTAGCTAGGGAGGATAAACACATGGTTAGATATTACCTCAATGTTATATCAAGTTGGCATGATTAAGGATATCTTTGATCAGAAGATACCCACCAATTAGATATCATCTCATGATATTAGGAATAATGGCCTCAGAATATCAAGTCGCATGATATTCACCAAGTACTCCAAGTAATTTGGCCTCAGAATATCAAGTCTCGTGATATTCACCAAATACTCAAACTGTTCATAAGGTATGTGCACACGTATCCTCAATGATACTTACCATAGGAACATTCATGGTCTGTTTAAGGAACTTAATCCACCATGCAAGTTATCATCTATCATGATCTGCTTAGACATCATAAGATGTCCATCACAATAGAAGGCCATGGTCTATTTAAGGAACTTAACCCACCATGCAAGTTATCATCTATCATGATATACTTAGACATCATAGGATGTCCATCATAACAGAAGATTAAGTTATTGTAAGATCGTCACCTTTCAATAACTTTTGCAAATACAAGTGATAATCATTTGGAAGTCGTCACTTCCTCATGATGTACACAGGGAGTAGGCCCATTTAAAACATGGAGTCACACACATGACATCCATCATGCCTCAACGCAAATGGTGGAAACAAGGGATTTCACCTCGAATTCTCTCACAAAGAAGAACTCATTGAGCAGATATCAATCTATTGATCTTTTCATCCAAGATTGCTTAAGATGAACTGTCAGACTCCTTTTGAGACTGATATCAATCTTCTGAGCTCCTCGTCCAAAGTTACCTCTGAAGAGTAAGACTCCCTCTAAATCTAATATCAATCTCCTTTTTCCTACAAGAGCATCCCTGAAAAAGATCAAGGCAAATAGCTGTTATAGTACGTATAGAAATACAAATAAGAGAGAGATTACAATGAGTAGATAAAGTAATATTCAAGGATAATAAATACTTATCTACGCATCAACATCCTTGATACAAGTTGCTCCAATGAGGGTCCATATGCAACAAACCAGAAAATGTCTACATATAAGCATTTGTCAGCAATATTACTCCAATCAAACTTATCTGGTAACCATAATACAACAGCCCTTGTATTCCACAATGACTTTGTATCTTATAGTGAACTCTGCCAGTTCCTTCTTATTGATTTCCATTCTCTTTGAATATAATTCCTCAATGCCTGATTGAGGGTGTTTGGTCTACCTCTTATATCTTTATTTACGTAGAGATACCTCTTCAATAGACACCATTGTTCATAATTACACTTCCTCAAAGTTGACCACCTTATTATTATTAGTCTTCAATCAAAATTGCTGCACATACTTACATCCCTTGCTGCCCCTTTTTAATCGCTACACATTATCATATGTATACAAATCCGTTACGTGTTATCATATATGTTTTAAGAGCATGGTAATCACACCATACACTTATAATGATGAAGTTGTACTTTCATGAAGTTGACTATTAAGTCACACTTATGATTTAAATCCTTACCACTGCTAATAACGTCATTAGCTATTGTTGCAAGATCATTGACTGCTTATTCTTTTTCATCACTATGTATTCTATTCAATTGTTGTTTCCATAAACTCAATCGTTGCTTCATAATTGTCTTAGCTAATTTGTTCTCTATTTGAATGTTACCGACATGCTAAGTCTATATTCTTAAATGGCGATGTATCTCAATATTTGCCCGTCTGCATTTATTGCCAATTTTTATTTAGGCTTTTTACTTTTCTGAGTATGCGATCTAATCTTCTATCCACTTGAATTGCCAGAACTGATAAATTGATTTCAATGCCAAATCCGATGCTTATTATATCTCAACTTAATAGACAATGTTCTCTCTGAATATTTCAATATATTCTCGTCATTAAACTCAAGGCCACGATAAAAGTGATATATATCGACTCTATCCGTAAGCACAATTGAGATATAAGGAACCGAGGCAATGACTCCCTGAATGTGACAATTCTATCCGCAGATTTGCTACAAGTGAATAGTACGATCTACGCAATATACACAATGGCTTATATCATTCTGGACAGTAGCCTTCAGCCAATGATGTCTTGTTCTTATCATTTGCAGCCTGGCTCTGATACCATGTTAAGTTTTAGGATCGCTGCAAATGTAATAGCACTGCATGTGTTGTATGTGTTTTCCAAATGCAGCAATCTCTTGCATTTATATTGAGAATGAGCCAAGAAGAGACATGTCACTTCATGGGACATGTCTATTCATTATTATGTAATTAATATAATGACAATTATGATTATATATATATATATATATATATATATATATACATAATATCTCTTGAGTCATTATTATATTAATTTTTTTAATATTTACATAATATATATATATATATATATATATATATATATATATATATATATATATATATATATATATATATATATATATATTAAGTATATATACATATCTCATATATACTAAATATATATATACATATCTTCACTAGTATTGACTCATAGTGTTTATCCAACTGAAGCTACAAAACATCAACAACAATATCAATTGACTATACATGATAAGACACTTTCTTTACATCTGCAATCTTACTACTTGCTTTGCATCAGACTAGATATTGCATATCTATGATTCATACAGACTCAATGATCTGCCCTTCATTGAGCCTTAGCATCCTTTAAATAGATTTTGTCTTAATTCCCATCAGGTGGCAGTTTACAAGACAGTTAATAACTGTTTGGAAACTATCCACAGCTACAACCAAACAGTTGGTTGGCAGTTACAGCCAAGTCTTCTAACCAAAACCAAATTGATCCAACCAAGTCTTCTAACAACCCAATAAACATACAGTTGAATCAGACCAACTTTATCACTGTCCAATACATCATCAATTCGATCTGAATATAATATTGAAACAAAAAGATTATCTCTATACTACGATGCACAAGCATATGCAGTATAAATTGAATCAAACATTCGCCATAAACAAATATGCTTGCAGCCATTGTTCTATTATCTTCTGAGATACAATCAGAACATATTGAAGGTAAAGACAACATTATTTTCGTTGTACATCTAATGTTTTATTCTGTTATCATTCATTACTGACATTGATCTGAAAAACAAAGGTGTATGTAAGACTGCAAGTCAAGGAAATATTCAGAAATCTCAACCCTGATGTACATGTTTGTCCTCCATCATCAACCCAATCAAACTAGGATTTCTACAGACTTCAGTTCACTTTTTCATCTTATTAGTTTTTCTAGTTTTGTACCTAAACATCAATGGCAGATTCTCATTTCTACATCTGCATTTGACATCAATGACAAATTTTCTAACATGTACCTTTTTTCAAAGGAGCTGTACCAATATCAAAGGCAGCAATTTTTGTATGGAAGGTGCCGTACATCTGCAATGGGTGGTCAAAGATAGTGTTGACTGTTGATTTGGACTGCCAATCAGCTACCTTTTGAAGAAAGCATAATAATTTTAAAAATATTGATAATTTCATGAGTAGGAACAAACTCTATTTGGTGTTCAGAGTTTACAACAGAAATATATGAATTTAACATTTATAGTTGGAATATTCATCAGCCAATATTTTTGCAAAAAAGAGTCATTTGGTGCAATCGGAGCTGCAAGGTTTATTTTTGTAGTAATTATTCATGAAAATATGTTAAAACACTATTGGCTGCAAACTGTTTGATGATATCTCTCTGGAAAATCTTTGAACATTGGCATGGTTTAATAATGGATATATATGAATCAGAAATTTGGTTGCAACTCTTGTGATTGTTAGTATTCAGAAATTCTTCATATTTAGTTATATGCAAAGTGTTTGATGAGATGCCAGCAAGTAAAGAATCAAAATTATTGCAAGCTTGGAACAAAATTTCTTGGAGGAGTTGATAAATAATCCTCTTGAAATCTATTTTGCAATCTTTGTCTGTCTATAGATTTCAATTTTTAGCTGCTCCCAAGAGTTTTCTCAACGAGTTTGATGCTCTCTCTAAGAAATTCCTTGGGTGTGTAATCTCACAAATGGAGTCTTATGAGTTGCTACCTTGTTTGTAGATCTAAGAGCGTGGGAGGTCTTGGGCTTTGTAATCTAAGCTCATTGTCAGGCCTCGGGCATCAAATTATATTGGAGATGGTGTAAGAATCTAGCATAGCCATGGGCCAGGGTTCTCAATTTAAAATATTTGGGAGGGGTTGCAAACAAAGATATCCCATGAGATGAGTTGACTGGGAAGAGTTCAATGATTTGGAGGACTATTAAAAAGGGAGAGATGCTTATCAAGCAAGGTTTGTTTTGGATTATAAATAAAAGTAATAATGTTTTATTTTGGGATTATTCATGGGACAAACATCCTCCTACTTTCTCCTCTTTTCTTCATCTTTAGCCTCTCCGTGACATCTTCCAAAGGTTTGTTGGTCCAAGGTGGCCAATTTTAAGCACAACTTTTTTATGAGGAAATCTTTCCTCCAGGGTTGGAAGGAGCCTGAAAGTTCGCCTAAAGGAGCTTTGTCAAAGGATAAGGAGGCCTTGGCTTCAACTTTGGCATCTAGGCCATGTAGCTCTTTGGAGGAGTCTGATATTATTGCTTGGAAGGTAAGTATTTAGGAACTCTCGGTTATCTTTCTCTAGAGATGTAGAAAGATAGATATGTTGAGTTTCCAAGGTGGCAAAGTATTTGGAACAAGTATGGCTAGCGTAAGTGCAATTTTCTGTGTGGCTACTAAATCAAAATAAGTGTGTTACTTAAAAGAAAATTTGTAAGAGAGGTTTTCAGGGATTTCAAGGGACTGCCCCCTGCTTCAGCTCCTTTCCCTTTGGTAGCATGGGATATTGGACCCCCCTTTATTCTTTGGCAAACATGGTTAGAATGAAATTGTCATATTTTCCAAGGTATGTGCATTGTAGTTATCCAACTTTGGCATATAATTAAGGATATGCTCAAGGAGACCATTGAGGCTGAATTTTGAGATGAGGCTCTTCTTACCTTCTTGGATATGCACATTGTCAAACTTTTGGAGTTATAATGCACCTCCTGTTTGCAATTTGGAGATGTCAATATCTCATTATGTTGCGACCTTGTTTCTAGAGATGTTGAGTTGTGCATGTGTTCTTTGCTCTAGAGTGTCTGACCTATGTTCTGCTTCAATATGCATTTTGTGTTCATTCTGACATATGTGCTTGGACTGTCTGTCATCGAGCGACTACATTGTAATGCATGCATCTATTCTATTGTGCTTAATCCCTTGCGAAGCCTGATGTGCTTAGTGTTGTGATATTTTATGCAATGTGAGTGAAATGATGCTATACTCATTGTAAATTGTTAAGTAATGATGTTCAAGATGTCGATAAATATTGATTAAATGTTAATTAAATGTGATGTTGGCATTACTACACATTTTCGGATGGAAAAGTGATGTGATATGATTTACGATAGTTGGATGTTAGCATTGAAGTTAAGTTAGATAATAATGTATTTTAAATTAGTTATTTTAATGCAATTAATTGATATATGTGATATTTGACCCATTTGATAAATTGTATGTGCTTCAGGTATTTATAAAATATATGCACAAGTACCCTTAATGTGTGTTGAGTGGTTACAAGTACCAAGTATCAACCCCACCTAGCTCGCAAGGTCTGAGTGTATCCTCCCTGATGTTGGTTGATAGGAGATAGCACACTGGCCAAATTGTAGCTAAACCTTACCCATCATACCTCATTGAGTGTGATTCCCTATGTGTTCATCAATTCATACCTCAGTAGTTGGTAATGTCTAGAAAACCTTAATATCCCCTTGTCATCAACCAGAAAAGAGTGTTTGCACATATGTATTTATTTACACTTTGTTGTCAATTTTAATTATGGAAATGCAATTTAATGGTTTTTATTGAAATTAATAATTTAGAAATAAAATGTGTTATGTGTATTTGTTTTAATGGCAATTGCATAATTGGGGTATTCAGGTAATTGGGAAATTAGAAATATGGTTAATTCTATTGTTTTCAAAAAGTAAAAGTTAACGGGTTTTATATTGGGAAAATAGTTCATTTTTTGAACACTTAGTTACTTTTGAGTATTGAGAGCTCAAAAATCCACCTACGCTTAGATTTTGGAATGGAGATTTAAGGAGGAAATTGTTCTCAGAGCTAGGAACTTTAATATTTACTTGTTTCTTCTTCCTTTTGGTATTTGAATGAATGAAAATGAATTAGTTTGGCATTAAGAACATTTCCCTTATTCAAAGCATTTTGTTTTATTGATTCAATCAATTGATTTGATCAAAAGTCATAAACCATGCACATCGAAACGTTACCATGTGAAAATTTCAATTGAAAGGGCAAAATATGAAATTGATAAGGAAAACCTAGTGTTGGTCATATAGCGTATCTTTAAAATATTAAGTTAAACATTTTGAAAACCTAGTGCTTTTGAAGGTATTTTCATGGTGGAATGCATTATTCCCTGGTTTTTGGGGACAACTGTGATATGTTACAAAGGTGGATTTTTGTATTATTTTATGTGATATTATGATGTGGAATGATGGAAAATATGTATGAAATTTTGAGATTGGATTCAGATCCATTATCGTGATGACTTTGAGGATTGAATATTTATGCATGTTATGTGTATAGTGGTGAAAGAGGGCAATTTTACATTGTTTTTGGATTTGGATTTTGGTTTTGTTTTCCGCATTTATTGGAACGTGATGAGGTTGGGGAAGGTATTAGAGTCAATGATGGGACTGGCATCCAATAAGGGTCGGGGCACAAAGGAGTCACCAAGGTAACTCATTGGGACATTTTGTTACTAAGTGAAATCTAATGACACCTGTCATCTCCCCAACATGAAACACCTGGACAATGTAATATCCCCATCTCTGCCTTAAGAAATGCAAGAGATTAAAGAAAAAAGTAATATTATCAATTAAGGCAGCAATAGATATGAGACGTTAGTCACAGCAATCCCTTAACAGGAATCACTATAATAATAAAATGTTCAAACAAGTCACAGCAATTAGGAACTATCGTACATAATTTTGGAAATGATATGATATGTAAAGATGGCAGAATAATTAAAGTGTAATCCTATTTAGTCTAACAAGTCAAATCGATATTAAATCGAAAACTACCACCCAGCACCATTAGTTAACAGAGAAGTCAGAATGGTGAGATATCATATTATCCCCGATGAAAAACAAGAATTCTTTACAATAATTACCAGCACTTACAAAAATATAACAATCAATCTATTTTGAAAAGTCACTGATGGGGTTGTTATGATAGCGACGGTTACAATATCGAGTGATGTGATCGAAACTACTGAGTCAGCAGGGGAAACGATTATGTGAAGAGTCTCAGACAGCAGTTAGTTTGGAATGATAACTATTTACGCAATGCACCTATCAACAGCAATTAACATAAGGCAATCAAACATTCAATTGTACATAATTAGTAAAGGTTGTTATTAAGGTTTGCTATGGAGAGGTCCGATGGTGGGGAAGATTAATTAATCACTGAAAAAGGATATGTCCACTTCCCCATAAGTCGCAACCATTCAGTACCAATGGTATTTAATGAGTATTGAACTCATTCCACAAGGATCATCAATTTGGGATAAGGGAAAAGATCAGAAAATTATTACTTATTCCTGATGGAGGAATCAAAGATTATAAAATATATATTGTACTCGTCACCTGGAAGAGATCATTATATTAACAGAAAATTGGTATGCTGCAGTTTATCTAGAATCAAATACTAATTTACAGGATATTATGTCTGAATTCTATTGGGGATAAGGAATCCTTATGTGTCTGTGTGTGTGTGTGTCTGTGTATTCGTAATACATGAGATATTAATATATGCATAGCCTACTCCTTAATCACTCACTATTGCCCTTAAGAGAATAGGTTGGACTCATCAAGGAGAGGCGGAGTAATTCCTCACAAGGTAGGTGAAACCCAAGAGGCAGTAAGGACGTCTACTTCTGAGACCTTGAGGGTGAAGTCCCAAGTTGGGTATGAATATGTGTTCCGGAAACCTTGAGGGAGCCTACTTGTTGGTTGGTTTCCAAGCACCCTAAGGACAAGTAATTCCCCATCCTTCTTAGGGTTGATGTTTAAAAGATAAGTAAGGAATTGGAGGCTTAAGTATGTTAATAATCAAATGTATTATCCATTGTTTCTTAACTCAATTTGATTCAAAACATAGTGATGTATGTAATCTTTGGAAATGGGAAGCTTCCTAGTAGGAAACATTACAGAGACTAAGTAAATTGCCATTTCCAAGCACAATCCAAACCCTAGTTGAGAACTTTAGGGTAAAACAAGTGAACTCCCAATTGAGCACATTACAACACCTACTCAAAATGAACCAAGATAAAGTGGAAGCCCCTCTCATGACTTTAGTGCTGGTAAAGGCTAAGGATGAGTTGGGAAAGCTTGGCCATTCATGGGGTGTTGATCTAGCATAATTGAGTCTCCTTGTTGTATGAGAGAAAAACTTGGTTCCACTTGATCCCTCCCTTCGAGCTACGCAATGACACTCCCCACTCTTGCTCTCTAACATCTAATCCTATAGTTTGAGTAGTGCCTAGAAGATGATCTTGCCTTCCTTGTTGGTGTGGAGTAATGGATTATCATGTGATTCCCATGTATGATTGGCCTTGTATGTTACAAGTCACCTTGTGCTTGAATGATGAGCAGTTGCATACCTCGATGATTTATGTTTTGCATACTTGTATGAGTGTTATACATTCTCTTGTATAGACTGATTTACAATTGAATGTATGGTATTTCTCCTTGTTGGGAATGTTTACTCTTTGATCATGTATGATGTGTCTACTTTGTGTATGGCATGTGTATAAGCATATAACCCGGTGTGTAATCATTTCTTGAGTGTTTGGGCCATGTGACTATATCCATGAGCATGCTGGTGTGGACCTCAAAGTTTCCACATGGTCGGAGGAGTTGCTAACCACCATTAGGGATTGGATATCATGGCTTCGTAGATGGTATCAAGTTTGTTCTACTCTCTTTCTCTTATGCTCTCGAGTTCATATCAATTCTTACAAATGTGACATATGGACAATTCAATCCCATATATGTAATGATGTATATGTACATTAAACACTCCTCGTGGAGGGTGATGTAACCATGTGATTATGGAAATCGATTGGAATAGATTTGAGTGTGACGGTGTTGGTATCGAACATGAGTTTCTTGTATGCTTTCCTTACTTTTCAGTATTGTATCATGGTTATGAGTATAGGAACCTTTCTATTGGGCTTAAACTGAACTTAATAGTGTCTTGTGTCATCTTGGAGGGTCGCGTAGTCCCCTCATCACGTTGACATATGGTCTTGCAAATATTCAGGTGGTTTCAAGACAATCCAGGTCCACTTAAGCCTCTTCGGATGCATCTTGTAAAGTCTTGTAAAAGTGTTAAAGCGTTGAGTCTCTTGGTTCTTGTGTGTTTTAGCTTAGGGCAAGAGATTAGGGTGTCGTGGAGGTGTTTGTCTCCTTCCCCATCCTCTCCTTCCGTGCATGGGTGGTGCCTAGTGTCTAAGGGAGTATTTTGCACAATTCTTCCCCTAGTCCTTGGAGCTTTCGTGTTCCTTGGGTTATCCCAAGGTCTTTTGTCTACTCCAACACATTCAAGGTGTTTGTAGGAGGGATTCCTAACTTCGATTTTCTCATTGGTCTAGACATTAGCATAGAATGGATGACGACGATAGAAGGCAGGGATGCCAAGGACACTAGCACCCATAATGGACGCTAGTGTTCCTCTAGCACGCATATGTCCTATTAGGGTGCTATAGTCCATTGTGGACGCCCTAGCCATGAGCCAAAATCTGATTGGGTTTTCAAGGCCCAAAGGGGCAAATTTAAGTGTATTTAAGTTGGCGTGAGGGCTTTCAAATTCAAGGGAACCTTTGAGGCAATCCAAGTGTGTCATCAATAAGCTCTTTGGTTGTCAATTACATCAATTTGCGAGTTTGTGTCCAAAGGAAATTGATCATCGCACCTAGGGTTAAGGAAAAATCCCAGTTGGCCAAGAGAATCATGTAGCTTCTTTTGTAGTCTTGAAAGAGTTAAAATGCTTGGTTGACCTTTCCTCGGTGTCCTAAGCCTTCCCCTATAGTTGGTTGGCATTTAGGTACTTTGGTCTTCCACTTATGTGTTGTCGCATTGTGACTGGATATTGTATGCGAGCCATTGGAGTAGGTGATCTTTGGATCGTGTCATAAGTGTTTGAGCTCAAGTTGAACAACCTAGTGAGATGTGGATTGGAGGTTGATGATCCCCCCATCCCATCCCAATGTCATTTGGTGAGAGGATGCAATTGTGGTATGTGTCAATCACTGTCGAAGAGTTTGTCTTTCCTCTCTCACTATTTTCCATTTCGCATGGAGAGCGGTTTCACTGTTACTCTTTCATTGTTGTCACCTCAATTGTGCAATGGTGTGGCCTTTTTCAAGTGTTCTTGTGTGTCGTGGTTTCCCTTGCGACACTTTGGTGCACATTGTTGTGCAAGTGTGACATGTAGTGTCACATATTTTTTGTTGAAGTTGTAAAGTTAATCTAGAATGTTTCAAAAAAAATCAGTTTTTCTAGGCTTGTTTCCTTGGGGATTCCTTGGTGGGGCATTACAGGAGCTATCCTTCCTTCTACTTCACAAGCTATGTTGAGCTCAAGAGTTCAAAAAGCTAGGAAGGTGAATCATTCAGGTAAGTTGTCTCCCCCTCCCTATGATTGCCTTAAAATCAACACAAATGACTTCCTTGGGGCAACCCAAGTGCAACAAGGACTGGTGATATTAGTCATGAATCATGATAATGCTAGTCTACTTCAGTTTTTCGTCTCTCTAATAATTAGATGGAAGCTTCAGCTATTCTTTTTGCACTTCAAAAGCATTGCACTATTGGCTGGAAAAAGATAATATGTGATACTGATTCTATGATTTTTATATCCATTTTAAATAGTGGGAATTTTCAGGGTTCCTCCTGGAAACTAGATCTAATGGCTAAGAAAATTATTTGTTTTGCCAAAAAGTTTGAAGTTGTATTCTTTGTTCACATCCCCAAGGAATGGGACAAGGCTGCTTACTGCTTAGCTAAAAGGGCCTCAGAAAGAGAACCTAGTTCGAAGGTGGAAAATTAAAGAGATTTGGATCAGAATGATTATCCTATTCTCAGTTGCTTCTTCAGATTCTTTAAGAGGACTAAGGGATTGATTTAAGCTGGTTGAGGTTGACAACAGGGAGGTGTGATCAGAATTGTGGTTCTTCTTTGTATTCTGCCAATTGGTTTTGTACGGATCCCTGATGGATTCTTTGTCTATTGTTTATTGTGATGGCTGTGGCCATCCAAAAATCTTTCTGCATATCTTTGTATGAGTTTTTCTTAATGTAATTTTATTTTTGCCCTGAAAATTACTATAAATATAAATTATAATAATAAAGGATTATAATTATTAAAAATATCTAAAAACATTACCAGCTCCTTGCCACCAAAAACAGTCAAAATCCAGTTCAACCTGGACCCAAATCTGGGGGCTTGGCCCATGGATCTGACATGATAGACTTTACAAGGTGAATGTTGGGCACAAGGAGAAATTTGCCTACAAGTTCTCCACTGTTGTGGTCATTAGAACTCTTTCTGTATGTCTGTCTATCTGTACAGATATAAATGTATATATACATGTAATATATATACATATTGCCTATTGCACATTATCATCACATGTAACTTACCTCTAGACTTAGCAAACTACTACCATGATATTTTTTACCAGAGTCACACTTTGCACTCAATTTGAAAAGCAAAAAGCAATCTAAGTAATTGGTTGATCTCAACAAAGAGAAATCTCCAGAATGAGTAGAAAGTGATGAAATGCAAGAACATATGTTCAATTATTCCAGAATATGGAAATAGTAAGGAACATGTCACACTTCCACTCAATCCTTGTTTGACATTGCCCCTGCTCTGCTCCAGATGAAGAGTTTCGTACAAAAAAAAAAACAATTATATATAGCAGACATGAATCAATGTACAAAAGTTGGCATCTCTAGTCAAAGCTCAAAACTTTTAAGTTTATTATACAAAATAACTGTGCATCATTGTCATCATTGACTGAAACAACCCAGCCATCTAGGATTTCACTTTGTCCATCTACTGCCTGCACGGTATAGAGCAGCCAAATATTATTCAGAATACCTATACAAAAGGCAGTCGACTGTTAAGACTTCATTGGGAACTTGGCATGCACAGATCAAAATTAACACTCTTCATCTAGAACCCAGCATAAGTTTGTTTTTATTGCGTAAAGTCCAATAAATGATGCTAGAGGAGTAAATTCCATGGGTGAAATTCAAGCATCACAAACTAGAGGAATTGGGAAAACTTGACTCTCCAAACAATTGTTGTTTCGTAACTGGTAGTCCCAGACTTGAAGGATTCTAAGATATTAATTTTAGCAGAAAGAATTAAGTCAACCTAAGGAAAGTCCTTGCCATAGTTAAAGAAGATAAACTTACCTTTAATTCTGTGATTTCCTGCTCCCTTTTTGCAAAATTTACAATAAATGCTGCCTCCTTTTTCCTTGCCTTCTCTAACTGTTACACAAAGTAACAAAAAAATGAGCATGAGATACAAAATCAACCAGAAATATATAACAAATAGTTCAATTCTATCTGTAGTGCCTGCCTGAAACTCTACATGGCATTACCATGCCAGCATTTCACCTGTTCTTTCAGCGCTTCCTCAGAAGATTTCAAATTCTGCATAGCAGTCACCACAATACCTGGCTCTACATCACCAAAAGAAAAAAATTATGAACAATGAAAAACAAGGCTTAACATTTATTATAATCAAGAATGTTACAAAGCATCTGTAAATCATATAGTTCATTTGATTCAAGATTTCAAGACTGCTTTAGAATACCAAGGAGAAGAAGAAAATTCTAAAAGAAGAGAACACAGCTAACCAGGACATGTGCCTGTTGGAATAAATGACTCATTCTGAAAAGCTGAACGCCACTTCTCTAGCTCATCTTCAGCCTGTTTGCATTTTTCCTGCAGTAAAAGTAAAAAATTCCAATGTGCATAATCCCTTTAACAGTATGCAATAAGGTGGAGTAATATGTTCAATTACATTTCATATAGCAAATTACATAGGCATAGCTAAGATACAAGAATTAGACTTAGCATTCACTAGCACCTAAACACAAATACACTGTACACATAAAAGGTGTGCATTTTATATGCATGTATCTTCTCAGCCATAGCTTTCCCCCTTTTGCAATAGAAAAGATCCTATTACAGACGTTACAAACAAAAGTCAAAATGTCACACGTGTTGCAAGGATAATTGACTGCTCACTATGTATTCTATAACATATGACATAATAAGTATAACAAAGCGTAAATACTCTACAATGCATGATCAGTAAATAAAACACAACACTAAAGCATTCGTCACCTCATCTCAGCATTAGACATAACCATCCGGGATTGAGGATTAGATATAACCATCCGGGATTGAGCATAAATGTGAACCAAAGGATCCTGATATCTTGTGAAGCTTCTTTTTGTGCCAATCTGATACATTTTATGTGACAATTTTAACTTGTTCTCGTCCTGCTTTGAATACTATGTCGTATGGAAGGAAGGGCTAAAACTCCAAAAACATCCTGAGAATACACCACTTACACCTGTTCTATTTCATTTGGAGGTTTCAATGATTACCCGATTTGTGAGTGCCTTAGCAAGCCAACTGGTTGAGAAATAAGGTGAATCTCTTTGACCTAACAGCCTATATGATGGTATGACAAACTTATAGAAGAGTACCTAATTTTCTGTGATATTGGTTCGTTGGATATTTGGCAGTGTGTAATTTCCCTTGAGGAAATATGGTTGGGTTAATTCTCTTTTCCTGTAGAGCTTCAAATTTTTCTAATCCCTATGACTTTGACAAGTAGTTTTGCTGAAATTTCTGCAAATTTGTTCTACACTTCTTGTGATGTGGAATTGAAATTTGCCACATACCACCAGAGGTGAACAAAATGGAGAGGCAAGCTGTACTCCTCTGAAACTGTGTAGGATGGTGGGAAGATACTTGTGTGTCATTCCAAAATGATATACATTTGCATAGACAAATTGAAAGAACTTTTGTAGCAAACAATAACACAGCCAAGCATCCTCCACAATAATTTCCATATGTACATGATGATAGCGAGTACCAAGCCAAAATGATAGTGAATAGAAGCCAATGCTATGTTCAATAAGATAGACCTGACTGCTTGAGTTTTATTGAGGAGTTCATTGATTTAAGTATCTTCTTCAGGCTAATGTGCGGGAAACAGATTGACCCCCATTCCTTCTTTCTAAACAGACACAAAACCTTGCCAGCCCAAAAACCTTGTTAAATAAGCATATGCAAAAGCACACCCTGAGATACCTATCATTTTCATGCAGATTCAGGACACTGAAATGCTTGTTCTTCATCAACATTGTTTATGATTACACCCATAATCATAACCAATATAAATATTTCCTTTTTTATTTAGAAAAGCATCTTAAGAGAACAATCAGGCTACAATGTGTATGGGCAAAATAAAATCAGTTGAAATGAAATTAGAATGACTTGCATATAACCAAACCAAATTACTCAGCAGAAGATTTATTGTGAAACAAATCTTTTTTTTTTCAAAGTTTGTTTCTTTCTTCCGCAATGCAGAGATCTAGCTTTGCCATAAAAGTAATGCCTACTACGATAAGTTGGTAACTTATTTTGATAAAGCATAGATAGTAGCTTACTCGTGCCAGATAATTAAAAAACAAAAATATGACATCTTTTTTTTAAAAAGACTTGTACCTGATACACCTTACAATCTTCTTCAGATTTTTTTAAACTGGAACAAATAGAGGCAAATATATTTTGTTAGACATGAAATCCATATCAACCAATGATGTATGACATCAGAAATCTATACATCCCCTATGAGTCTAATACTACCTGTCTCTCAGAATTAAGACTATTCCAGTAGCTGCACCAGGTGCATGTTCTTCCTCCACATGTTCCTGCCATGTCAACTAATGAATGAGGTGGCGAAGTCCAATGTTAAAATGAACCAAAAGACTGAATTTAATCAAAAACAATAAAGGAGCAAAATTACAACAGCCGCATCTCTTGTGCGCAATAGAGAATAAAGTTAAAAACAGGATTCACAAACTGTACAAGACATGATTACAGGCATATTTACCATTTGGAAGGATAGTCAAAGTAACTAGACCATAATAAGAATCGACTCACTGATCATGGGCCACAGTGCGGCTTGAACTATCAATTTAAACAATCTGTGAACTAATTTTCTTCAAAGATCTGTTTTATTAATAAGAATCACGTTAAAGCCATCCCAAAAGGATAACACTACATTGTTCCTCGAACATTGTAACCATCCAAATGACACTGAGCACAGCAACTTCAAACCTCTAGACTTATCCTAAATGAAGACTTGAAGAGAATTGAACCAACATAAAGCTAACTCGATTTTCCATTTTGTTGAGTGAGGAGCAAAGAGACTTGCTGGTAATAATAGTATTCTTGATTCCATTTCAGACCATTTACAAAATTAGAGACAAAAAATGAATGAATCTATTGTTGATGTGAAGTTGATTGATGACCAGCAACTTGTATAGAGATATGGTACCTACCCCATAATGTCCAATGAATGGATTCAAAAATCTGACGATTACATTTTTTTTATAGCTTAAAACTTTAAAAGGGGTACTGTTTTCTAGAGATTATTTGATGCTTCCACTAAAACTTAAGCATGCATAATTGTCATGTCACCTATTAGTGGAGCTTCTATACGAGGTGGGAATTGAAAAGGCAGAGTTGCATAGAAACAGATATGGTATCAGCTATGGATTTGGAAAACTTAGATCCTCTGATACAGATACAACTAAATACAACAATTATAGAAATATTCATATATCCAACTGTTATTAAATTCTGTAGAAGGGAATAGATAATAACTTTAAAAGTATTTATTTATATTAATATGTATTTTGGTTTTTTATATTTTAGTTTACAATATTTATGTGTGTTCTCAACTTTTTTGTTCTTTTTCGTATGCAAACTTTGAGTGTTTAGCAGAAGCAAAAAATTGAATATTGCACCAAACAATGTGGTGCCAAACCCAAATGTTTTCAATATGGCTCAAATATAGGCTAATTTATGGATGAGTCTGGATATGGCATTCATGCCATATTTAGGAGTGTAATATACATATTGAGTATCCAAGACTCAGATACATATATCCAGATTCCAGATTGAGGAGGACAATTATCCAGCAACTTTTTAAAAGTTGTCAAAGTAATTGGGGCAATTATACCAATTATATGGTTGTTGGATGTAATGTCCCAGATTAAATTAATTCAACAAATTTGTACCAAATGACATCTATTGAGAAATTTATTTCTCTTTCAAAAACCCTTGAATAATCAGATTTGAAAACTAGCAAATACTTCTTAATTAGATTCAACAATTTGCCAATAGGTTAACAAAGATTTCAACCAAATTCAAAGAAATGAAACTGAAACTTCATGCAAATGAAATTTATTGTTTAAAACTGATTTCTAGCATGAAATACATCATATTTGCTATAAATATTGCAGCCAATAGCAGCAAACATCTGCAACAACTTTATTCTTAAAAAGAGTTCCAAACTGAGTCCAGAAATCACTCTACAACATTGCAAACTTAAGGAAATCTCACGAAATTACATACCAAGGTTACTCATGGATAAAATAAATGAAAATAAATATAAGAAACAGCAAACCTACAACCTCAAATCTTCCATAAACTTCTGCAACACATACAAACTCAAAAATGAAGAAATCCCTGCATTTGAAACTCAAGCCACCAAACTATGTTTACCACCCATGAACAAGAAGGAAATAGGCATTAAAGATAAAGTCAACATAGCCCAGCAAAAGAAGATCTCAAACACAAATTCGAATCTACACCAACACATAAATCAAAAATGGAAAACCAAATGTTAAGAAGAAAACCTGTTTGGGTGTTCAATATTGCACAACCCCTAGAATGCTCTTGCATCAAACATTCCACGTAGATGAAAATATTCTGTGAGTATTGCAGCTCATGAACAATTGGGAAATTTTGGAGCTAAAAATCCACATTTGGCAGAAGTAAACAAGAATCAAGAAGTAAATAAGAATTTCAATTCAGTTTCTCTGAGTTGAGAATTGATTTTCTGTGAGTTCGGACTGTTATGAGAATTCATATTTCTGAGTATTTCTTCTGTCCCATTATTGCCTCAATCAGTACTATTTCCTGTCACTTGTTGTTGCAAATGATTTGTAAATGAGATCCTTGCTTTAATTTTGATCTTCCTATCATTATTTTGTCTCCATATTGTTGCTTTGAGTTCTTGTTCTCTGTTTGTCAGAAGGCTATGATGACATTGGTATCAGAGCAGTAAGTGATTGGTGACCGTGGTGTGGGCAGAATGTCACCAAGAAGAATGAGAAGAGGTGTTAGAGGAGGCCGAAGAGGTCATGAAGAAAGAGTTCTAGAGATGTTGCACAATCTGCCAGCAAGGATGGATTTCATGGAACAAGCACAACGAAGGGGAGTAGCAGTCGATGATGTTAGTGAGGTGGAAGAAGAAGAGGAACCCCATGCTGCTGGTGAAGATGCTTTAGCAGAACCAGAAGGATTCGAGGAGAGATTGTTGAGAACAATAATGAGTGTGGGAAATAGAGGTCCCTACATATTTAGGATGTTTAAATGGTGAATAACTCATTGATTGGATTAATGACCTTGATAAATATTTTAAATATGGAGTTGCAGAAGAAAGGAAGGTCAAGATTGCCTATACAAGGCTCAAGAGCCACACTGCTATGTGGTGGGACTATATTTAGGTTGGAAAGATGGAAGAAGAATATAGAGAAAATTACTTCTTGGGATCAAATAATTGCTAGGTTGAAGGTTAAGTTCCTTCTGGGAGACTACCAAACTAATCTTTTCTAAAGATTGCAAAACCTTAAACAAAAGGACACATCAGTGAAGAAATACATGGAAGAGTTTTACAAGTTGGTGAAAGGATCAAGCCATAGGGACAAAGATTTGGAAAAAAAGGCAAGGCATTTAAATGGGTTGAAATTTAATTTGCAGGATGAGTTGAGTTTAGTGCTCCCTCGAACTCTTGAGGATGCCTTTCAGTTTGCCATAAAGGCAAAAAAAAGCTTGCAAGAAACCAAATTCAACAAGGAAGGAATATAGGAAGACACTTAGGGGAAGAGGACAGCGGGCTAGAAGGGGACAGCAACACCATCAAGAAGAGGGGCTGGTAGTTCCAATGGGACAGCCAATAATGAAAGAGGAGGCTATCAAAAGAAGGAAGGAAGATTTTATGGAAGAGGTGGTTTCCAAGGAAGAGGAAGAGGCTTTGTTGGTAAGTGTTTCATATGTAACCAATATGCTGGCCACAAGAGTTGGGAATGTCCTAAATCTTTGCAAGGAGGTCATACAAGGACCAGGAGAAGCAATCAGATTGTGCAAGAAGATAAAGAGAGTGTTGGATCACTGCTCATCACCAAGAAGAACCTGAATCCGAAGAGTCATTACTACTCAAGAGAGTATTGTTGAAGCCACCAAAAGAGAATCAAGAACCCATGCAAAGGAAAGCCTTGTTCAAGACCAAATGTAAGGCTAAAGGTAAGTGTTGTAAATTGATTATAGACAGTGGAAGTACTGATAATATAGTGGCTACAGAAATGGTAGATAAATCAGGTCTTAAGAAAATCGAACATCCTTCTCCCTATAAAGTCTCTTGGCTATAGAAGGGGCATCAATTGTTAGTCGACGAACAAGCTCTGGTTGAATTTCAAATTGGTAGTTACAAGGATAGTGTCATATGTGATGTTATGCCAATGGATGTGTCATGTGTTGCTTGGTAGACCTTGGCAGTTCAACAGGAAAATTGTGCATAATGGAAGACATAACATGTACACTTTTGAGAAGCATGGCATCAAGCATACATTAATGCTTATTCAAGAACAAGAAGAGGGCAGCAGTAATAGTAGCAGCAGCAGCAAAATAATATTGGTGAGTGGAAAAGATTTCTTAGGTAACAAAAAATGAAGAAGTGGGATATGCTTTGATACTCACGCCCAAGGTTGTACTAAAATCTTCATGATGCTTTTAGATTGATGGTACCTTGATGATTAGATCCTACCCTTGATCCACATTTCATTACACTTCTCCGGTTCCATTCTTCATCATAATATGTCCTTTTCTACAACGAATAGCCATAAAAAATTCGATGAAACTATGGAGAATGGAATGTTAAGAAATCTGAATCGTCCAATAGAGATAATATATACTAGTGTGATATTGTAGAATACAATTGCCTTCGTTATTGATTGATTCTACAATAACAATAGGGTATATGTATATATTGAATAATCATGTAATGAATAGACATGACCATATATACTTATGGTCATGTCACTTCATTACATAACTATTAGTTAACATATCTTAACCAATAGTTTATTCATACTTTGTATAATATATATATATATATAAAAGTACACACATATGCATATTAATATATACTTACTTTTCAATTATATTATATAGTATATATATATAAATATATCCATATCATGATTGTCTCGTCGTTTATTAAACACGAACAAACAATACTTTAACGCTCCCTCTTGAGAGAGAGTTTAATAGAATTTGTAGAATCTTTTCATATCATGATATCCGGCACATCTGGGACAGACCCTTTCGGGAGTCAATCATGATAGGCATCAAGATATCCGGCACATCCGGGACAGACCCTTTCGGGAGTCGATCTTGACAAGTTATTACACATCCAATAATAACATAAGCAACAAGATATCCGGCACATCCGGGACAGTCCCTTTCGGGAGTCAATCTTGAAGCCTGGTTAACTATTTTCAAGATCGTCACCTTGAAATAGTAACCCAACACACATGAAAGATCGTCACCTTTCATAATATAACACAAAATGAATGGGCCCATAAAGTCTACCATGACTTCCGACACTTCGGGAAACACAATTTAATGTAGTCTCGTCATGAAAATAGACTTGAATATCATGATATCCACACAATCAGGACACACACTTAAGTAGTCAATCATGATATGGTTTCGTCATTACACAACAAGTAATAACAAGAGTCAAGATATCCGCACAGTCGGGACACACACTTAAGTAGTCAATCTTGACACTTTGGTTCACTATTATCAAGTGAGGAAGGCCTCCACCTTAAACTTGTCTATCAAGGACAAGAATCATTTAAGATACAAAATGATAGATCACTAAGGCTGAAAATCTCTTTTCAGCTAAGACTTTATTCCTCAATATTAGGAATACTTCCTCTGAATTAATATGACCACAATCCTAGGTTGCCATCTTAATTTGATCTTCTAGCTTCTCCCACTAACATGAAAGCATAGCCTTCTCACATGGTAATTCATCATAATTCTCTACTACAGTTTCTTGATCACTAGGTAACCAACAAAACATGGTCTACTCCCTCTGAATCAAGATCTTCAAATGTCTACTGATGTAGATCCTTTCACTTCCTCTTCTGTCACGGAGGCATACCCTATTTATATGCTCATCTCAGTGTTACTATAGGATGTGACTCCATACCTTTCTTCCTGAGAGAATCGATGTCTCATACATGAATAATCTGAATAGACATAAGGTTGCTGACTCACATTGACTAGCATAGGATGCATTTTGATCTTTTTCAAGGCCACAACATTAACACTCCCTCTTGGACTTGAGGGAAGATAATAAAGACCTCTAGTATGATGTTCATCTCAATGAACTGTAGTTTCAAGATGTATGAATTACTTCAATCAGAGATCCTATCCATGTGCATCTCATCTGTGATTCTATCCACGAGTTTCCACTTCTATAGCCTCAGAATTGTTTCACCTTCAACAATGATCTCCCTCTCAATCAATATGATCGATTTTGTCACAAGTTGACTGAATCATCTGCTCCCTCTGAAGCTCAAGTTCATCAATTCTTAAACTTTTTGAAGATGTCAGGACTCCCTCTTACTGAATTTCACATGCTTCCGTCCTTTTATATTCCCTTTCGTAAGGTGAGCCCAAAAAAAATATTTTGAAGAATCCATCTCGCTATAGTCCAAAGGTTGTACACAAATCCATGAGTACTTATTATGAAATTTCACTGTTGTAGTGTAATCAAAATCTGGAGTAGTGTAGTTGTAGGAGCCTGTCAGTGCCACATGTGCAATGGACCCTGCACTCAACAGTCCATAGGTACTTGTGATCAAAGAATCATCCTGCACTTATTATAGTACGGAACAACCCTGCATAATGCCTTGATTGCATCATTCTTCTTCTTTTTTTCTTTTTTTTCCTTTTCTACAAGAACATTCTTGGAGACAAATGAAAAGATCAAGGCAAATAGCTCTTATAGTATGAACATGAATACATATAAGAAAATGACTACAAAATAAAAAATTTAACTCAAAGATGAATACTTATCTTAAGTTTCAAATATTTCTTTCTTTAAAGTGAGCCCATAGTCACTTGATATCCTTGATTTTCTAATAAGGTGATCATGCATCTGTAACAAGGTGTCACTGAAATCTGCTATCTATCTCCATATATATTTATATTTATCGACCATCTTATATCTATTGCTGTATCGATCTCCAATTTTATTTATGATCTTGTTGCGTCATTTTAGAAGACAATACAATGACCTCTTATGTTCGAATGAAGTCAAGAGGTGCATCCATTAACATTAACTTATAGCCCTGTTGTGGGTTCCCATTTATATGTTAAGAAGAGGCGGCTAAGGTATGAGTTTGACGCTTAATAGGGATCGGTAACTAACCCCGATTATGCCCTACAACTCTTGGAGTATATATTGTTGACATAACAATGGTTTGCGATCAATATGAAGGTGATAAACGGTGAAATCAACAGGTACAATGAGGTCTTATTTGACAATGGTTGATCTCTGCGATGTATATCATTATTGACATTTGACATTAATGATGCTTAGTTTCCTCTATCATATTTGGAGACTTCAATCATTCCACACATGTTCTGATATCATTCAGGCTGTTCCCGTCGTACACTTGTTGTTAACAACATTTCTTTCCCTTTTATCATTCATTTGTCAATCAACAAATCTTCTTCTTTTATCGCTGCAGCATAAGGATCTGAATTTGCTTGATACCTGCGATCAACATGCACCAACCATTCAAGCAGCCATAGAATATTAGGCTACTGTGCATGGCTTGTCTCAGAATCATTTTTGCTGGTCCAGGTTAACATCAATTGTTCTATTGAACATGTCCACCCTGGAAAGAAGTTCCAATCTGTTTATGAATACATATGTATGCCTATGATAGCCATGAGTATATTGATAAATTGCCGGTGGATATTAGTTGCAAGTGCACGCAGAGCTTTTGAACATTTATCTTGGATATTAACTTATTCATTGCCTTCTTTTCTTGTGACCCGACTTAAAATATTTATTATCCTCTAATCCTCCTAAATGAGAGGGATCGACTCCCTCCTTATACTTTGCATGTTTGAAGTGATGCCACTTAAAGGACACATCCTTTACTCTTCAACACAACCTTTCCCCTCACTCGTACCTTTCCATAATGCTAACCGATCAACTTCTCTTCATCGTAGAAGTAATCGCCGACTCTAAATGCCACTTAATAACATATTTGATCTGCTATTGCATGGTAATGTCGATCATTCTTGTTGCCATATTATTGATGACAAACTCCTTAATTTCTCATGATACTAGTCTCTGACTTGACTGAGTGTGGAATGGATTTTTTAATGTCTTCCCCTTGTTCGATACTTGCTGTTCAATCACTGAGTAGGTGCCTCTTCCTGTAAATGGTTTGGTTGTCAGTATCGCTGGTGACTGTAATAAACTGCTGATTGGGTTTTATCATTTTTCTTTCCTCTAATTCGATGGTCTTTCTTCCTATTTGAATCCCAATGATTCTCAAAGGCGGACGTATATGGTCTTTTCATCAATGTGATTGCCGTCTTGTGATCAACCGTCTGTTCTGATTGGATTCTCCTTTCCGTTTCTTCCTTCCTATTCATACGTCTATTGCTCCACACAATTTCTTCACGACAATCATGAACTCCATAAATATTGAGTCATATGTCATAACATCAATTCCTTCACGATTGTTGTATCTGCAATATGTATAGACTGAGATCACCATATCCTCTCTGATATATGTATACCTATGATACAATATCCTTTGATGCAATATATACATGTGTGAACTGCTCACAATATAATTTTTAATGTTATTGATCTCTTCAGTATCCTACTCCATCACACCCTGCCTATATAATTTGATTGGATCTACCTTCAAACTGTTAGGCTTCATAGAAGGAACTTGGCTCTGATACCATGTTAAGAAATCTGAATCGTCCAATAGAGATAATATATACTAGTGTGATATTGTAGAATACAATTGCCTTCGTTATTGATTGATTCTACAATAACAATAGGGTATATGTATATATTGAATAGTCATGTAATGAATAGACATGACCATATATACTTATGGTCATGTCACTTCATTACATAACTATTAGTTAACATATCTTAACCAATAGTTTATTCATACTTTGTATAATATATATATATATATATATATATAAGTACACACATATGCATATTAATATATACTTACTTTTCAATTATATTATATAGTATATATATATAAAAATATATCTATATTTATATGCATATCATGATTGTCTCGTCGTTTATTAAACACGAACGAACAATACTTTACCATGGAATTTGCCACCCTTGACATTGATGAAACCTCAAGGGACGAATCAGCCCACTGCCACCTCACTTCTACTAGCGCTCTAATGAGCCAGGGAGATTTAATTAAATTGAAGAAAAATAATACTAACTAGAATGCGAGATTATGGAAATTGAAATAACTCAGTAATATAAGATGATAACGATATTTAGACTAGAGAAATTGAAAGAGCAAAGAACCAAGACCACCTTGTAGGCTCTTTGTCCAGGACTCTTGCGTGATTCAAGGACTACAACGGGGATTTAAAACGCCTGCATGGTGCACCTGCATCTTGAATGAACAGGGTACAGATGATAGTAACAGGAAAGTACAAGGTGATAGACTAATTAAATAGAAAAGAAATAAAACTAAGTGCAAGTAATAGAAACTAAAGTACAATGTAGAAGTAATCTAACTACGAGACATTGGAAAGCTAATCTCCAAACCCTTTTAAGGCACCTCTCGAAACACAACTTTGATTCACTCTAACTTGTGCACATGACAACAAGAAAAAGGTTGTGGTTGTTTCTTTAAGAAACCTACCAAAGTCAAACCCCCTTTTGGTGTGTCCACCTCTACAGACAGCCAAGATAGGTGCGATCTATAATCAAATAAACGACAAACAATCATGGATACAAGAAGAAAAAGATAGAGATACTATGATATGCTTATTCAAATCAAAGTAAATGAGTACAAGGCAAAATATAACTCCCCTTCAAAGCCAAGAAAGCCAAAGCTTGCCAAGATGAAGGTGAGAATGTGCTAGTGTACAACGGAAGTGATAGGGCAGTGGAGCCAAGTGACCAAAGAGTTGTGGAAACTACCAAGAATGGAGACAAAGAGCAAGGATGACTCAAGAAGTGAATCAGATGACCAAGAAGTTCTCCAAAGACCTAAACTAAGGCCAAAATGAAGGTTTTAAGGAACCCAATAGATTCCCAATGTTAGTGGCCTGCCAAATGAGGCATTAAACTGCTAGGGACAGTAGATGTACTGCTCCAACGGCCACCTGTCCACGGATTCACTGAACGAGTGCGCAGCACATGGATGTCTCCCCAAAGCGCATGTGTCCCGAATCAAAACAATCCACATAGTCAGACATTCAAACAAAAAGCGGATAACCAAGAAAGCAAAATGAAGTGGAGGCTTAGGTGGAGATATGATTCGGCCAAAGCGAAAGCGCCATGCAACGTGGAATTGCACAAGGTGCAATTTACAACGTTACATCCCCCCCTTTAGTGAGCACATCATTGGTGATATGTAAGCTAAAGTAGAGAGAAATGTTAGATTATACCGAGATACAAAGGGGAAGAAAAATCTTCTTTCCACGCAAAGTTGCCCCTAGGGAAAAGACCTGAACCTTCGTGAGATTGTGATAAGTTGCATCATAACATGTTAGCTGTAGGCAAACATGTAAGATGGAAAACTAAAAACTTGATAAAAAATATTAAAATGATGGCGATCAGATATAGATCATGATATAGTGATCATTGAGATTACGCCAATATGGGTGGCAAGATGCGTTATGCTAGACAACCATACAATTGGGCGAAAGATTTGGATAATGGATTGGCTCCCACAAAGGAAACAGATTAAAAAGATAGTGGATTGGCCCCCACAAAGGCAACAGATTAAAAAGATAGTGGATTGGCCCCCACAAAGGCAACAAAATAAAAAGATTTAGATCAAAAAAAAATTATAAATGAAAATGGTGCAGATATTATAGCCACCCCTTAGAATGGAACGTGTTGCACAAAGGGGAACATAATTCATTCTAAGGAAACAAGAGATGCAACATGTCAACATAGTGAGATATTTTTTCTCCATGGAATGCCACCCTACAACAAATGAAACATGATATCCACAACATCAAAACATGGAGAGAGATAGGAGGATCCGATTATTCAACGTCAGAGCAACTTATAGCAATGAAAAATTATTAGTGTATATCTGTGTATGAGCTACTAATCATGGTTCTGAAGTTTTTGGATCTAAAAAGGAGCACATGAAGGCAAAGATAAAAGACGAGATACAACAAATAGAAGAAAGAGAACACATAGAGGGTGTGTACAACAGATAACCCCCTATTTCCAAATACCTACAGAGCAACTTGGGTCCTTCAGGAGGGCACAACATTAAAAGACAAGCTTGGGGAAACACACACGGGCACACCCTACTCTACAGATAAGAGGGAACCGCCTCAACGATCCTCCACTAATAGATCATTGTCCTCCCAATCTTGATCATATGAGGAGGGAGGCCAATCCTAAAGAGATACGACTGCTAGGGCAGCCCAAGGCACCTCACCAGCAGCCACAACTAAGTATAATGTTGCCTCAACATTCTCATCCAAGAACTCTACTGAGGCAAGAGTCAACAATCTTGTGAAGATTGTTGTCAACGTCTGAATATCCTCAAGTGAGAATCAAACATACACACCTCATAAAACGTAGGTCAGCTTGAGATAAAGCAAGAGGAGCTACATCGCCAACCACTACAAAAGGAGCGGTGACAAACTCAGGGGAATGCAAGGCCTCCTCAACAAGAAGCACTAATACTGACAAAGAAGCACTAGGAATGGATTTCCAACAACAAAATTCGTGCACAGAGCCCTACTCAAATTTTCTCTTGAATGATGGAGTAGATGCTTTCTTTTCCACTACAGTATTTGTTTCTTACAAGATGTGTTTTAGTTACTTGCATAGAGTAAATAGAAATATTTGCAAAATGGCATAGAGAACATAATAATTATACATAAGTCACATACATAAAAGTGGTAGAATGATAAGCTTTATTTCCATGTAATGTCATAACAACAGTAGTCTATTCTCGGTGTCATTCGGCTATATATAAAGTGCTCAACGGTTGGTGGAGTATACCGACCATTGCCAACCTCCTACAACTACCCGAGAACCATCATTACATTGTCATCCTTAATTAAACCATAAAGCATAAGTATTATTCCTACCCACTAACTATGGCTAACATCAGCCACCCAAAAAAGAAAGAAGTCTTCCACACGACTACAACAAAAATGGTTGATGTGTGCAAAATCAAATTAAATCTACTACGAAGGAGGGTGAGGGGACGTCCCTAGAGTAGTTGAGGACGTTGGGCACGGAAGCTGCTGGCAGAGAAGCTTGAGGTCCCGATCTGCTGCCATTTGTTTCTCTCATGCCGCTTTCAGCAGTCTAAGTGCATCCATCAAATCCTTCTAAGTGCTCTCCAATTTCACCAAGGCCACTGCTAGCTGCTCCTTTCCTACACGAGCTACCTTTTCTTGAGCCATCCCGTTCTCCAACTCCCCCAATCTCATTTGCAAAGTTGCCTCTCGCTCAAGTACCAAGGCATGCCCCTCTTTTGCCTTTCGTGCTGCCCATGTCATCCACTATAGCTAAAGGAATGTATCTCGGAAGGTCTGCTCTATGTAGTAGAGGGTACCCATCATCGCTACATGTCCTGCCAGAATGTGCGGCCTACCCCATGCTTCTAACATCTCTGGAGTCTTAATCTATGGCCATCTATGGGCTGTAAGATACTCTGTAAAATCTCTCACATTCCTCCTCCATGAATCTAAGGAGTCTCTCTACCTCCTTGGTAATAGGGCCCATGTCCAACTCCCGAGAAAGGTATGCCACCCCTCGTGTGGTTGTTGTCATTGCCTCCAACTCAACCAAGAATCGTTGTACAGATGCTCCAAATCCAGAAATGGAAGCCTCCCCCCTGAGGGTCTCTAGTACACAGCCTCCCTCAACAGCTCCTGTCACTCCTTCCTCTTGGAGAGAGGTGATCCTATGCTCAATGCTCCCCACATCTACCTCAACAACCTCTTCCTGTGGAGCTGATGGGGACTCCTCTCCCTCCCCATCAACATGTTGTCCCATCAATAATGTAGGTGAAGGTGGTGGAATATCATCAACCCCCATTTGAAATTTTGCCAAGAGGTTGTTTGTCTCATTCTTTGCTCAATGTCAGATATATCTATATCATGTACACCTCCCCCCTCTTGATCTCATTGAACTCCAATAATATCCACTCCATGTATGTCTACACCTTCAGTCACTACCACCCTAGGGGCTAGAACTGCCTCGTGCACCATAGGGGCTGCATCTTGCACTGAAGCTGCAACTGTGGTAGTCGAGGTGACAACTCGCGCATCCTGCACTAACGCTCCAACTATGGTAGTCGAGGTGACAACTCCAACAGGCGGTGCAAGTGCAACAACCAATGCAATAGGAGTAGCTCACTCAATGCCTTGTGGAGTTGAGAGACGAATAGTAGTGGGCCCGACTCTGTGTACCCTCAAATCCAACTTTGTTTGTCGTACCTAACTTGTTCCCTCCGTTGGAACCAAGTGGGCCATGAGTGGAAGCTGAGGTGGACTGAATACAATCTTGGGGACTATAGATTGCTCGGCACCCCAGTCAAGAACCAACCATACGGATCTCTCTACATGCGCTACTAGTACAGGTGCTGGTACAACTAGCTCCTCCCATGCTACCCCTAGTACAAGCCCCTGCACTAGTACGGCCTCCTCCCATACGGACTCCACCTCTTGTGGTACAAATCACATGACTGGTACAGGCCCTGGTAAAGGCCCCTCCCGCACGAGTAAGGACTCTGTTGGCACGCTGTAATGTCCCCTATTTAGTATGACCATGATAGTGATGGATTTAGCCTATAACTAGGTCCTTGTAGGCTAATCTGGTGATTAGAGGACCCTATTGAGGGTTATGGCTCTATTTGGTGGGACTTACTATTTATAGTAAGTCAAGGGATGGTTCCGATGAGCTTAGAGGAGTTGAATGATGCTCTCAGTTTTTATTTTCGGCTTTCGGTTTGGTCTCCAAGATTCTTGGAGGGAGCGTCTATTTTTAGAAACTCACCCCGTCAGGTTCATTTATCGTCTTTCTTCATTAGGATCACGCCCGTGCTATCAGATTTCGATTTTGATGCTTCTTCAATCATTTTTGCAAGATGGGTGAATTATGATTATTATTTAATTAAACACACTAAGGTTGCTATTTTTTCTGGTATTGTATATTGACCACCTTAGTGTCATAGCTCGTTAGAACCAGGTTGAAGAGTTTTAAATCTTGGGCACAGGAAACAATGACCTTGTGTGTCAGAATATCATGATATTGATGAAAAGGTCATTTTTGGAGCAAAAGGGAGTTAATAAATTATATTATTCAAATATGTGCCTAAGTATAAAGCAAAAGGCATTTAAGTGAAAAGTGTGAGAGAAGCTATTTGCCTTTGGTGTCTTGAAAAAGATATATTTTATTATAAAAGCAAATGCTTTGTGCAAAAGCAATTCAATGTGCATTTGCTTTGTTGATTTGGGTGAAGAGAAGAAACAGGGGTTTGAAGACTTTCAGCATGGTGGAATTGTGAATTCTACATAGGTTTTAGCACTTTGAATCGATTGAAATTACACCAGTGAATTGTGCAAGTGCTTTGGCTTCATACAGAGGCCAAGATTGATTCAACTGTTAGCAGAGATGTGGTGATTAGAAATTCATTTCATTTCAGAATTGTTAGCAAGGGCAAAAGACTTCACTTTATGCAAATCGCAGCCCATATATGGTTCAACGTTTTGAGTTATTGCTGGCCGCAGGTCATATAGAGCAGCAGCAAATTGTTAGAGGACAGCATTTGGAGTTTGGGTGACTTGTTTTCTTTTTGCTGAATGCTTCTCATACATTTTCCAGGCTAGGCGTTACTTCCTAGAGCAGCCACGTTTCATTGGTGGTGTCTATAGTGATCAACGATCGATTCCAAGCTTTCATAATTGTTGATTAATCTTATTTCTCAAATTCCAATTATTGCTATGGTATGCAATCAAATTTCTTAGTGAATTAAATTGGGATACTTTGTTTGAATTTAGAAAGCAAATAGTTTATTTCATGCATTGCTATATGTTAAGAAATTGCAAAACCATTCAAATACAAACAAAACAAAATACTTACATTCAAAAATCAGAACTTAAACATTGCTTGCAAAGTGTTTGACAAAATGTCAAACATTCAAAATTGACAACCAAAATCAGAATTAAGGCAATATCCTAGTGTGGAATATTACAGTGGTATCAGAGCTTGCAAGCAAAGCGTTTGACAAATTGTCAAACATCCAAAATTGAAACAATTCAGTGTTTGTCAGAGTCAGAACCAAAGAGGGTTCTTACACACGCTGCCCTCTGAACCTGCCTCCATCTCCCATACTTCATTATCTTCACCACCCCTGCCTTCCTTCCGTGCCCTAGTACGGTCCCCATGGTATGGTTCCATGCGGAACCTCTCATCCTGCAAACTCTCACTCTCGGAGGAGACTGCGAGTACCTCCTCACCTACTATTTCGTCCTCTTCCTCATTACTGTCATCATCCCCTTCATATCCCTCATCTATACTCGTTGTCACTTCCTGTCTAAACCTTTTACTAAGGGATTCCGTAACACCTATGGTGAGGGTATCTAGATGGAGCCAATAGTTCATAGCCGGCTTGTAGGGCTCTATCCAGCTCGCTAGTACATACTTCCTCATGTGCTCTGGTGGTACTTGTGTGCGTATGGCCTCCAAGAATAAGGTGATGGCATGATGTGGCATATAAAACGTTTTGTACTTCAGCTGAATGAAATCCTTAATCCGCTCTAATACAACCTAGCCTCAATTGTACACTGCCATTGTGTTGAGGCCATTCATTAACTTCAACATCCAAATGGCAATGTCGGTCTCTCTACTTGCTCCTATGAGCTTAATCTTTACTAAGTCCAATATGCATTTCCATTCTGGGCAGACTATGAATGGTTTCTTGAGCCCTCTACTGTTGCTACTAGCTATAAAGACTTTCCCATTGCTATTCGAAGAGGTCCCACCTACATATTAATTTCAGCAACAACTCTTTATCCTCTGAAGACATTTTTGAGGAGGGTTTCATGGAGGAATACCCTTTGCATGGCACACCAAATACTTTGCTGAATTCTTTTGGTGCATAGAATACAACCACTGTTTAGTCAAAATATATGATGGTAGACATGCGTATTGCGGTCATAGCCATTTACCATAGTCCGCAAGGTGCAACGCAAGCTCAAAATCTCTGAGATTAAAGATGGGCTTTAAAATAATTTTGTCTACCTCTACCTTAGTGAATCCTTCAATGGGTGATTCTCTAGGGCACTCTCCCACCATGTTCTACATTCGCTTCTTGTCACGCTTTCAAACATGAGATTTTTTGTAGTGCCTGTTCATCTTTTTGTACTTTTTCTTGAGCTTTCTTCTTGCTAGAAGTGGCCATATTTGCCTGTAATGGTTTTTTCTTGATTGTTCTAGCTTTATATTTAATCTCATAACTACCCTTATTGAGGTTCCCATAACTACCTTTCACCATCTTTGCCAATTTTCTAGCCTCCAAGAGTCACTCAAATTCACTCGCTTTTTCTTTGTATGCCTTGTACACCTCCGCTTCACAGTATGTACGGTCATCAAGTCCAAGTGGGATTGTGATTTGAATGGATGTTGCTTGGGTCGTATATGGACGACGAATTTTAATACCAGCCATACAGGCTCTAACCCCCTTCTCCATACATACTTTGCTTGCTCCGATTGTACGACAGATTTTAATGCCATTTGTACGGGATCTTACCCTTCGCTCCATACACAATCTGCTCTTATCTTTCACTACTGTACGGTTACTCTTGTCAACCATACGATTACTCCTATCGTTAGTATGAGGTCTATGTGCAATTTGAACTGCTACCGTGCAGACCATAAAGCTCCTTGTGTCTTCCGCGCAAAGTCTCCTCTACGGCACCATACGGATACCTCCTATACACTTGTATCTTTACCCTCTCCTAGCTCCCCCACGAACCATACGGGTGATGGATGTCACTTCCTATGTCATACAATAGCTCAATTTTGTACGGTGGTTAATTGCTACTCGGTAGATGAAATTCCAAATATGGCTTCTTACTTCCCTTCGCCTTTTGCTACAGTTTTGTGCACAATGTTTTCACACTTGGACAATTTATGGGTTAGGTTTCCAATATAGCACTTTTCCTTGATAGGAAAAATCGAACTTTGTAATTTTTTAAAGTATGGCTTTCTATTTTTCTATCTCCTTTTATTTTTATTTTCCTCCCATTTTTTATAATTTCTTCCAATGTGAGTTGCTTGACTATTATTTCCTCCCTTTCTAATTTTCCATCCCGCTTTTTCTTCATTTCATTCTTTTTGACCTTTAATCCTTAAAATTTCTTCATTTTTAATTTTTTACGAAATATCGTACCTCTTGAATTTATCCTTATGTTGCCCACCATATGCTCCTACCACCTTTGTACGCTTCCCTTAAACTCGTTTATTTTGTTGTGGGTGTTTTTATCCTAACTCGTTTGTCTTTTTCTTCCCTTGTTCCTGCCTTTTGCTTCTTTCTGAGTCCTTCCTTTTTGTTGCTTATCCCCCGCTTTAATCCCTTTTGTTCAACGTTGGGGACCTTAACTTCAAACGCATACTACCACATACACGTTCCTAAAGGTATTGTTACCTAATTTTCACCCTACAGGCTCAATCAGGATGATATTCTATAGGACACAAATTATTCTACAGGAAAGTGCATTCAATAAGAAATAAAAGTATGTTGCTACAGGAGAGTATGAGAAGATTGGAAATACATGCTGCAAGCGAAATACAAGCAACTGCAATAAAGTGTAGCTATAAGAAGTAATAATGGGGGAACAATAAAATACATGTTTTAGGGAATATGTAACTTCAAATGACCATTGTCATCAAGAGATTTGAAGTTATATATTGCTGAAGGAAATGTACAATTTTACTAGTTTTCTGATTTTTTGACTGTTACAGCCACTTTGCAGACATGGTACAAACCTGTATGGACACATGAATGTGGAATATCATACTCAAATGAAAGATATATGAGTACTCTTTCATTTAAATCAAGTTTGGATTATTTTCATGAGGAAATGGAAAAGTTATGTCCATTTTAGTGACAATACCTTGCCCAGAATTTTTTTTCAGAATCTACAGCAAGAAGATAAATTTGGTACGGCTACATATGGACTCGTATGACCCTATAAATTTGTGAGGAGGAAGATATTGATGTTAAAAACAAACTTTGTTCCTTCCAGAAAATTTTATTTTGACATTTATGGTGTCATAAAATTCATTTTTTGAAAACTGTCCTACTGCAACTTGCCCAAAAGTTTTTCCAGAATATGACATCTTCAAGTGCCCAAATTTTATTTGTTCTCACGCATCATTATTGTAATTTAATAATTGTTAATTGGTTGATATTGTAAGTCAATTAATAAATTATTAAAGTTTCTTAATAAAATAAAAAAGGAGAGCAACTAGTGTCATTAATGCAAGTGGATAAGATGCATTAATGGGCTGAAAGACTTCTTCTCAAGAAGTTGAGTTAATTTGCAGACATGAGGAGAGTATATAGGGGCTTGGAGAAGACTTAGGGT
This sequence comes from Chamaecyparis obtusa, assembly GCA_027943335.1. Taxonomy (NCBI): domain Eukaryota; kingdom Viridiplantae; phylum Streptophyta; class Pinopsida; order Cupressales; family Cupressaceae; genus Chamaecyparis; species Chamaecyparis obtusa. The sequence goes on from BSBK01001133.1 coordinate 469,015, forward strand.
CGAATTTTACTTTCCCCTAAAGTTTAGAAGGTATTTATAATCAGTTGGAGCATTTTTAGGGGCAGTTTTGGTGAGTCGTTAGGTTTGTTATGACTTGGTTGGACTTTTTCATGCATTGGACTTAATTTTGGGAGAGTGGAGAGGCCTATTTTTGGGGCTATTTTTCTGCATTCGACCCAAAGAGGTTTGATTGAGCATTGTACTTAATGAGTTTGACAACTCATTCTATGGAGTTCTTAGTTATGCAAAAATTCTGCACTTAGTCATTTTTCTCTATCCTTTGTGTCATTTTCTGCATTTCTATTGTAATTCATTCATTATGATATACAGAGGCTGCCTTGGAGACCATTTTGGACAATATTTATCACCTTCTTGTTCACTTGCACAATAGTGTATTTGTGTGATTTGATCAAATTTTAGTGAAAAGTGTCATTTTCCTTCAATTTTGTCTCACCGTTTCACACCTTTTCTGCAATTTATGTAATGTACAGGTTGAAGTTTGTGTCATGCAGATGTTATAAGCTCTTTAACGTGAAAAAAATCAATTTTCCTTTACTGAGCAAATAGGCATTTAGACCTTTCTACAAAATACTTATGTGCATGCATAAAAAAGGCAAGATTGTGTGAGTTTAAGCATTATTTTGTGGTTTCAAGTGTTAAAGTTTCTTCGGATATCATAAATTCAAAATTTAGGTGCATCACCGTATATTTAGATTTTCTTTTCTGTCATCCTTCTATTCCTTTCCTTTAGAAAGTTTGTGAGTTTTAGTGAAGCATCTTATAGGAACCGGCCTAAAATCCGAAGGTCTCGCTTCATTTGCATGTCCTACGTTGAAGTGATTCCCATGTTATGCCAGAATTGCTGAACTATTTCCGTTCAGCATAGGGTGCAAATTTTGGAGCTTAACAGTTTTGACACGCCTGGTGGGACAGAAGTTAGAAATACTTTGAAATTCTTGCTGTTATGATGTGTTGACAGCAGGTTACTTACCTTTCAGAGGTTTTTATTAAGCACATTTGGCGACTCCGAAGTAAAATCATTTGGTTTCAGGTGGACAAGTGCATATTGGAAAAGGTATTCTTGTTTTATAGGCAGCTATTATAATTTCCAGCTTACCCAAATGTTTCAAAATGCCTTAATGTAATATCCCCATTCCTAAATAAGATTTAATAATAATTAAAATCAATGAATGGACAAATAAAATAATATAATATAATAAAGTAATAATTGACAATAATATTAATAATAATATATTATTAATATATTGAGATAATATTTTTTAGCAAAATATAATAGTAACAAATAATATAAAAATAATATTATTATTTAAATTAAAAATAAATAATATTATTATACATAAATAATAATATTATAATATATCATAAAACAATAAAATATATCTTTAATATAATAATATATGAATATATGAACATAAAATAATATAATATACTATTGAAATAATAATACAATTGATATAATAATGCAAAGTATATTTTATATTAATCATAAACTATAAATAAATAACTAGTCGAGACTATAGACAGAGTCCGCGATGCACATAATGGACTGTAATCGCTCCTTAATACAAACACCAGGAACATAGGTCAATGGCTGATGAAAACCATTCCCTCATCGACAACACCTTGGATTACCAACGACAAAACTGGAATCGGTCAAAGCATATGAAGAATCGATAAGGGTAAAACAGTCAATCCAACGTTTGAAGAATGTCTATGGACCAAACCAGTCACAAATAAGACTGTTCGAGTAAAGACATCCAACCGGGAAGGTTGTATAATACATACCCTTAGTGATTCGATTACAAGTGTATATTTATGAAGAGGCGTGATTAAAGTAGTAGGTAAACTGAATTGAATGGTATCGTTAGCATTTGGTTATTTTGGAAGACACTTGAGACACGCCCTTTGCAAAGCAACTTCCAACGTAAGGTATATAGAGAACATTCACAATCTCTCAAAATCATCACCAAATAACTTGTTCTCATTTCATCCCTGGTAGCCTCACCATCGTGATTGGATAAGTCACTGGCTTGGACAGATATGAGCATATGAAATCTATGTTAGACATAGTGCCCTCAAATTGATACATTATAGAAGACATATCAAGCAATTGCCTCCTTAGGCATTAGTCGGAGGGGCATACTGACAGGAAGACATCAGACACAACACCCATTGTTGAGTGCAAGCATCACAGTGACAATCTGAGATATCATAAATCACCTCTAGCAATATTGTATAAATTGTGTATTAATATTGTTATATCAGACATCGCAGCCATTGCTAGAAGCAATATTATCAATCACAGATAATTACTGTTATTATCAGATTTGAACTTATTCCCTCTTTATCTATTTGATCTGCTTAACTGAGCAATTACCTATTTGGCATTAACAGTTGCATATTTATGAAGAAAGATCAGAAACGTCACCTTGTTGCAGGAATAAATTGACTATATCAAACATAACAACATTTTCAATTTTGCATAAACATATGAGAAATTAGACATAACAATTATTACTATAAGAAGTCAGTCCCAAATCTGGATAGGACCAAACTAGGGACATTACAGTGGTATCAGAGCATAATCCTACCATCCTGTGGGAAATAGTTTATGTTAATGTATAAGAGGAAAAAAGGCAAGAAGGCTATGGCTGAACAATTGTCAAACGAATTAAGGAGTTTCATGGAACAAACTAGTCAAAATAACCAAGCGCTCTTACAAGCATTACAAAATTTAGGGAACTCAATCAACACCCTCAAGGACAACCATACCCAAGGGAAGGATGCAAGTACTCATCACTCGGAAAATAACGAGTCATCTTCATCAGGAGTACCCAAGCCAACCTTCTTACCTAGGGAAGAATTACCAAGAGAAGAAGAAGGAATAGACCAACCCATCAACCGTGTCGTGGAAAATGCTAGAGCTTACGCAAATCTCGAACCTGAGATTAGGGAACTTATAACGTTCGGAGAATTTTGTGACAGTCAAAAAAATGATGTCCCTAGAAGGAATGGAAGGCTTCCAAACAAGGAACTCAAACACAAAGTGAATAAAATGATGATTCCAAACTTTGATGAACAAGGAAAAACCACGGCCCGAGCATGGTTACAAAAACTAAACACTTACTTCAACCTTAGTCCTATGACAGAAGAGGACGCATTACAATTTGCCATACTCCACCTAGAAGGATCAGCTCATGAGTGGTGGCACAACGGATTTATCTCATTAGGTCACCAAAATATCAGCTCCTACCAAGAATTCTCAAGAAAACTTATCAACCGATTCGACCAAAGAGACCCAGAGTGGTATTTTCAAGAATTAACTCACCTAAAACAAACAGGAACTATTGAAGAATTTGCAAGCCAATTTCAAAGACTATCCGTCATGGTCCCTGACTTAACCCAAAAGAGGATAGTATACATGTTCATTGAGGGACTTAAAGATCACATCAAAACTATGGTTAAACCTTTTGAGCCACAAACCTTGGACAAAGCTATCAACAAGGCGAAGAAGTCTGAACCTGACACATCTAAAGATAGGTCCAAGAGTCCCACATATAGAACTTTCCATAAGAATGAAGAACCTACGAAGGACAATCAAGGGAAACCCTGTTACTTTTGCAAAGAACCATGGAGTAAAGAACACCAATGCCAAGGCAAGGACACCCTCAAGCAAAAAGAGGACATAATGAAGAAAGGCTTATGCTTCAGGTGCAAAGAACCATGGGCATCAGGACATAAGTGTGGGAAAAGGATAGAAGAAACAAAAGAAGGACCGCATAAGAGAGCAAGACATGATCTCAATAGCATCCAATCACTGGATGAAGGGGAAAAGCAATGGAGTTTTGAGGAAATTCAACCATAGCTATGACAGTAACCCACAAATGCATAGTTGAATCAACAAATAAAGAGAGGCAGTAACAAGAATCGGAGATCAGAAACTCTTAATATCAATTTTGTGATCAAGGCTAAAAGAGAAAAAAGAGTTAACTATCAATTCAAGGAATAAGAATTTGTAATAAATCAAAGAACCAAAAAATATTAATATTCATCTGTACTTAGAATATTCTCAATTCTTTTATGTGAAATTAAGGAAAGATCTTTACACCCCAAGGCCTGGAAAAAGATAAAGCCTCTACCAGGGATTATAAGATGGATAATCCTAAAGGGATATCCATAGAGTCCTAGGACGAGATAAAATCTCTCCTAAGGATTATAATGAGGGATAATCTTAAAGAGATATCCATAGAGACCTGGAAAGGGATAAAGTCTCTACCAGGAATTATAAGATGGATAATCCTAAAGGGATATCCATAGAGTCCTAGGACGAGATAAAGTCTCTCCTGAGGACTATAAAGATGGATAGTCTTAAAGAGATATTCATAGAGACCTGGAAAGGGATAAAGTCTCTACTAGGAATTATAAAGATGGATAGTCTTAAAGAGATATCCATAGAGGCCTAGGACGAGATAAAGTCTCTCCTAAGGATTACACAGATGGATACATCCTAAAGGGATATCCATAGATACCTAGTAAGGGATAAAGTCTCTGCCAGGAATTTTGGGAGATGGATACTTCCTAAAGGTATCCATTGAGGCCTGGGAAGAGATAAAGTCTCTCCCTAAGGATCTGGATTATTCATCAAGACTCATCTTAGAACACGCAATACTCAGAAGAGAAATCTATAGTAAATCAAGATAAGTTTTATCTTTTTATATTGTTCTTAAAATTGAATAACATGATTAAATATTTTCAAGTTGATAAGGTTATATTTATGAATATATTGCAATTCTAACCTCAAGTTAAATTTATTGTTTCAGGATAATTGGATGAGGTATCAATAGAGCAAGTCATCACTCACACCGAAGGTTTGAATTGCTTGAGGACAAGCAATTTTGAGAAGGGCGGACTGTAATATCCCCATTCCTAAATAAGATTTAATAATAATTAAAATCAATGAATGGACAAATAAAATAATATAATATAATAAAGTAATAATTGACAATAATATTAATAATAATATATTATTAATATATTGAGATAATATTTTTTAGCAAAATATAATAGTAACAAATAATATAAAAATAATATTATTATTTAAATTAAAAATAAATAATATTATTATACATAAATAATAATATTATAATATATCATAAAACAATAAAATATATCTTTAATATATGAATATATGAATATATGAACATAAAATAATATAATATACTATTGAAATAATAATACAATTGATATAATAATGCAAAGTATATTTTATATTAATCATAAACTATAAATAAATAACTAGTCGAGACTATAGACAGAGTCCCCGATGCACATAATGGACTGTAATCGCTCCTTAATACAGACGCCAGGAACATAGGTCAATGGCTGATGAAAACCATTCCCTCATCGACAACACCTTGGATTACCAACGACAAAACTGGAATTGATCAAAGCATATGAAGAATCGATAAGGGTAAAACAGTCAATCCAACGTTTGAAGAATGTCTATGGACCAAACCAGTCACAAATAAGACTGTTCGAGTAAAGACATCCAACCGGGAAGGTTGTATAATACGTACCCTTAGTGATTCGATTACAAGTGTATATTTATGAAGAGGCGTGATTAAAGTAGTAGGTAAACTGAATTGAATGGTCTCGTTAGCATTTGGTTATTTTGGAAGACACTTGAGACACGCCCTTTGCAAAGCAACTTCCAACATAAGGTATATAGAGAACATTCACAATCTCTCAAAATCATCACCAAATAACTTGTTCTCATTTCATCCCTGGTAGCCTCACCATCGTGATTGGATAAGTCACTGGCTTGGACAGATACGAGCATATGAAATCTATGTTAGACATAGTGCCCTCAAATTGATACATTATAGAAGACATATCAAGCAATTGCCTCCTTAGGCATTAGTCGGAGGGGCATACTGACAGGAAGACATCAGACACAACACCCATTGTTGAGTGCAAGCATCACAGTGACAATCTGAGATATCATAAATCACCTCTAGCAATATTGTATAAATTGTGTATTAATATTGTTATATCAGACATCGCAGCCATTGCTAGAAGCAATATTATCAATCACAGATAATTACTGTTATTATCAGATCTGAACTTATTCCCTCTTTATCTATTTGATCTGCTTAACTGAGCAATTACCTATTTGGCATTAACAATTGCATATTTATGAAGAAAGATCAGAAACGTCACCTTGTTGCAGGAATAAATTGACTATATCAAACATAACAACATTTTCAATTTTGCATAAACATATGAGAAATTAGACATAACAATTATTACTATAAGAAGTCAGTCCCAAATCTGGATAGGACCAAACTAGGGACATTACACTTAATACCATAGAAAGTATGGCATATCATTTTCCATTCCATGAAGGTTCTGTTTATACTCCTTCATGCTAGTCTCATCAAGATAATCATGGTGTTGTTTATCCTCAAAACAACATTGTTTCAGCACATTCTTGTGATATTCAGCAAACCCTGTATGAATGCCACCCACCAACCCCTGCTGAAGAATTATGGCCACATGAATATGCATGTTTTCAGCCTGCAGAGGAGATGGGTTGCATAGAAGAGCAACACAAATTTGTTATGCAGTAAGAGGAGTTTGCATATCAAGCCCATATTCATGAGCAAGAGGCGTTACTATATCAGGAGAAATGTCACAAGAAGTACTTGCTAGAACATTATAGGTAGCATGAAGCATGCCTTTCAAAAGAGCTGGAAGCACAGAAGCAAGCTTTTGAGAAAGTGTTAGTAGCGCATAAGCAACTTTTTGAAGAGTTCCATGCAAAAGAGCTAGAAACACAAAAGTTCAAACTTGAAAAGGATAATCATAAATTGCTGACAGCGGATGAAGAGTTTCATGATAAAGAGCTACAGGAACACCAAGAAAAGATAGAGCTTCTAACTGCTGAAGTCATGCAGTATAAAGAAGTAGAACACATGCATATTGAAAAGGATGGGTGCAAAGAATTAGAGAAACAAGAAGCTGCAATGGAGTTCTCTTATTCACTTAATAATTTTGTCAAGCAAAGCAATGAGTGGGAAGGTGATTTATTTGAGGAGCTACCTGTTGTGAGGTTTTCACACCATCGCCCCAAAGTATTTGGGGACCCCCATTTTCGAACTAGACTTGGCGTTTTCCTCTAGATCCCGGTGCCTTGTCAAACCTTTTGATTTTGGTGAATGATGTGAAATTACTATTGGAAGGGCTTATGATTTTCGACTTTGATTTTGGTTTTTGATCTTTTGAAGAAGGTGTGAAATAAAATCGAACTTTTCCTTTGCTAAATTCTAAAATATTGCCAAGAAATTTCGAAATTTTAGATCAAACACTTTAAATCTTGGCAATAAATTAAAAATTGGCCCTTTAAAGACAAAATCTGGGCAATGGCATTGAGACTTCACATAAATTTTGTTTTGGAAATCATAAATCTGAGATATAAATTTGAAAATTTAGCATGGAAAAATAAAATCTGGCCCCTTATTATTAAAAATTGAGCAATAAATGATAAAATCTGGCCTCTTATTATTTTCGAATTTGCATTGAAACATTGAAATCTGGGCACTTTAAAAATAAAATTGGAGTCAATAAAATCAAAATCTGGGCGCTAATGTTGAAATTGGGCTCTTGGCTAATTAAAAATAAATTTAGGGCCTTTTAAAATTAAAATCTGGGTGATATATATAAAATCTGCATTGAAAATTAATTTTTGGGCATTAAAATTAAAAATCTGGGCTATGGAGATTAATTTTTGCTTTGAAAACCCCAAAATCAGGCATTAATTTCGAAATTAGGCCCTCTCATATGAAACGTGAGGCATGGAGAAATGAGACAAGGCCCTTTCTTTAACAGCGTGCCTTATTTCCCCTAATGAATTTCGAAATTCAAAGCTTAAATGATGTAATTTCAATGCAAAAATTTATTTGTCTAAGGGCATGTCGTCCCCTTTATTGTGGCAATTAATTAAGTCTTTTTTTTTTCTTGTGCTAGGGTTGGCCCTAGAATGGGGAGCCCTAGGCGGCTATATAAGGAGGCACCCCTCCTCCTCTCCTCACCATTTCACCCTCCATCCTCCAAGCAGCAGGAGCGAATTTGAGGAAGCGGGCCCGAATTTGTAGAAGATCCGAAATTGTAAGGAGTAGATCTGGTATTAATGCAGGCCCGAACTTGTAGAGAAGCAGAGCAGAATTTGTTGATGGAGGACAAGCATTTGTAAGGCAAATCTGAACTTCTCAGAGGCACCGAATTGGGATGTAAGGAAGCAATGAAACATAAAAGAAGAGGGCAACGAACTGGTCTAGCAGAGCAGAATAAGATAAGAGCAGATCTGATCCATTGGAGGCAGTTTGCATCATATTTTGGAGCGAAACAGTCATAGCAAGGTGGCAACTTGGCTTAGGTAGCAGGCCTGGGCATGAGGGGCTGCATTTGGAGGTGTTTGAAGGGCAAAATCCGGGCCCTAAGTCAGTGTCGTGGAGAGGAGAGGGAGCAGAGATTGATATTATCTATTTTGAAGGCCTTTTCCCACACATTCTATCCCCCTAAATTCGATTTTCAAAGCAATTTTTCAACATTTTTGGACAAACCCGAAAATAGCAGCTTGGCAACATATTGATCTCAGAATTTCAAGGTAGAGAGATCTCAGAATTTCCAGATTTTATCAAGTGGTGGAGTTGGTTAAGTGAGGGCCTCATCTCATAATCTTGAAGAGGTATTTTGAGAGAAGTTTTGATCCAAATTTGGGCCATATTATCAAAATTTTGAAGATAGAAGGATTATAGTGTGGAGTTGTGATTTTGACAAGGCAAATACATCATGGTAGAATTCGGAATTGCATAACCGGTGAGTGGCCTATCTTATCCTTTTCTTCTTAGTTGTTTTCACTTCATTGGTATTATTGTTAAGTGTTGAAAATTAGTTTCAAAAGTAGAGTTAGAAGTTTGGTTAGTAGGTTGATTACTTAATTGTCTTGATTAGCTTTTTTCCCCAAGTTCTTGCTCGCATTCCATCATTTCATTATCACTAAGAAGAAGATTGGAGTGATAAGTGTAGTCCATCTCATAGGTAACAATAGGGAGTGATAAGTGGTAGTCCCATCACTAGGAAGAAGATTGGAGTGATAAGTGTAGCCCATCTCATAGGTAACGGCGGGGAGTGATAAGTGTAGTCTTCATCATCATCACTAGGAAGAAGATTGGAGTGATAAGTATAGTCCATCTCATAGGGAATGGCGGGGAGTGATAAGTGTAATTTCCATCTCATTAGGAGGAAGTTTGGAGTGATAAGTGTAGACCCACCATCATTGTAGAAAGGCGGGGAGTGATAAGGGTTTAGGATGGCAGATGTCAATGCAAGCAAGCGACCCAAAAGAATTAATGCTGAAATATGAGACAAGGAAGTTATGATACTCAAAACCACCTTCTTCTCGAAACTGAAACGAGTCTGAGACACCAACATCGGTACCCTTGACATGATTCAATTAAGAGATAGGTTGAGAGATAGCCAGTCCCCTGTGGCAAAGAAGATCAAACAGTATGGAATTGTGCAAGAGGAAGGTTCAATTCACCCCAACAGTGGACATGATACGGCAGAATTGGTTACACCAAGTCATCAAGGCTCACAAAGTCAGATTGCAAATCAGAGTGCAGCGACCTCATTGTGCTTCTCAGTCGGATCCCAGGCTATGAAAAAAGGTACACAGTTTGATCCTTGGATGTTTTATTTTATTGAAGGCATTGGAAATGATAAAGGAAAGATTGATTGGATTAGGATCATTAGCATGAATTTAGAGTTGCAACTTAGATAGTACAAAATCAGAGGCAAATCTACATGGGATCCTACTTTTTCAATTCGAGTGCAAGACTACTAGTGATGCTTTGCCAGTGGAACCAAATCCAATTGGGGAGATGCACTGCACCACTATGGTTGAGGCGGATGCTTATGCCAAAAAGCGAGGTTGTGGCAGTTCGAACAGTTGAAGGCATCCAAGGGTTAACCAAAGAGGGAGGCTACGAATGTGGAGGTAGTTGATGAACTTAATGATTATCTCAAATCAAGTAGTAGGTGGATTGTGGAACGATCAAAGAGATATGGCCGAGGCAGGTGCCCCCAAAACCCAAAAGTAGTAAAGCAGAGAAGGGATGCATGCAAATCGAATTCAAGTAGACAGTTCGAAAGATTAGGAAGGTTAAAGGAGGTCAAGTTTGATTTCAAGGCAGTGGCCAAGAGCAAGGTTCTCAAATTGCAAAAAGGTTCACATCCAGGCAAGCCACCAAGGTCAAGGCAAGATTACCCCAAGTGCATGGAGACGTCACCCTTTCGAGGTCAGGACATCAAGTACAAGCAAGTTCAAGTAGTGGTGAGAAAATTTCTAAGGACAAGCTCAAGCATCCAAGGCTTCACCTCATCTCAAGGATTAATGAACTTTATAAGACAAGGTTGATAAGGTGGCAATTTCATATGCATGCAATCAAATCATGCCAAGTGTCCCATGTTCTCATTGGTTGACAAATTATTGTAATTTTCTCATTGGCCCATAAAACTAGTGCCCTCATGTAATTGGTTGAAAGATGGTAACCCTAATTAGGGTTTGTAAGGTTTAATGTTGGCCCTTGATTTTGCCTCTTAATCTTGGCCACTCGTAATTTTGAGCCTCTATATAAGGCCATTTGTTCTCATTTGTAAAAGAGAGTTATGTTGGAGAAATTGTTGCCAAAATACTATCAAAATTGTTCTCTATTCATTGTTGTGCCTTGCATGGTGGATATACATGATCATTTTGGTGTATTTGCATGGTTCTTCTCATCTCTCAAATTAAAGTAGGATTTCATTTCATTTCATGTTGGTAGAATAGAAGTAAATGGTTAGTTGCAATGGTGATATTGGTGAATGTTTGATAGGGATCTATATACTAGGCCACTAGCATCCTAGCGGCTTGTTAGGAAGCCTTGTGTGGTAATCTAGTCCAATTGCTCCCAAGTTCTACTTGCATTTCATCTTTCCACTTGTACTTCAAGTTGGGTTGGAAGATAGGTGTTAGTGTGAAAATCCTAAGAGTATCCCTTAGAATCATTGCACTGATGGAAGTAGCGTTGCTGGCAAGCTTTCATTTGGTTTGATCCCCGTCCATTTGCCAATCTTTCCATTCAGTAGGAGTAGTAGTAGAAGTAATCAGTAGTTCAGTAGTTGAAGTTGAGAAGTTGAAGTTCGAAAGTTTGATGAGCAAAGCTAGAAGTGATATAAATTAGTTTGATGAGCAAAGTTGGAAATGATATAAAAGAAGAAAGTTATCTCATCATCATCATAGTGAGAATTTAACATCTTTCAAGTGAACAACATAAGCCCGCCAACGTGATTACCAGCAAATCACATTTATATAACTGAGTTAGTATCCACAGGTGTAAGGAACCTTGGAGTATCTTATATACTTTTCAAGAGAGGGTTGAGTGTTTGGTACGCTATATCAAGTATTCAATTGCTATATGTTATGTAGTGGTACAAAACTAACATCAACACTACCCTTTTTTGTTGAAAAGGACAACATTCCTGACTCGTCTCTATCAACAGTTCCTGAACAACAGAATGAAGAAATAGTTCATGAAGTTTTTTATATTGCTCAGAATATAGTCATGGTGGAAAAAGATGAAGAGGATTTGGAGGAGGATCGATTTTGGCATGATCTTGAAAATTTTTGCTTAGAGCTGGATACAAAACTATTGTCCTCAAGCATACGAGTTTGTGAACAGCCTGATGAAATAACAAAGCTATCTGAAACAATTGTTTTGGATCAACCAAATAATATCATAGCAGCAGACCAGTGTCTTGAAGCAATCAATCAAAAGGCACTAATCAACAAAAAGAGGTCAAAGTTTGTGCTTTCAAGAGGCTGTCCTATCAAATGTTTGGTAAACATGGAGTTCCATCAAGAAGAATCAACTCTGCGGGTACCTAATGTTGACCTATTACCAGATGTAGTAGCTGCAGGAACGTTGCATCTTGCTGATCCATCCCAAATTGAGAGTGTTTTCAACCAGCTTGACCAAGTAAGTGAAGTTTTTGTCAATCATGAGATATTTCAGAGAATGGTCAAGTGTATGTCACTTTTCCATCTACTTTTGATTGTCCATAAGTTTGTTGGTTATTCTAAGCTAAGGAGAATGGGAAGCTTTTTTCCAGAATCTGTAAATGGTTTTGTTTGATCAGTTTTTGTGCTGGTTAGAGTAGGTTAGAGTAAAGTAGTTTTGGTTTCCCTAAGTGTTGTCAAACACAATTAGTTTAGCTTCAGTTGTAGTTTTCCCAGTTTTTAATAAGGGTTCCAAGTTCAAAGGCCTCAATGGCTTACAAGAGAGAGTTTTAACTACTGTCAATATACACCTATAGCCAAGTTTCCAATTCCAATCATGATTGCATATTTGACTCCATGCCCAATGGACTATTTTAGGCTACTAGTCATATGTCTAGCAGGCAAACACCCATCAAAGGTCACCAAAATGTTACATAATTTTCACCCTACAGGCTCAATCAGGATGATATTCTACAAGACACAAATTATTCTACAGGAAGGTGCATTCAATAAGAAATAAAAGTATGTTGCTACAGGAGAGTATGAGAAGACTGGAAATACATGCTGCAAGAGAAATACAAGCAACTGCAATAAAGTGTAGCTACAGGAAGTAATAATGGGCAAACAATAAAATATATGTTTTAGGGAATATGTAACTTCAAATGACCATTGTCATCAAGAGATTTGAAGTTATATATTGCTGAAGGAAATGTACAATTTTACTAGTTTTCTGATTTTTTGACTGTTACAGCCACTTTGCAGACATGGTACAAACTTGTATGGACACATGAATGTGGAATATCATACTCAAATGAAAGATATATGAGTACTCTTTCATTTGAATCAAGTTTGGATTATTTTCATGACGAAATGGAAAAGTTATGTCCATTTTAGTGACAGTACCTTGCCCAAAAAAAAAATTCAGAATCTACAGCAAGAAGATAAATTTGGTACGGCTACATATGGACTCGTATGACCCTATAAATTTGTGAGGAGGAAGATATTGATGTTAAAAACAAACTTTGTTCCTTCCAAAAAAATTTATTTTGACATTTATGGTGTCATAAAATTCATTTTTTGAAAACTGTCCTACTGCAACTTGCCCAAAAGTTTTTCCAGAATTTGACATCTTCAAGTGCCCAGATTTTATTTGTTCTCACGCATCATTATTGTAATTTAATAATTGTTAATTGGTTGATATTGTAAATCAATTAATAAATTATTAAAGTTTCTTAATAAAATAAAAAAGGAGAGCAATTAGTGTCATTAATGCAAGTGGATAAGATGCATTAATGGGCTGAAAGACTTCTTCTCAAGAAGTTGAGTTAGTTTGCCGACATGAGGAGAGTATATAGGGGGGTTGGAGAAGACTTAGGGTCGAATTTTACTTTCCCCTAAAGTTTAGAAGGTATTTATAATCAGTTGGAGCATTTTTAGGGGCAGTTTTGGTGAGTCGTTAGGTTTGTTATGACTTGGTTGGACTTTTTCATGCATTGGACTTAATTTTGGGAGAGTGGAGGCCTAATTTTTGGGGCTATTTTTCTGCATTCGACCCAAAGAGGTTTGATTGAGCATTGTACTTAATGAGTTTGACAACTCATTCTATGGAGTTCTTAGTTATGCAAAAATTCTGCACTTAGTCATTTTTCTCTATCCTTTGTGTCATTTTCTGCATTTCTATTGTAATTCATTCATTATGATAGACAGAGGCTGCCTTGGAGACCATTTTGGACAATGTTTATCACCTTCTTGTTCACTTGCACAATAGTGTATTTGTGTGATTTGATCAAATTTTAGTGAAAAGTGTCATTTTCCTTCAATTTTGTCTCACCGTTTCATACCTTTTCTGCAATTTATGTAATGTACAGGTTGAAGTTTGTGTCATGCAGATGTTATAAGCTCTTTAATGTGAAAAAAATCAATTTTCCTTTACTGAGCAAATAGGCATTTAGACCTTTCTACAAAATACTTATGTGCATACATAAAAAAGGCAAGATTGTGTGAGTTTAAGCATTATTTTGTGGTTTCAAATGTTAAAGTTACTTCGGATATCATAAATTCAAAATTTAGGTGCATCACCATATATTTAGATTTTCTTTTCTATCATCCTTCTATCCCTTTCCTTCAGAAAGTTTGTGAGTTTTAGTGAAGCATCTTATAGGAACCGGCCTAGAATCCGAAGGTCTCACCTCATTTGCATGTCCCACGTTGAAGTGATTCCCATGTTATGCCAGAATTGCTGAACTATTTCCGTTCAGCATAGGGTGCAAATTTTGGAGCTTAACAGGTATCTTGTAACATTCATTTTCACAAGTTCCCAAGTACTTCAGGTCGAATATTTTGTCCACTAGGGGTGCGGGTCCCACCCCTTTATAACTTCCATCCACGTACCGACCTTCGTACTTTTGGTACTATACAACTTCATCTCCGTTCACAGTCAAGGGCTCTGTCGGATTCAGTACTACTTTCCATAATGCATTTAAGGTGGGCCAGTACAAGGTTTCCTCTCCTTCGGCAACTTCGGCAATACACTTCTAGATAAGGTGGTCGACGTACCCATCTCATTCCACAATAAATAAGTCATTTGTTTTTATCACCCTCTTCAAGCATGGTCCAAGAGTGGCACCATACTCTTGGAGATAAATTTCTTCCTCCAGGTCTTCTTCACGAACTTCCTCGACTGCATGTTCCATTTTGCATTTCTCTTCCACCTCTTCATCAATGTCGTAGGCTATAAAGCCTTCCCTTATTCCTTCATAGGGTTCCTTTAACCTCCAGTACCCATTTATCCTTACCCATAGAGCAGGGCGTCTATACAATGCACTTATGAGGTGTTTATGCACTCAGGGAACTGCAATTCCTTCCACATGCTTCCTTGCCAATTGTTCTTCTGGGGCCATCATGGGTTTGGCCCAATCCAGGTCCGGCCTATATGGTTCTTGGGTGATCACCAGATCCTCTTCAATCTCCTTACTACGACCAATTGTCCAATCCCCCTCTGTTGCGTATCCCAACATGTTGACTGCTACTTCCGACCTTTCCCTTTCTTTATAAATCTTAAGTTTCGAACCCATTTACTGGATCTCTAACAGGATTGTCATCCAATGTTGACAACTTAACTGACCCATTTAATCCCACTTCTCTCACTTTATAGGGTCCTAGCCAACGAATTCGAAACTTCCCCGGTCGAAGTTCGTTACAGCCGTTATATTTGAGTACTAACTGTCCAAATCGAAAATTCATCCGTCGAAGATGCTTGTCATGCCAAAATTTTCTCCTCTATTGGGCTACCTCTATCGCCCACTGTCTTGTCATGCACTGCTCATCCAGCTTCAAAAGGGTGAACAATCGTTGCTTCAAACTTTCCTCATCCCCAAGCCAGTTCTCTACTACAACTCTCAAGCTTGGTATGGTGTATTTTAGTGTACTACAGCCTCTTGCCCATACATGAGCTAGAAGGGTGTGTGCCTTGTAGTGACCTTGTAGGTGGTATGGTACAACCGCAATACAACAGGGAACCTCTCTTCCCAATCTTCTTTCTCCACGCCACACATCTTGCATAGAATAGATACCAGTACTTTGTTAACTATGCT
This sequence comes from Chamaecyparis obtusa, assembly GCA_027943335.1. Taxonomy (NCBI): domain Eukaryota; kingdom Viridiplantae; phylum Streptophyta; class Pinopsida; order Cupressales; family Cupressaceae; genus Chamaecyparis; species Chamaecyparis obtusa. Next base: position 484,726 of record BSBK01001133.1, read on the forward strand.
TGGCCATTTGTCCTGGGGTAGTACGAACTTGAGAAGTTCAGGAATAGCTTGAATTTTGTTGTCACCGTACAGATCACTTAGTTTACGAAGTGTACCCCTCAGTCACTCATGATTTGGATTGGTATCCCAAATTGAGTTACAATTCGTTCATACAAAAACCTTGTTGTACTAATTGCGATGTTGTCAGGTAGGGCCCTCACCTCTGCCCATTTTGTGAGGTACTTTGCGGCCACCACTATGTACCGACATCTATGCATGCTACTTACCTTTAGTGGTCCCACGAAATCAAGACCCCACTTCTCAAACAACTTCTAAGGCCAAAATGGAAATAAAAGCATAAAATCCTACTTCAATGCTTTGTCCACCCTCTGGTAGGTATTGCAACTCAGTACCCACTTGCAAGCATCCATATGCAAGGTTGGCCACCACAGCCCGACAAGTAGTACTTTACATGCAGTGGCATCAAGCCCCATGTGCCCTCCTACCAACCCTTCGTGCAATTCCTTCAGTACACTAGGAATTTCTTCCTCCATGACACACCTGCGTAGTACCTAATTGAGTCCCATTTTGTACAGTAGCTCATTGATGAGTTGGAACATTTTACTTTTCAAGGCCAACTTCCTTCATTCACTTGGTGGCATATCCCAAGGAAACGTGGAAGTAGATAGATATTGACCAATATTCTCATACCTAGGACGTAGAACTGCAATCTGGAACAAATGAGCATCTGCAAAGTCCTCGTTCACCCCCTCCAAAGGCTCTCCTAATTTTATTCTTGATAATTGGTCTGCGATGACGTGGCTCTTCTTGAGTCGTATTGTAATAGTGAAGGTAAATTTTTGGAGTAGGAGTAGCCACCAACTTACCCTTCCTTGTATGATCGGCTTGTTTACCAAGTACATCAACGCCTAGTGATCCACATAGAATGTAAAGGGCATGGCAAGGAGGTAATGTCAGACTTTTTGTACGGCATACACCAGACCCAGTGCCTCCCTTTCTGTCATACTGTAATTCCTTTCAACCCTTGACAGTAGTCAGCTGGCAAAAAATATGGGATGGTCCAATCCTCTGATGTGAGCTTGTGCCAGTGTGGCACCAATGGCATAATTTGAGGCATCCACATGTATTTGGAATTCCTTGTCCCCTTCTAGGTATGTCAAAATAGGTACACTTACCAGCCTAGATTTGAGTTCTTTGAATGCCTCATCATGTTCTGTACCCCACACAAATGGTTCACCCTTCCTTCTCAATTTGTCGAAGGGAAATGATATTTGTGCAAATCCTTTGATGAACCATCGATAGTAGCCAACATGGCCTAAGAAAGATTTTACTCTAGTCACATTCTCTGGGCTTTCTATCTGAACGATAACACTTATCTTGTCAGGGTCCATCTTCAACCCTTCTTTGCAAACTATATGACCCGAGCAACTTACCTTGTGGTACCATAAATCGGCACTTCTTTGGGTTGAGTGCCAACCGTGCTCGCCAACATCGCTCCATACACTACCTCAACACTATGAGGTGTCTCCTTTCCACTATATATGGACCAATCATCTAAGAAGGCCTTAAAATTCCCGACCGATATTTGATCAAATATGTGGAGTATTATTCTCTTGAAGGTGGCAGGGGCACTCCAGAGCCCGAAAGGCATCTTGTTGTATGCATAAACCTCGTCCTCAACCACGAACGTAGTTTTCAATTTATCTTCCTCGGCAATACTAATCTAGTTGTAGCCCAAGAACCCATCCATGAACGAGTACATCTCATGCCCTGCCACTTCTTCCAATATACTGTCAGTGAACGGGATGGGGAAGGGGTCCTTAATTGTGACAGCATTGAGACATCTGAAGTCCACACAAATTCCGATCCGGTTTGCTTCCTCCTTTAAGGAAATGACAATGGGTGACACTTGTTTGTACTTTGAAAATGATTCCAACATCCAGCATCTTCTCTATTTCTTCTTGAACCTTTGCAGCATAGTTTTTGTTCATGCGGTACAGCCTCTTTCATACGGGGCGTGCACGTGGTGCAAGCGGAATCCGATGGACGCATAACTTAGGTGGCATGCCCTTTAGGTCTTTGTATGTCCAAGCAAACACGTCCTTATATTCCAAAAATATCCTAAATGTCGTTTTTAGTACAGAGTCCCAGTCGTCTTCGACGAGGGTTACCTTCAAGTCATCTTCCTTCCCCAGGGTCACCTTCTCTATGCTTGGTTCCTCGTACTTTACTCCTTTGCCCCTTTCAAATCGGTGGGCCAGTGTATCATCCACCCTCATCACGCCTTCCCTGTATTCACCGTACTCTAGGGGGTTATGTGTCATTCTCTCCTACTTCGATTTCCAACATGTTGCACTCCAAATGAAAAACTTCATAGTCTTCCATTTGCCACTGGCATAGTCCAATGAGGGAATTGATTTCGTCCTCTGAACAATTTCCCAACTTCAGTACCCCTTCGTCGTCGGGTTCCATCCTTCCCTCCATGTTAAATTCTCCTCCTTCCAACTTGGAGTCTAATGCCAACTCTTGACTCACTGCCTAGTTCCGTAAGTCGATGACATACTTCTTGTCGTCACTCTCAATGGAGAGCATGTTTTTCTTCCAGTTGTAGTTGGCCTTGCTGTGATTAGCCAGCCCATTCCAAGGAGAGCATCGTACCCCTTCTTTTCCAATGTGATGAATACAAAGTCCAAGAAGAACTGTTGGGTCCCAATGACTACCTTTTGGGCCATAAGTGTTCCAATTAGTTTGATGTCATGTAGGTCGACACCCACCAAATGGAAGGTTGGCGACCAGAGTGTTGGCTTGCCAAGTGCTTTCCATGTTTTCTCCGGTAATACATTTATTCTAGACCCACCGTCCACGATGGTGTTTGTCAATTTGTGTCCCATAATTTCCATCTCAACCACTACCGAAGTCCTTCCTACACCGACAACCAATAACATTGTATCCGTGGTGGAATTGGTGGGATTATCCTTTTGTGCCTCAATCGTCCTGCCATTGTCAATCGGTCTGCCATTATCCTGGTCATCATTGTTGTTACCACCCGCCTTGGTGATTACCACCTTTAATTGTGGTAGGGTCTCCAGAAGGTCTGCCACTCGTACCAGTACGGCAGATTGCAACATCTGTTGTATAATGCTTTCTTCGGACATTGACCATAGGGGAGTGCTGGCAGTGCCATGTGACAGTTTTTGTTCCTCTTCCATTGCTCATTCAATATCAATTTCAGCTTCCTTCAACCTTTCTCTGTACGAGGATCAGGGTATGTGGTTTTTTTCGCCTGCAACCTCCTGATTGCCAGCATTTCCTCCTTTGAGGGTGTGATGTCTATCATGTTTACTCGCTTTTGTTTGGGATAGTCAGTGTCCTCGTGATTGCCTGGACCACACCACTTGCACAGCATGCTTCCGCCTCCTTGCCCGCACTAACAGTCCCATACAAAGTGGCCCCACTCATTACATATGCAGCATTGTATCATGGGTCGCCCCTCCGCATCGTACTAGATGTGACTTCTGGGTGTGTTGTTATTATTATTATTGTTGCTTCCTCGCCAGTTGTTGCAGTACCCATCCAGCGAGGCATTAGAGTTTGTAGGTCTAGGTGGTGTGGTAGGTGGAGTCCCTTGTTCTCCTTGGGTGAAGAGCACTTGAGTGCTCCTCACCTTTAGGTTGTACAAGCACTCCTTAATGGTGTGTCCCAGTACTTGGCAGATGTCGGAGAATGACTTCTTTGTGCAGTTGGCCTTCGTATGCCCTTCAACTTTATAGTCTATACACCATAATTATTTTCCATCCTTTGTAGCTTCTTTCTTGGACTCTCATCTCCATCATTTGCATCATATCCTTCCGGAGAGCCTGTATGGTTTTGGATTCTCCTTCACTCTCGTCATTCGTGCTGTCATCATCACTCATTTTTTTCTTCCCCCGGGATGTCTTATTTTCACTTTCAATGTCCATGGCACAATTATGGCATCTGTGTAGGAAGATGGAGGTACCACTTTCATCTTTTTCCGTAAGGATGAATTCAGTCCTTCAATGAACCACCTTTTTTCAGGCCATCTACTGGCTGGTTTTCCAATTTACCAATTAGTTCTTGCAGCCTCAGATGGTAGGCTTGTACGATCTCATTCTTCCCTTGTCTTGTATTGTAGATCTCTATTACCACTTTATCGTCATCACGAAGCTACTTGAACTCTTCCTAAAATGACCTTCTAAAGGCTTCCCAAGTCATTTTGTATAGTCTTGGCAGGTATGTGTACCAATCAATGGCGACTCCTCGTAAGGTGGCAGGGAAGGCCTTCAACCAATAGACATGGTCGTCTTGGCCACTAGCCTCCCATATAGTTACGCATGTCTTACAATGGCGGGCAAGGTCCTTTGATCCATCCCCACTGAATTTAGGGAGTCTGCTTCTCCGGGGTGTTTACCATTTTTTTCGTTCGGTCAACACCATGTGTTGTTGGACTCAGGTGGTTCGGTTCCTTCTTTGAATCCCTATGCTTCACTTGCACCTTCAGCCATGCGCGAGCTCTTGACCCCTCCACCTGTGTTGTTGACGCCTTGATTACCTCCCTCGTACTGATGCTCCCTTCTTGTGGGAATTTCTAGTTCCAGTCCCCATATTCTGGGCTCCTCTAATATAACCAATTTTTCAATGCCGCATAGAGTATTTTCAAATAATTCTACTACCTCCCGTTCAAGGTTTCTTTCCTCGTCACCTTTGAAGTGCACTGACGGTTCAATTGGTACGGAGTCACACTCCAAGCTCTCCTCGTTAGGCGCCTCTCGTACTGAAAAATGCTCACCTGGTCAACAAGGTCTTCCTCTGCTTCATCAAGGAGTGGTAAGTTTCTTGCAATTTATTCCCACTATTGCCTTGTAGGTTGTATTCTACCTTCACCGCCAATCAACCTCAGCCTTCCACCACTCCAACTTCAGCTCACACTCCGACTTTTACTACGTGGAGGACTTAGGGATTCTTCAACTAGTCTCTGCAGTCATCGTTACCTCTCACTTTGCTCTTGGATTCGTAAAGATCTTCTTACTGACATTTTTGCTTTTGTCCCTCTCCTGTTACATCCCCTTTTGTCCTTGTTCGGCAGAGGGGGGATTAATTATTCAATTTACCAGAGGTATAACACCTACTTGTGTCGCGTTGTTCTTCCTCCCTCGGTTCCTCTCTTCGTACCATTGCAATATTTGTTGGTGACATTGTTTCCCTTGCCTTGCAACACATTGTTATGCTATTTCAACCAAGTTCGTGCCAGCAACCTTGGGATGCTTCCAAGAAGATCATAGACTATTGGTTGCACGAATATTCGTTGTGTACAGTGCCTTCATGGACTGCTCTCTCGTGGGCTTCCCTCTACACGTACTAGTTGACTGACATTTCCCACGCGTGCATCAGGTCTTGTGTCAATTGATCTTCCCTAGTTACTTCCTCTTCTTCTATGTCGATGTCAGTTATGGGCACTTGTTGTTAGAACAATCGACCCATTACTCTACCATCACGCCTTTTGTTTATCAAATCTCCAAGCTCAAATAGGCAACGGCGCCAAAATGTTTTCTTCCTACAAGATGTGTATTAATTACTTTCACAAAGTAAATAGAAATATTTGCAGAGTAGCATAGAGAACATGATAATTATACAGAAGTCGCACAAATAAAAGTGGTGGAATGATAAGCATTATTTCCATGTAACTATATATAAAGTTCTTGACGATTGGTTGAGTATACCAACTATCGTCAACCTCCTACAACTACTTGAGAACCAACTATCATTACATTGCCATCCTTCATTAAAACATAAAACATAAGTATTATTTCTGCCCACTAACTACGGCTAACATACAGTAGGTCGGAGGACCCCAAGAAAATTGGGATGAGGATCAATGGATATAGCCTAAGCAAAAATACTGCATGAGACAACACCTATGTATGGCACATGTTGAGAGGTTGAGCAAACAACAAAATGTCAAGAAGCAAGGTGATAAGTAGTGGTTCCAGGGACAGAGATATGAAGACCTTGACTCATTTAGGCAAGGCCCATAAGCAATCCCCAGAATAATGGGAAGCAAGACAAAGGACGGAGCGAGATGGGATGAGGACCAAGAAGAGAAGCCTGAGAAGGCCCGGCAACATCCTGCTCCATGAGGGAGGCAGTCGATGTCGTGACTAGCAAAGATAAAATCCCCACCAATGAGGTAGGAGGTGTTATTGATACAGCAGCTGTAGACTCAACTATGGATGCCCTTCCTCATATTGCTTTGAAAGCAGTCAAAGAAACAAAGGGTACCCTTGGAGGTCTAGAAACAAGTGCTAAGGAAGACAAGCAAGCACACAACGACCACTTAACCTTATTCTAGTCAACAAGGTGAGGGATGTCCACAAGGATAGGAAGCTCAAAGTGAGGGTGAGACTTATATTTTTGCAATGCGAGTGCCTTTCCCTTGTTCACACCAAGACTAGTCACAGGAACAAGAGGCACCACTGGAGACTACAAGACCTTCGGTGGATGAGGAGGTTTTCCCCAAGGAACATGCTTGCCTTTAGCCCCAAATAAAGAGGGAATAGAAGGCAAAGCATGTTGCGAAATAGAGGTAGGCTTAGACACGGAGATAAAAGTAGAAGGGGCCACAAGTGCTATAGATCTTCGTGAGGAAACAAGGGTCTTACCAGAGCAAGCCAGAAATGATCAAGGAGGAAACTCCCAAAGGACACCGAGGGTTGATATCCGGTATCCTAGATGGTGTGCATAGCACCCTTGTGGGAAAACTTTAAACATTTATGAACCACCGAGGGAACTGCCCCATAGAGACTAGCCATGGGATGCCTAGCTTCATGTGAAAGAGATCCAACTTGGGAATGACAAAAATGTTGAAGATACTGCCTTGGGTCTTACAAGGACCATCAAGGTGGTGGACCCCATTGAGGGAAGATATAGTCTATTATGTATACAAATTGTTGCTTTACATTAATGGTACCTTGCCCACTGAAGCCCATTCAAAAAGAGGAGCTCCTCCATAAAGGCATTGACTCTACAAGCGAGATCACCGATAACACCTATAACGACATTTACATTGATCATCGCAAGGATGCATAGGGGAGAAAGCTCTTCGTAGAAAAGTGCATCCAAAGGTGTGAATGATATATCCACATTTGAGTGCTCTGGTTCGAAGACAAGATCGAAGTGATAGTCACCATGTTCACAAATCAGCTATCACTTGATGTACGGGAAGATGATTATGCCGAGATAAAGTTTAGCTTTTGGTTCACGTCAAGTTTACCAAAATGTGGAGAAGGTAATTTGCCACCCTTGAGATTAATGAAACCTCAAGGACAAATAGGCCCAAAGCCACCTCACTTCTACTAGCACTCTGATAAACTAAGGAGATTTAATTAAATTGAAGAGAAATTATGCTAACAAGAATGCAAGATTATGGAAATTGAAATAATTCAGTAATATGAGATGATAAAAATATTTGGACTATAGAAATTGAAAAGGAAAACAAACAAGACCACCTAATAGGCTCTGTGAGTTCTTTGCCCAGGACGCTTGCGCAAGTCAAGGACTACAACACAAATTTAGGACATCAACGCGACACACGTGCGTCCTATACGAACAGGGTATAGATGACCGTACTAAGAAAGTACAAGGTGATAGACTAATTAAATGAAACGTAAATTAAACTAAATGCAAATAACAAAAAGTAAAGTACGATATAACAGTAACTAACCTAACTACGAGAGGTAGGAAAAGAAATCTCAAAATTTTTTGAAGGCACCTTTCAAAATGCCACTTTGATGCACTCCTCAAACCTGCCCACACAACAACAAGAAAAAGGTTATGGTTGTTTGTTTAAGAGGCATGTTGAAATCAGACCTCCATTTTTTTGTTTCCACCTCCATGGACAGCCAAGATAGATGTGGTCGATAATCCAATAAACAATAAACAATAATGGATAAAAGAAGAAAAGGATGAAGATATTATGATATGCTTATTCAAGGCAAAAGATAACTACCCTTCAAACCCAAGAAAGCCCAAGCTTGTCGAGATCAAGGTGAGAACATGTTAGTGTGCAACAAAATTGATGGAGCAGCAGAGCCAAGTGAGCAAAGAGCTGCGGAAACTACCAAGAATGTTGAAGAAGTTGTAGAGATAGCTAAAGAAGTGATTTGAATGACCAAGAAATTCAGTAGAGACCCAAAATGAGGCCAAAATGAAGGTTTAGAGGACCAGAAAATTCCCAACATAAGTGGCCTACCAAAGGAGGTGTTACACTATTAAGGACAACAAGTGTGATGCTCCAACTGCAACCTTCGGTCTACGGATTTGCTAGACAAGTACGCGCCACGTGAACGTATCTACGACATGTGTCTTGAATTGAAACAGTCCACATGGATGGGAATTTGGACAAAAGGAAGATAACCAAGCAAGCAAGGTGAAGTGGAGGCTTAGTTGGAGATTTGATTCAATCAAAATGGAGGCGCCATGCAACCTAAAACTGGATAGGGTGCAATTTACGACGTTATAGAAACCAAATGTTGTAATTGCTCCTTTGATTCCATGTAGATCCATACTGATCAAATTGTCAATTTCTTATATTATCATGCCTCCATGATGGCTTCTTCCATGATTCTTGCCTCCCAAAATGATGTGGATACCTATATATTGCACCCTTTGCTATCTCTTGAAACTTCTTTGGTTCTTCACCCTTTGGTGTTGCTTGTTTGTTAACTCAAGAAGAGGAACAAAAGTTTCCTCTTTTTCTTCTTTATATCTAGCTCCTTTTTTACGTCCTTTGATTCTTTAGTGCACTCTTCAATAACCTTGAACTTGTTCTACCTTGACTTTCTTTCAATCTTTTATTAGTTATTACATGTAATACATCCTATAATGTAACTTTTTCCTCCTATGCTAAAGTTCCATGAACCTCTTTTGCACATTAATGTTTATTGTTCCCAAAAATTCTAATGAAGGCTAACCAAGAATAATATCCAACCCATCCATATCAAAAACATAAACATTTGAATATAAAACTATGCTCCACAGAGTATTGGGGACAAGGATGACAAGGGACAATAGGATGTGTTTCCAGTATGGGTACTCTTTAGGGCCAATTTTTAGGGGACGGTGGGTGACGGCTATTAAAAATAATAGGGGAAATTTTATATATGGACAGAAATTTCAAATATGCATATCATAACATTGATAAAGCATTCATCATAGACATTTTAGAAGCTTAATACATAGAATTAGACTTAAATGGAAATTTCACATGTGAATCGATAAACAAATTAACAAAATTCAAATGCTTTCATTGTGAATATATGGCATACACATAGCAAAAAATCCCAAAGGCTCCAAGTTTCAAGCATGAAATGACATAAAATATTAAAATGTAAATACTATAACTAAACTACTAAATAGTAAACATAGAAGTCCATAATAATATATAATTGTTCATAATCAGTAGATGGTAGGTCTAAGAGTCTAAATCAAGCAGATTTGATGCCCTAACCTCCTCTTTCAATTGTTCTTCACTCCTTGACCAGCTGCTCCTCTTGCTGCCCTTCTCCTTTGTGAATGTGAAAACGAATTTATTTTTTTTCCTTTTGGTTATTTTTTGCTTAAATTACATTTTGGTATTGTTAAATGTGGTTTGGGTATCCTTGTGGGCCAGCCAGCCTTATTTTCAAATTTAAAAATGTGTTTATTTTCAAGACTGGCTGTCCAAAAAATGGCTTGGGCCATAGGGCACGGCCACAAGTCCCTGGGATCGCTAGGGGACTCCTAGCCATCCCACAGACTTCTCGTCGTCCCCTACGTCCCCGACCACTCTCAAAGTCGTTTTGGGGACTGCTTTTGAATTTCGCGGAAAAGGGTACAAGGGGAGCCGGGAAAATGTTGTCCCACATCCCCATACCATACCGGGGACAAGAGCAAGTCAAAAGACCCAGGGGATGCATGCCCGTGGAGCATAGATATAAAACAATCTTATCCATGGAAAGCTTTAAATCTTCAAATTATTGAATATTCTTACTTGCAATTTAACCATACATGATGTGTCTTGCTTGTATCTATAGTTACTTCACTAATTCCATGCTAATGAAGTTATACTTGTTGCTAGGGTTTAAAAAAAATAAGCTACCTTTTGAATACATACATGAAATTGAACATTCCCTCCTTGGAGCTAAAGTGCATGTACTTGTATCCTTCATCATGTCTTCCTCATCCTATTTTCCTCATCCTTCTCCTCCCTTACTTTCTACTTTCTCATCCTCATCAACATTTCCTTCTTTCGGTACCCATTTATCAAAAGACACTTGTTATTTTTCATCTACGAAAGGAATATTTTTATGCAAAGGATAATACCATTTGAAACCTTTATCATCCATGTGCCAATAAAAAGGTACTTTCCACGAGTTACATTTACCATAAGTCTTTTTGAATTGGATCCACCATTCTAATTCATCTCCACTTCCATCAAATATAAAAAAATCTTTTGATAAATAATCCCTCTACCAAATTGAGTTAACCAAACTTTGACTTGATCGTTAAACCAAAAAGAAAAATAATAGACACCTAATGAAAGTTTGCAAGCTTTCCAAAAATGTAAATAAAAAGAGAAATTCTATGATTTGCAGCTCGGAGAGCAAACTTGTAAAAAAAAAAATTGCAATAACTAACTCAATACTAATTATCAAAAGTTGAATTTTGAACTTATTTGATCCTACAACTCCAATTTTTTTTAAAAAAAATTACTTAGGCAAATCTTCAAAAATAAGGGTTTTGTCCTCACTTTTTCCCAAATCATACAAAGCTCAAATACCAATTGATAAGATTTGTACATATAAATAATAATGGCAATAAGACGATATAGAAGATGGATCAAACAAAACAAAAGAGATGTTCATGGGCCAAGATGACCTAATATCCAATAAATGCAAAACATGATAAACCCTTGGCGTAGAGTAGCAACATACAATACTCGTTAAGGAAAAAACCACTCTATGCTATCTCCAAGAGATCTCAAACACACATCATGCTCTTCACATATCCTTCCAATGATATTCACCTCCTATATATAGACCTCCTAATAACATAATGGAGTAGTACAACCCTAAACCCATGTAAGCCCTCTAATTATCTTATATAATTCATAATGCAATATAACGAAATCAAGGGATGTGTGTCAAATGTTGACATCTCCATTCACCTATATACATTGTAATATCATATCCCTAGGTAATAAAATCTATATGGGAACAAGCAATAGCAAAGGTTGCTTAATGTCATTGATTTGCTAGGTGGGTTGGAAGAAGTGATCAACTTGCGGGTCTAAGGATTTGTGCTGCAAGACAGCAAACTTCTATAGCTTAAGGCCAAGCACCATAGGTCTAGTTACCCTGATAGAGGAAGTATTCCCTACATCCCTATTGAAGAATATAATAATCTGTCTCAAATCATTATTTGCGGGAACACACCCTTAGTTGTCCATGGGGAAACCTGAAGATGTGTGTCCAATAATGTTAAGATGGTGAGGACAATTAAAGATACCATCATCCACGTATAATAAATATTTTGCATAAAGAGAGAGCTTTGGATAGAATGCTAAAGGGGAGATCCAAGTGGCCTAGATGCATTGTCTATAAATGTACTCCTTGGCAACTCTAACAATGATCTCCTTCAAAGTAAGGAGTCGAGTAGGAGCATCCAAGAAATAGGTGAGAGGAGGCAACCCAATAATTAAGATGTCAATAGAAAGGAGCAAGCTAGTCTCAAAATATCAACAATGTTTTGATTAGATAAAGAGGGAATGAATCGAACCCATTACATATCAGCCATTGAGGCAAAACAAGAAACCGTAAAAAGTGAAACAACCTAAAAGGCAAACAAAACAAATCTAACAAGTAGTGGGACAAAGACCAGTGAACAGCAAACAAAACTGGTAAAAGAACATGGCTGAAAACAGCCATAACAACAAGAGCAAAGGAGGTTTGAAACCAAACTTTGATCCGAGGCCTCAAGAGAGGGCTAGGATGGGAGTGAAAAGACTTTCTATTGTTCAGGAACTTCAAATCATTCTGCAAAGGGAACTTAGCCAAAGGATCTCCAAGCTCATCACCAAGTTTTCTTTTAGCTGCCATCATTATGGATATGCAAAGAATCAGAAACCTTGCCAATTTGGCCACACACAATAGTATTTGACACCATCCTACTAAAATGAGGCTGAGGGCAAGCTGCATCAAAAGTGACCTCACACCAAGTCCTAGGGTTACCTTTTGTTGATGTTTTGTAGCTTCAATTAGATAAACACTGAGTAAATACTAGTGAAGATATATATATATATATATATTTAGTATATATGAGATGTATATATATATACTTAACTATATATAAATATTCTTATTATGTAAATATTAGAGAAATTAATATAATACTCAAGAGATATTATATGTGTGTGTGTGTGTGTGTGTATAATCATAATTGTCATTATATTAATTACATAATAATGAATAGACATGTCCCATGAAGGGACATGTCTCTTCTTGGCTCTTTCTCAATATAAATGCAAGAGATTGTTGCATTTGGAAAACACATACAATGAGATAGTGCTATTACATTTGCAATGATCCTAATACCTTAACACCTTTAAATAGCTAAGAGGATTCATAAAATATCAACAATGTTGGCATCTATTGGAGCTCAATGAAACAATCTACTCAAAGTAACAAAGAGCTAAATATTGATACCTCCCATAACGAAAAGAAAAAAGAAAAATCATAGCTCAAATACCACTTGAGAATATATGATTTGAGCTAAATAGGTGCCTCGTGGTATTCCATCATGTATTGCATTTAATGTAATGTTTATCTTCCATGTTTGGGTGCCTAAGTTGGAGGGAAAGTATTTGAGTCGAAACCAATGTCGTTTCAACTTCCGCAAAGGCTATCAAAGGGCTGGGGACGTTTGAAATGAAAAGCCTTCTCCAGATACCTCGTTTGGTGAATTTGGAGCTCTGGAGATTCTAATAAACAACTCTTTAAATGTAGAATTTAAGAAGAATAGTTGAATGTAGAATTACCCTAGAGGAACAAGGACATATGGGAGGCATAAGGACGTTGTTCACAAGTACACAGGTATTGTAATCACATTTATTTGTTGACAATGCATATTTGGCCTCTCTTCTTGGTCAGTCCATGTCCCGAATCCGAAGGGAGACACTAGCGATTAGTCCAACAATCCCCCCTCAGCGCCACCCGAGGGGATTCAAACCCGTGACTCAGCTCTGATACCAGTTGTTGGAACACGTTTACCGCTGCGCCAAAAGATCGACTTTTTAACATGTGACACAAATGTCAGAGATAAACAGATCCGCAGGAGGCAGTTAGTCTATGACCCAAATCTGAAGGGCAATGCTGGCAATTAGTCCAAAAATGATATCCTTTATTTATTGCTGTTATAAGTTCACATCAGGTAGTGTTACTTAATAAGCATGATACGTAAGCTGATTTTAGCATCATTCAGAAGAAGAATCTAAGCATGGTTTTTCCAAATTAAGGCAACTTAATTTTCAGATTTTTATATAAGTTTCAGACTTTCATGTTTTAGTTGTTCAATCTTCAAGCCTTGTATCTCATCCTTTGATTGGTTCATTGGATAGAGATTGATCTTCATAATCTTTGTATTGAACCTGTATATTCCTCAACAACACCAATTATGAGCCTCCTCAATAATAGCCCAAAGTATTCTGAGCATAGTTACCAAGTTCCAAAATATTTGAATTGTTCAAGTGGCTAAAAGAGGTCAATAATCCAATATCATTCAAAAAAAATTTGGTTGAAATTCTATAAGAAATCAAAATCTGGAATGAATTAGACAATTTTGATTGGTCCAAAAAAATCCAGATCTAATAGTATTTGAACCAAATCCAGCTTGATCTAGTAACTATTATCCTAAGCATCATTGTAATAACCTCACGCATTCTCTTTTCTCCCACAATCATTTTTAGAACAATAGCTGTAGCCATAATGTGTATATCTTTGAAGTATAATCATGCAAAGGAAGCACTAGAACATTGATCTATTTTGCTGCTGGGAAGAATTTTTTTATCTTTTGACCTTTTCAGCAGAGAGGAATGAAAAGATGTGCTCTTAAGTTTAATCATAAAACTTCATCAATAGTGGCAATGATAAAACACTTGGTTTTTGGAGAGAATGGGTCGATGTTGACACGCTCTCTACCTAACCTTATTTGATCTTGACTCAAAAACTCTATCGCAAAGAAATTATACACACTTTGGGACATTTTCTTGAAAAGAATTCTCTGTGTCACTTTTCCTAATGCTTATCCAAATTTTTTGCTTGAACACATTTTGTATTTTTCTAAACCTCTCCTATTTATTTTTTTATGAACATGCCCACAATCAGAACAATGATAAAATGAAGAATAACAATAGAACTGTAAAATGGAAGCAAATGCACCTGAAATTACCAAATTTTCGAACAACAATAAACATTTGCAATCCCAACTATATCTACATTGCATCCAATTCATTTTCATGCTTGATTTTATTTTCAATCACCTCAGACCCTTTGTTGAACTCTAAGTAAACCCTCAAAGCGACAGCTTTGACCAATTCTTTATTCTGAACTTTCTTAAGAAAGCGATTGAAGTTTTCAATCAATTCTTTACTTGAAGATGGACTTTGAACTTATATTTGAGTCGTTTGCTTAAACATATTGTTTGAAAGGTATCATAAGAAACAATTCATTCATGATTATGACTTTCAAAGTCTTGACAAAATATTTAAAAATATGACATATTCAAGAGAGAAATGGACATTCGCAAGATTCCATGACTCAATGTATATGAACTCGTTTAATGTAACCTACAAATCATGCATTTCTAAGTAATTATCTTAATTAAAAGAGAAATCATCACCCATGACAAATACTTCTTCACCATGCAGATACATGTTCAGCCACAAATTCCAAACGAATTAGCCTTTACATATATAGTCCTGCTGAATCTCTAACTTTAAAATGCATTGGCTGTTGCTACAATGAGAATCAGTATTCATCTTTATGTTGACTTTAATCAACCAGGCAAAAAGAGAAAAGCCACCCAATTGCCTTCATGACTAATTCGAAATTATTTTTCCCTAACAATAATATCATTTTAAGACTTAAGTCCATCAGATTATAGTATACTTGCATTGCTAAATAATCTTGCATATGTAAGACTCAAATGCATATGTATATGTTCAATATCACCCACAAATCATGCATTGCTAAGAAATCCTGTGAATCAAAAGAGAAATCAGCATCCATGAGCAATTGAGTATTCAACATCCAAATGCACTTTCAGCCATAAAATTATCCTTCATATTTTCCAATCCTGCTAAATTTCTAACTTTACAATGCATTGGCTCTAGCTGCAATGAAAATCAATACCTTATATTGATTAATCTACCACACAAAAAGAGGACATATTTGGTTGAATGCTGTGTGCATGTGGGTGCACCTGTGTATTCTTGCTTCAACATTCCGCCAATAATTGTCTTCTTCAAAAATAAGAATTTATTCTTCCACGACAATAATATCATTTTAACTCCATGGGATTATATATAATATTCTTCCCTTACAAATGATATGCTAAACTAAAAAATCTATGTAAATACCTTAAAGTCTTCGTCATCATCTAAAGGACGAGGCCGCTTGTTACCTGCAATAATGGATAGTTGGATACACTAAATAGTTAGCATTGCTTGGTCAATTCTCTAAACAAAAATTAAAAAGTTTGGATTTTGGGCAAACGTGTAATGTTTCCTGCATAATCTCCACCAAAATCATCATCCTGTGAAAGGTCAAAAAGAAACTTGTTTCAAGGTATATAATAAATAAAGATATATATGCAACAATACAAAACAATAGTTGGAAGAGTCAGCATACATCATCCAGGTTAGGGGAACTGGCCATGGCGGTGACGCAACTCAGTACCAAATGCTCGTTCTGTTTTCCTTACTACCTTCTGAGCACACACACAATCAAATTATTTAGGGAAAAATCATCAAATAATACAAACATCATTTCTAAATTCCCCTACAATGGTTCAAGCACAATTCCTGTTCCCTACAAGGATATATGAAGTCAATCCCACTGATCCCAAAAGAAAAGATGAGAAAATAACAGGCAAAAAAGAGGACACTTAAAATAATTGCTAGGAATACGCACACCAGAACCAACAACAAAGGGCCAAATCCCTAACTCCTTTCGATTTTTATTTGGCTTGGTTCAGTTCATTTAACAGTTCGGAGCGTAACAGTATGGCATATTTTGAAAGCTTACAAGTTTTGATGGGGTCAATATGATATTTGTCATGCCAAATTAATACTCCTATCGAATTCTGATAAACCAGAATAATGTCCCAAGTAACGTCTCCTAATCATATCAAACAACTGTCATTAATTATAACCTATAACTTATAATTAAAGTAATTTAATTATGTGATCTCCGCTTTTACTTAAAATAACAAATTCTATAGTCGCTAGTATTTGCTGAATTTAATTATAAGTTTCATTATAAATTAACTTAAATCTATTTTATTATATTTATTATAAATAATATATATAATTGAATTATTAGTTATTTATAAGGTGTTTTGTTTTATAATTAATTAAAATATATTTAATAATTATAATATATTTATTAATATTAAAATTATATTTAGATATAAATTAAAATTAATTATAAAACTAAAGGTTACTATTATATTATTTTTAAAAAATTAATTATTATCTTTCATATAAAGATTATTATCAATTACACATAAAATTATAATTAATTTCATTACTCTTCTAACTAAACTAGACTCCATATATTTATTTATTGCATGTTGATATATCTAATATTTAATTCTTATTTTGTAAAAGTATGATATATTACCAACAAAAATAATAATAGTTATTAATTTATATAATATATTACCAATAAAAAATTTACACCCACAAAGTAAAAAAAAAATTCTAAGAGGTGGAAGAGAGTGGTTCAAATTCCTCCCTAAGATTTGTAGCCATTTATTTTGTATTTGTGCAAGGTACATAGAGAATTCAACTAAATCAATCTAATTCTCACTTTATAAAATATGAATAATTATCAACATTATTCATGATAAAAGCAAATAACAAAACCTTATTCCTTCGTGTTTCTCTCATGTTTTGCATTCCTCCCTGATTTTGTGGGCCATCCATTTTCCTATTTTCATAAAATATTATATTCACAATACGAGAAATCTCAATGAAAAAACTTATAATGAAATATAAAATGTAATTTATCTTGATTGGTGTAGAAGAGTTCATTTAATCACTAGTTAAAATAAAAATTAAAAAAACTCAAAATCTGATACATAGTACTTAGCCTACCGACAAGTACTAATAATAATAATTTAATTATATATTTTTTTAATTATATATAATTATTCAATTTTTATAATTATTTATAATAATTAGTATTTTTTCATTTTAAAGTTGAGTAATAATGGTTACTATTAAAATAGAGTAAGTAAAATGTTCTCTTTTAATATATATTTGAAAATAGAAAATATAATAATGATAATTTATTTGTTATATATTGAATATTTAATTATGTAATAATAAATATGATGGAGATTGATAATAGCAATATTTATATTTTATAATAGTTATATTTATATAATTATGTTTATTAATAATTTTAATACACATTTAGGATGTGTGCACTGGAGTTTATAGGGTGTGTTATATGTTAGAGTAAAGAATTAATTTAATTACATTGATTAAATTAACTTTGCTACCTCTTAAGATTTCACTTTATGCACTTGCATTAGTCATTTAATAATTAATTCTAAGTATTAAATGCCTATTTACCTATTAGGGTTTCTCATAAGGTTTTTGATCTCCTTCTATAAGGATTGATCCATTGTATATTTTGATTCATTCTTTTGGCTGATGATAATAAACTTTCATATTGTCAGAGCAAAACCCTTATTTGTTTCCTACAGATTTCTTCCTTGTGATAGTTTTTTGCATGCAGGTTTCTCGGGCTTAATAGATTTGTTTTTCATCAAATCTTACATGGTATCAGAGCTAGATCTATTGTAGTTTGTTCATGTTTGAAGAAAAAAAGGAGCAAGGGTTTGACAGAAGAAATTTAGGATTTTGCACCTTATTCCTTTGACCGTCGTGCATGAGCCGACGTCTATGTTGGCAAATTTGAAAAGGTAGAACTTCAAACCCTCCCGGGCACTGTACTTTGACTTGCAAGATTTTTTACCTGCGATTGCTATCCAAATCTATGGATATTTTCATTAGAAAAATTCAAAGGTACACATGATACTCATTTGAAGTATTTTTTCTCTCTCATTGTAAGCAATCTTTTCCAGCTTCTAGGGTTCAGTTTATTGAATTGTGTGGGGTGTTTTAATTCTTGTTTTCTATAATTTACTTCAGAAACTTGAAATTATATCAAAACAAAACCCCTTCTAAAAAATGGTCGAGACCACTTCTTGTCTAGAACTTCTGACCCCCCATAACTATCACACATGAAAATCCCTGATGACACGGTTTCTTTGGTCAAAAGGGTTGTGGTCTTGTTTAGACACATTGTAGCCAGTTTTACAAAGGCCTTTCGAGATCATGCAGCACATGAACAAGATGGATGAGGCAATGGGGTTGATTGCTTTACATGTATCAGATAGTTTATAGTTTCATCTTGATGGGTGCAATACCCCTCTAGCTATGTGGACCAAGCTTAACACCTTATTTGGTACAGTGAACGAGTTCAGGGCACTTCAGATTGAGGTAGATCTTACCTCTCTTGTACCAAATCATTTTCCATCCATTGAGGACTTCTTGATGAAGTTCAAGAAACAAAGGTCTTTATTATAGGGATGTGGAAAGACTAAGACTAACACAGAGTGTATCTACCTAATTTTGTCAGAGGTTCGAGGAAACTTTCAGATTTTCTCCTCTGCCTTCCACTCTACCATGGATGCATTGGGTCAGAGATTCCAGATGCCCACTTTTGAGGTGTTCTGTGATCAAATGACTAGAGAGTAGGCCAAGCTCACACAGTTGGATTCTTTATCTGGAACTAAGAACCAAGCTTTAGTTGCTCAAACTTCTAAGGGGACATAGAAGCATAAGCAGAAGCCCAAAATAGATTCAGTTGGCAACTAGCATTCCTCCAAGCCACCTCAAAAAATAGAGTCTAAGAAATCCACTCCTAAGGGTAAATCTTCTAAGTCTGGTGAGTCTTCCTCCAAGACTAAGAAATTCACAGGTGAACCTTGCAATTTTTGTGGCAAGGAAGGGCATCCAGTTTTCAGGTGTTTGAAATGTCTTGAGGCTCTAGAGGAAGCCTTGCAGTAGCATAGTATTGCTTCTCCACAGCCTTCACCTACTCCCACAGGGAAAGGCCATGCTCTTTCTGCATGAGCATTATCTTCCACTGCTACATGGATCATTGATTAAGGTGCTTTGCACCATATGACACACACACACCTAGTTTGGTTACCTCACTTGCTCTAAGTGTTACTACACATATTGCAGTTGGTAACTCAGCACAAATTTTAGTTACAGGTTTTGGTACTATTTTATTGGATGGTGGCTCTCTACAGGATGTTCTTTTGGTTCCTTCCATTTCTATGAACCTCCTGTCTATCTATCAGATTTTCCATTCTGGTTCTGGTAAGACAATTGAGTTCTCACCACATGATGTAGTTATTCGAGACCTCCATGATCCTGATTTGGTTGTTGCTATAGGGATTGTTGATTATACATGTGTTTCTCTTGTTTCTCATGCAAACACAGTGAGCAAGATTTGGCATGAGCATTTTGGCCATGTCAACTACAAATATCTACAACAGATGAGTACACATGAGTTAGTGATTGGGCTTCCTCAGATCTCTTGCACTGATGGTGTTTGTTGAGGTTGTGCACTTGGCAAACATCATAGAGATCCTTTTCTAACAAGTAGATCCTCATGTGTTAAGTCACCATTGGAGTTGATACATCGTGATCTCATGTCATTTCCCACTCCTTTTTCTAGTGCTCATTATGTGCTCACCTTTATTGATGACTTCTCTAGATGCACGTGGGTGTACTTCTTGAAGTACAAGTCTGATGTCTTTGATTCATTTCGAGTCTTTAAGACATTTGTGGAGAAGCAATTTGGTCTTTCTATCAGGAAGATACACACTGACAATGGGGGGAATATGTGAATCAGTCTTTTCATGATTTTTGCACTAAGCAGGGTATAGTGCATCAGCTGACAATTCCTCATACCCCTCATCAGAATGGTGTTGCTAAGAGAAAGAACAAAACATTATGGGAGATGGCCAATTGTATGATACATTCTTGAGATATGCAGCCTTCCTTTTGGGCAGAGGCAGTGAATTGTGCCAACTACATTCAGAATCATGTGCCTCAAGGCATTACAACATTTGAATCCTAAGGAGGCTTGGTCCCATGTCAAGCCTAATGTTTCTACATTTCAAGTGTTTGATAGTGAGGCTTGGGCATTTATTCTAGATGCTTAGAGGAAAGTTAAGGAGAGGAAGATTCGACCATTGTTGGCTACTGTGAGGATATGAAGGTGTACAAGTTGTTTAATCCTGATTCTAGAGAGGTCTTATTTCAGCGAGATGTCCAGTTTGATGAGCACTATCCTTAGATGGAGCCTCCATCACCAGCTTCTCCCTCATTGCCTAATATTTCCCCTTCTCCTCTTTAGGATCCTATATCCTCTGAGGATGATTTAGATGATGATCCACCTTCCCCACCTCAACTAGATATTTTGCGAGTTCCCAAGTGGGCTCGGGATACTATCAGTGTTGCTGGTTCTTTGGTAGGAGATCCTTCAGATACCCATCATACTCTGCTCAATGATCTAGTATTGATCTTTTGAGTCATACTATTTCCAATGATCCTCAGAAGTTTTTAGAGGCAACACATGACATCCTAAGTGGGATAGGGCTATGGATGAGGAGTACTCTTCTTTGATGAAGAATCACACTTGGGATCTTTGTACTCTTCTGAAAGGAAAAAAGTCAGTTTGGTGCAAGTGGGTGTACCATACCAAGTATTCTACAGATGGTTCTATTGATCGGTATAAGGCATGTCTTGTTGTGAAGGGCTTTTCACATGTGGAGGGTATTGATTACTCTGAGACCTTTGCTCCTATCGCCAAGATGAATTCTATTCACCTGGTACTTTCTCTTGCAGCTTCACAAGGTTGGATAGTGTATCAGATGGATGTGAAGAGTGCATTCTTGCATGAGGATCTACATGAGGAGATCTATATGGAACAACCTCAGGGTTTTGTGCAGGACTTTTCTCTTATGTGTAGAATTTGGAGGTCATTAAATGGTCTCAAACAAGCCCCTCGGGCTAAGTATGAGAAGATGAACTTTTTCTTGCTAGCCTCACACTTCACCCATTGTCATTTTGATCCTACAATGTACATTCAATGTCATGGGGCTGATCTTGTGATACTTGTGTTGTATTTTGATGATCTCATCATCACCGGTAGCTCATCTTCTATGATTTAGAGTGTTCAGAGAGCATTGATGGAGTAGTTTAACATGACAGATCTTGGACTTATGCACTACTTTTTGGGCTTCCAGGTTATTCAATCTTCGGATGGGATTTACATAAACCAACAAAAGTATGCTCTTGACATGCTTCGAAGATTTAGCATTCTTGATTGCAAGCCTTCTCCCACACCTTTTCAGTTAGGTGTTATTTTGTCTACCACTTGCTCTACTCCTTCAGTGTACTCCACCTTATATAGGAAACTTGTGGGTAGTTTGTTGTACCTAACACACACTCATCCTGACATTTCCTTTGCAATTGGCATTGTCTCTTGATTCTCCCATAATCCTCATGAGAGTCATTGGCAAGCTACTAAACATATTTTGAGGTACATTCGGGGCACTACTTCATATGGCATTCACTATGCATCAAGAGATCCTCACATTGTTGGTTCCACATACGACGATTGGGATGGTGATATAGATGGTCAGAAGTCTACTTATGACTTTGTTTTTTATCTTGGTTCTGGCCCTATCACATGGTCTTGCAAGAAGCAGACTGCTATTGCATTATCATCTACAGAGGCAAAGTATCGAGCAGTTGTGCTAGCTGGTCAAGAGGTTTTATGGCTTCAACAATTGATGACAGAGTTTGGGTTTCCTCCTAATAGTCCCACTCTTCTTTGGTGTGACAATCAAAGTGCCATTCATATTTCCTGCAATCTAGTTGAGCATCAATGGACCAAGCACATTGAGATCCATATGCATTTCATCAGGCAGTTGATTCAAGATGGTTCTCTTAGCTTGGAGTATGTTCCCACTTTAGAGCAAGTTGCTAACATCTTCACTAATCCTTTTGCATCCCCACGGTATCTTAAGTTGTGTTATATGCTTGGGGTGAAGGAAGTTATCCTTGGGGGGTCTCATTGAGGCCTACCTTCCTTTCTTTTTTTCCTCTTTCCACATCTTTTTATCTCTTTTTGGAGGGTTTTTCCCATGTGGTTTTCCTTGTTTCTCTGTTTCATAGAGATTTGGTTGTGATTGGGTACCTCATCAAGCCTTGTTGTCGAGACCCAAATTTGCATTCAGCATTGTAGTTCATTTGCTTCTTTCTTGCATTGTTTGTAGTTGCATTGTTGCTCATCCTAAGGGGGGGTGTTAGAGTAAAGAATTAATTTAATTACATTGATTAAATTAACTTTCTACCTCTTAAGATTTCACTTTATGCACTTGCATTAGTCATTTAATAATTAAATCTAATTATTAAATGCCTATTTACCTATTAGGGTTTCCCATTAGGTTTTTTGATCTCCTTCTATAAGGATTGATCCATTGTATATTTTGATTCATTCTTTTGGCTGATGATAATAAACTTTCATATTGTCAGAGCAAAACCCTTGTTTGTTTCCTATAGATTTCTTCCTTGTGACAGTTTTTTGCATGCAAGTTTCTTGGGCTTAATAGATTTGTTTTTCATCAAATCTTACACTATAAACCTATTGTCTTTGCTTTAAATCTAAATAATCCAAAAATATCTACCTTAATATACCTAAATACCAATTAAAATACTTATTAACAAAAAATTGAATTACAATATACATAATTAGAATTGAAATAACACAAAAATAGAATTACAATATACATAACTATAATTATAATATTATTTAAAAAATATTTCCATTTTATAAAATATAATACATAATGCCATTCAAAATTTATAATGTCATTATTTTTAAAATAATTATTTCTTAAAAATTGCAATTATTTCGTAATTACTGTAATTTTCTAAAAAGTAATTAATAAATTATATTTTTTATTTTTTATTTTTTCAATCCTAAAATTTCATAATTGGTGAAGAAAAGAGAGTCTAATGGGAATGTCTACAATTAATGAAAGTTGGAAAAAATCATGATATACTTTGTAAAACAAAAGACAAAAATAAAAGTGATTTTAATATTTGTGAATAAATTTTCACATTTTTCACTGTAGTGAACTCGCAATAGACATGATAATCGAAAAAATGTTTTGTCATGCGCAAATTGTAAAGATCAGACGAATAAGCTTCGAATATTTTAATAGTCTAAAAAAATCAGGAAAAAACGGCAACCAAAAAATCCACAATCGGAAAAATATTTTTTGTCGGCAACTTGAGACACTTCGGGAGGGCTGTGCCCACATAATAAAAGCCTATTGAGTAAAAATTTAAATTTAGGATAAGTCAAACGAATATGCAAAACAATATAGAGAAAGAAGTGTGAAGAATAAGGAGCACAAAAGAGCAAAGTAAACCAAATCTCATTTAATTGCTAAGGCTATCATTCACAATAATTTACAAGAGACACAAGTGCCAAGAACTATGCAAAATAGCTAAAAACAACTCTGAGGGAAATTATACATCTGCAAATTTTGTGTATAAGACTCTAAAATTTTTAGCCTATCATATGATGAATAAATAGTTTATACAAATTACAAACTTAAAAAAATTGCATTTAACTATAGAAAATATAAATTTAGTAATAAAATAAAAAATTTAGTGTATTTTCATTGGTCTACATAGTTCAATTTAATCACTAGTTAACATAGTGTAATAGATAAAATGATGTAGCATATGAGAATGCAATGGATGTATTGTGTGGGGATGTAATGGATTGAAAGGGTGATGTGTAATGTATAAAGATGTAATGAAATATATGAATATGTAAATCTGGAAATGCTTACAAAGACTTATGAAGTTAGATCAAATCAAATACATACCTCATAATAAAGTTGATCTGGAAATACCAATTTTCTGGTGTTTGTACTCAGTTTCAGGAAATTTTGCAACCGGATGTGACCTGGAAATGCAGAAGCAGAGAAAATCCAGAAACCTTCTGTCTTTCTGAGCAAGGTCATCCTTGACCCAAAACAGGGGTAAGATCTTACCTCGGGGTACAATCTTACCCCAAAAATTTGACCTTGACCTGCATTGTTCCGACCAAAATTCTATTCGCAGATCCCGGAAGTTTGTCGAAAAGGGTACTCAGATCTAAACTACAATTGGTTGTCCCACACCTGTACCTACAAGAAAAAGAGGGTTTTGTTGTTTGGATGAGGGGTTTGCCTTGGTCAAACCCTGGTTTGGAATCAACCTTTAAAATAGAATTGAAATAGAGAATGCTACCAAGTAGTAGAAGTAGATCTAACAATGAAGCTCTGATATTCAATAGATATGTAATTTTATTTGAAATGTAAACAAATATGTTGATATGAAAGCTTGGACACAACACAAACAAATGTAAATCAAAACCTCCATGATTGTATGCTTGGAATCCACCTTGAAGAGAGAATGAATAGATCTTGAGGATGAATAAAGGATCTTGAAGGAAGATCACACCACCATGATGGATAGATCTAGGGTTTAAATGATGAATCTTGAATGCTTGAACCAAATCCCTCCAAAGGCTTGAATGCTTGAATCCTTGATCTTCAATGGAGAACTTGAATGCTTGAATGTAGATGATGGCTTGAACACTTGATTGAGAATGCTTGATATTTCTTTCTTGAAAGATGGAGAGCTTGAGAAATTATCGCCAAAGATCATGACAAGAGATGGATTGAAATGAGAGAGGAAGGCTTCCTTTTATACTAGTCTAGGGCACAAACTTCTAGAGAAGCCAACATTGGAGAATTAAATTCCAATTAAACCTTAACCCCTATAAATGGACCTAAATTAAATATAATTTAAGAGTTTACCATTCTGAAATTTGAAACAGCTGACTCAAAAGCGGGAAATAAAACTTTCTGAAACCCGACATCTGAAAACTTCTAGATTTTGAAATTTGGACCCAAGGTCAAGGTCGAGGTCGACTCTGACCTAGGTCAAAGTCAAGGTCAACCTTGACCCAGAAGATCAACCTTGACCCTAAAGTCAAGGATCCCAAATTCACAGTGCCAGGTGTCAGAAACAAGCTGGAAATAAGGAGAAAATAGGGCAAAACAAGGGAAAAAGCCAACTACAAGCCAGGGACCTATCCGAGGTGTTCGACATGACCCCAAACCACCTACTCAGAGGGCTAAACCAGTCCTAAATGGAGGTGCTTCCATTTTTTAATGATACACATAGTAATTCCAAAAAATGATGCAATAGTACTTGCTTAGCCTATTGACAAGTACTAAAAAATAAGCTTATTTTAGAAAAAATGGTGTATTAAGAAATTTAACACATGGTAATGTCCCATATAATACCTCATAATTAAAATAAAAAAAGTAAGCTAGTTTATTTTAAAAAGGTGGGTTAAGAAATTTAACGCAAGGATTATCTTAGTTGTTTTCAAGATATTCTCTGAAGTTTGGCAATGCAAATAATGCACAACTATTGTCATGGCAATAAGTAACAGAAGCTACAATATAAACCAACATGTGACCACATATACAACCTATTAAAACAATTAGAGGATATGTTTAATTTGGTCAATGTATATTACATTTTAAGGATATGTTGAGCATTTAAAGCTTAACTTAGAATCGCGTTATAAAAAAATATTTTTAATATAATATTATAAAATAAAATTATATATTAATGTCATATTTAAATATTTTTTAATAAAAATCAATTTAGATGATTCAAAAGGAAACAAGCTCTGCAAGCGAACACTAGGGCTTGTGGCTTCCTGTGTTCAAGTCCCCTTCCCTTGACTATTGGGATGCTTACTCCCCACTACGCTTGCAATGCCACTATCTGTTGATGGGACATGAGTCCCTTGGCTCCATTGGACACCTGGAAGAAAATAATGCTTTAGCCCATGTAGGAGCCTCAAAATATTTCAAGGAGACTATCACAAATGAAATAGAGAAGAGGCAAATTTAGAAGGGGGCTAGATTTGAAGTGATAGCAGACAACCTAAAAGAAAATTACAGCCATGGAGGTCCAAGAGGTAAGGGACCTAACCATATCACTCTCATTTTTAGGCTGAACCACCAAATGACTAGTGCTATTGAATGTGAGAAATCTAGGCTTAAAGATTGTGGAATATTTCTAGCATCTCTAGATATTGCTAGGGTTCCCTCTAGAAACTTTCACAATGATTGGATGAACAATGTTCGGTGTAAGAAATTAGGGTTTCAATTCTCTTATTTCAAAATGGTGCAAAAAGGATTGTTTATAATCTTGTTTAAAAACTCTAAACGTTATAATGAATTCTTGAAACAACAATATTGGAACCTAGGATCTTGTTGCTTCCGAGTGATTAGTTGGGACCCTAAAGATAATAGTGGAGAAAATATGGCACTTTCATGCCCTAGATGGCTTATTGTGAGAAACATTCCTCCATATCTATTGGGTGTCATTTCTAACTCGTTGGAGCCCAATGGTTCAATTTTGAAGATGGATGAAACCTCATGCCTACTCCCCCATCTTGATGCAAGAGTATCGATCTCTATCAAACCTAATATTGATATCCATAAAGCTATTAACATAGATTTTCCAAATGAAATTGTGGTCTTCCCTATCAAATATTTTGGGGTATCAATACTTGTTTTATGTGTAAGAAGTTGGGACACTTGAGAAAAAAATGATTTTTGTTAAAGGAAAAATCAGTTGGGACAAACCCTAACCCTAGAAGAAGAGTCCCACCTCTTCCTAAGAAAGATAAAAATGGAGCCCTTGAGCCAAAGACTACGGAAGTGTCTCCCCCTATCAATTTATCTGTGGATTCCATTCAGACTCCCCTTGATCCTAACAGAGATTTTATTCTAAATCATCTCCATGATCTAGAGAAAGCCATCAATGAGCATTCTCATTTATCTGTAGGTGCCATGCACACACCTCCCTCCCCCTATTTCTTTGTCTAATGATGGATCCCCTCTTGATTTTTATGATATCCCCCCACCCCCTTAGGTAACCAGACAACACTGAATGCTCAACAACTGGCTATTCAAAAGTTTAAGAATCCTTTGAGCACAAAGAATAGAGATGAATAGATGAGTTACCCAAAGATGAATGTTGGAATTAATGATAAGAACAACTATGGTGAGAGGGATACATCTAAAGGTTCTATTGAACACCTGAGGGGAGGGGATGCTAGTAGGGAGCTTGCCAATTTACAAGTTGTTATTTTAGACACAAATTTTTTGGATGCATATGAATTTCATTTAGAGGATTGACTCTCTAATTATTACTTAGAGGTTATTCCTATTGTCACCCTCTCTTTTGGGGCTATGACTTACACCACTATCATTATCCCTCTCACTGGGAAATGAACTATGATGAGTGTGGAGGAAGAAGAAATAATAAATGAGCCCCCACTAGTATGAAGTCAAGGGATGGATGTGAATAACTATTTGGTAATTGTACCATATAAGGGGAATCGTGAAGGGAACCTCATTGAATAAGAAATGATAGAAGTGAGATTAAGAAAGGCCAAAGAGAGAACAAAGAACATGAAAACTGGAAAGGCTAAGGATAATAAACATAAATAAGAGCCTCCCCTCAAGGCAAAATAAATATTTGAATTCAAACCCAAGAGAAGAAGGGAAAGACTCCCTGATAATAAACAAGAGCACAAACCCCAAAAGGGACAGTTGCCTAAATGTTTTGAGAGATTTCAAGCTCCTATGAACACTGCCACTTAATTACCTTTATGATGGAACTTAACATTGCTTCTTGGAATGTGAGAGGATTGGAATCCTCTGATAGAAAGTATGTTGTTAAAATATTTTTAATCATGCAAAAAAATATAGATATTTTGATGTTTTAGGAGGTGAAAGTAGTGGAATTAACCCTAGATGTGAGCCTTAAATGTATCTAGAGAGATGCAACCACTTTTTGCACAAAGCACTCTAAAGGGAAGGATGGGGCAACCATTCTGGTAGGTCCCAAATGAAAATTTTTTGTTGTGAGATGGGGGTGTTCCCCATGTAAAATAATTGTTTGGATTGTTTTAAAGTATAAGGATAAAGAATTTAGAATTTGTTGTGTATATGCACCTAATGAATCTAACTATGGAAATGGCTCTTCCAAATGGAGGACATCCTGTGGGTTATATTTTGGGACTTCAATATGATAGAGAGAGCCTAGGATAAATTGGGAGGAAATAAGTTTGAATGGAAGGGAGATGAAAGATTATATTGGAACAGGATGCTGAGGAAACACAAACTCCTTGACCCTATGGCCAGAAATAAATGGGAGTATAGAGACATATGGTATACCTGGTACAGTAAGCAATGGGGAAGTAGGAGAATATACAACATGTTAGATAAATTTTATCTATAAAATATGTTCTTTCAATTTGGTTTAGGTTAGGAAAGCAATCATGTTAAGGTGATTCCATATACTCTTTCAGACCATCACTTTATTGTGACTAAAATCCTATTTTTGCATGTTCCCAACCTTAGAATTAGAAGAGAGATTCATTTTTCCTTAACACCTCTTTGCTTGATAATGAAGAGGTTCTGAATGTAGTGTCAATTATCCACTAGTTCAATACATGGGTTCCCCAACATAAATCTACCATTGACAAATGGAATCAAAATACTTCAAGCTAGAAAATCCTCTTTCAAATGGTAGGAAATAAATTGGCCAAGGAAATTAGGAAGAAAGAGACACAACTACATTATAAGTTATCATAGGAAGAATCTACAATGTAGAGTCATCCATCCAACCTCGAAGCCATAGATGTCCTTATTCATGCCAAGGAGGCCATTAGAAAACTACAACATCACAAAATCCAACTTGTAAAAACAAGGGCTCGAGTAAATTGGCTTACCCACAGAGACAAAGGATCTAAATTTTTCTTTCAATTATTAAGAAGTAAGGAGGTTAATAAATGTATCAAAGGCATTTGGGATGATGATACTATGTTAACAAAACTAGCAACCATCTTAGGTGCTTTTACTTGTTATTATAAAGATTTATTCACTTCTGAAGATGGAGGTGAGGGTATGAAGGAAGTAAGAGAGAAGATCAAAAACATTATACCCAAAAAGATTGATGACTTAGTTGTAGAAAAGTTGGATGGGGTAATTAGCTTGGAAGAAATTTTGGCAATCATCCTAGCCCTAAGCAACGATAAGGCTCTAGGCCTGGATGGGTTGCCTATGGAATTTTATAAAAATATTTTTAAGTGGGTCTCAAAAGTGTTCAACTTAGTATATGATGAAGCAATTGGCAAAGGGTCCCTAGGAAAGGAAATTAATGGGGGTCTCACCCTCCTGAATGTATCATATAAAGTTTTGGCCAAAATCTTAGCGAAAAGGCTAGTGGGGATCCTCCCAAAAGGCATCAATCTGACTTAAATTGGGTTTGTTAAAGGCTAATACATCCTAGAAAATCTACTTGTTGGGAAGCTATGCATTGGGCTCAGGCTACAAGTCAAAATACTAGTATGTTGTTGATAGATTATGAAAAAGCTTATGACAAGATAGAATTGGGATTCATATTCACTATGATGGAAAGGATAGGATTCCCTTAGAGGTTTTGTAACATGGTTCAGGTGTTGATGATAGATGCCAATGCTTGTGTAGAATTCAATGGGAATAGCTCAAATGTACTACTACATTTGGGGCCAAATTTCGACAGCCATTTGTCGGATTTGCAACACTCATTTGTCAGAATTTTGACACATGAGTCTGTCATCATTTTTGCATAGAAGATTGCAACAAAAGACCTACCTTTTGGTTTATCGACACCATCTCACGTCAAAAAGTTGCAAATGACAATAGTTTCAAAATGGCATTTCTTGCGGTTCATCCATCAAAATTCTGATAACAAGACCTATCAAAATATATACAACCTCTATCGGAACTGACTGTCGAACCATATTATTTCTGACAGTATAACTATTGGAATACCAAAAGTTAGCATCATATTCTGACATATCTACCTATCGGTGATATGGCCTCACTGTCGAAAGTTCTATCGAATATGTTCTCTTTACGACACTTAAATTGTCAGAATAGCAACAGTTTTGCACTATTCTCCGACAGGTTTCCTTGTCAAACATATAGCATTACTGTCGCATGAAATGTCGTAAATTATTTTTTTCTGACATTTTGTCTGTCGAATGCATAGCGCTTCTATCGGAATTAATTATGAATTGTCGAAAAACTGACGGATAGGCACATTAAAGTTAACACAGCTCAAGAAACCATCATAGGTTATCTCTTTCTTCGGTCTATATTATTGACAGAATGTTTTACCTTTCATTAGCTCATCAAATTTAGGGATTTGAAAGAATTTAATAGAATATTTTCATGACAACGTATATTATTTAAGTTAACATTGCACAAATTTATCTACTTCATGCACTTGTAGACTATGAGGACAGTGATAAAGAAGCATTGCCATGGGAGGAGATGCTTCTTTATCGCTGTCTTCATAGTATACAAGTGCGTGAAGTAGATAAATTCATGCAACGTCAACTTAAATAATATACGTTGCTATTAAATTCTTTCAAATCCCCAGAATTGATGAGCTAATGAAAGGTAAAACATTCTATCAATAATATAGACCGAAGAAAGAGACAACCTATGATGGTCTCTTGAGTTGTGTTATCTTTAGTCCTAGCTACCTGTCGATCGTCAAGAATAATCACCACCTTGCATTTATGCACACTACAAAAATTGATCACAGTCTCGCAAAAACATTTTACACTTGTACATATCATCAATACTAGAGGCCTAAAGTAATTTTATACGATCACTAGCACATTTCATGCATGGATGAGAAAACACTATCCAAAGTTTCTAGATAACCGTTTTTAAGAAGAGGAATGAGTGGAGGCCAAAAAGGGATAATTGTGAAGGTTTTATAGATGTAGGTTACTGAATCATCATCTCTGCACTGGTACTCAATCTGGCCTCCACTCCATATACGTCTTCTCAGAATCTAAAAACTCTCCATCATTGATTCTCGTCATTTTTTCAGCATCTTCGTGGATTGAGACCTTAAATTATTGAGCTTCTCTTATTTTCGAGAATAGTTTAACATTCTCTACTTAATAGGGCCAACCACGTGAAGGTGGAAGGTCACCTAACCCCTCCTAGGAGCCTCTTATGACCCTTTACGACATTTTAAGACCTCTAAGATGTATTCTTAGGGATCGTAAAGGATCATAAGGGGTCCTGGGACACAACAGCTGAGAAACATAAATTTAGGCATCATGGTCACAATTTTTTGGAGACACAACATAATTGAGTGGTTTTCCAAGATGATGGAAAGTAGTGGTTGCTTTGCATCATCTGGGAATAGCACTCAATTATGTTGTGTCTCCAAAAAATTGTGACCATGATGCCTACATTTATGTTTCTCAGCTGTTGTGATATGTACATCGCAATCTGTCGTTGTTGCAACAACAGAGCCTATATTCCACAACAAAAAGGAAGACATCTTTTTAGCCTGGGTCTCGATCCTACCCCAATTGTCAAAGGATCCAGGGCCAAGCTTGAAAGATGTCTTCCCATTCTATTTGCAACATTGTGTCCATCCGTGATCTCAGGAACATCATTGTCTTTCCACTCTTCATTTGCCAAAATATATCACTTCTTCAAGCTTGTAGAGTAATCTTATTAATAAAAGAACTCTTGCCAACATTGGGGTACCCACAGATCAAAATAGTTGATGTTATTGGTGCTTGTGCTCAAGGATATTGATTCACTATTTTGAAATGACCAAATCATTTTTATTTTGATTGTAGAGAAAAAGAGTGGGAGAAAATGAGTGGGTGACAGCTGATCGAGAGCGAGAGAAGGCATTGCATTTTATTTGATCATAAATGCTCTCTGAAATGACCAATCATGTTTTCTATTCGATTCCTTTTGGTGTTTTTTTTCCCATATTCAGTAGATAAAAATCATGGCGGCAGCCACTTAGCCATCTTTTTTATGTTCTAGGTATTTTACAAAGATACAAGTATGTGGACTTATCGTTCAATTGCTTGCAGTTATTGGTCAAATGCAAATATTTTATCACATTGCAAGGGCAAGATATCAGTTTGGTTTTTTTGGTTTATGTTAAAAGTTGATTTGGTAAAATCCTCAAAAAACACACTACATGCTCTAAAATGTAAAGAAGTTGAATGTTAAATGTAAGATATATATCTCATCCATAGTAATCAAAAGAAAGGACATGAAACTTATAAGGAGATTTACCAAACCAAAAATATAAGCGAATAGGAAACATGGATTGGTACCTTATGAATTGGTTTTTGAGGTGCACAATCTTCATCAATCTCCTCAGAACAAGACCCCTCCTCATGAAAAATGCATTTAACACATAAAACAAATCTACAAAACTGAACCAATGGCATGTTTAGAACAAAGAAATAGATTGATAATAATATGCTAAAAATTCTATTATCTTTAATACACGCAAAAGGACTAGTCCCAACAATTCTTAAACATACTTTATCTGATATGATAATAACATGCTAATTAAACTGATAAAGGTGTTATCTGCATTTAATCTGCCAATTAGTAATTACACAAAAAACAAATTTACAAAACCGAACCAATGGCATGTTCTTCGTATGTGATTTCTTCATCTTTCAAGCCTTTGGCATCATATTCGACCACAAATTTCAAATGCAATGCATTTTATTTGATCATGAATGCTCTCTGAAATGACCGCATTCTATTGGTGTCATGCCCTAGCCCGTTCTTTATCTCCATTATTTGATGTTATTGGTGCTTGTGCTCAAGGATATCGATTCACTATTTTCAAATGTTTGGATCATTTTGGTCGTGACTGTTCCTCTAGTACACAGTCAGGAAATGTAACTATCTAATGATTATATGTAATGTTGAATGGATTAAATGCTTTATTCTTGGTAGAATTGAATGGAAGGAATAGTGTTGGTGTTAGGTTTCATTTATTATTGAATTCAATGGTTTCCAAGATGTGTTGAGGAGTTTGCTCCTTGTTTAATGTTAACTGTTCCTACACAATCCACTCATACAATAGTGAAATGCTATGTGATTGACAATTTCATACAACTGGTCCTTTGGCATGTATTAAATACAATCCAGTCACTTATTGAATTCTTTGGAGACTACTGGTTTGACTGTCCATGCATTACCAGTGACTGAGATTCATTAAAGGATACAAAACCCTTCATTTTGGGGTTATTGTGTGTGGATTCAAATGTAGGTTTGATTTGGTTAATGTTTAGAAGAGATCAATAAAGTATTTAAAGACAATCTTACATGTTTGGAGAGGTTTGAGAGGCACTTATAATGATTTTACCCTCACAAACAATGACATAGACTGGTTTTACTAAGTTTCCTTTCTCTATTTTGAGGTTTCCTTTATCTGCCGCAGGGGTACAGTCAGAGGGTTCATTGAAAAAATGATCATTTGAATGGTTACTATGAATATGAATGATTTGATATAGCATATTGCTCATTTTACTTGAAGTTTGGAATAGCTTGTGCAAGGGTGAAAGTAGTTTTGGTCATTTTGGTCGTGACTATTCCTCTACACAGTCAGAAAATGTAACTGTCTAATGATTATATGTAATGTTGAATGGATTAAATGCTTTATTCTTGGTAGAAGTGAATGGAGTTTCCAAGATGTGTTGAGGAGTTTGCTCCTTGTTTAATGTTAACTGTTCATGCACAATCCACTCATACAATAGTGAAGTTACAAAATTGAACCAATGGCATGTTTACAACAAAGAAATAGAATGATAATAATATGCTGAAAATTCTATATATTCTATTTAATACACGCCTAAGGACCAATCCCAACAATTCTTAAACATACTAGTTATCTGATATGATCAATTGTTAATAAAGGTCTAATTATGTAGACTGCTAGCATGAAGGAAGATTTGACCTAGCCAAATTTTCCTTTTACCACACAAAAAAAAAGTGTGATAACTATGTCTACTCCAACCTTAATTGTTTAAGAATTCATCATATCAGATAAAGTATGTTTAAGAATTGTTGGGAGTTCTATTAGACCTTTGTTGTAAACATGTCATTGGTTTTCAAATGTTTGGATTCATGTTTGTTGATATTACTGGCACATATGTTTAATGACGCCATTGTATATTACTGCCACTGAAATGACCAAATTCTACTGGTGTCATGCCCTATCTCGTGCTTTAACTCCATTATTTGATGTTATTGGTGCTTGTGCTCAAGGATATCCATTTTTTTGAAATGTTGATTGTGGTTATCAAATGGACAGCCCGTGAGCTTCTAGCTAGGCATCATTTGTATTGATAGCTTAGGGCATCAAATGTATTGTATCATTCATAGTTGAGACTTTGTTAAAAGGAAATAGGACAAAGAATGATTATGATTTAGTTTCTCTATTTTGATCTTTAAGTGGCTTACAACCCTAGAGAAGTATATGTAGATTTACAAATGCAGTTGCAGGATACATAGCAACCGATAATTCACAAGAAATCCATGCATCCAATTTGAATAACAATTAATACAAAGAAATAGGGTCCTCCAATGGCCCAATCATCTAGACCTTGACTGTCCCCTCAACCTGTGACCCTTCAAAATCGGGTTATCATGCAATTAGTGAATGATCCTTCATTCTCCTGGTCTTCCCTGCATCCAAACATATTGGAAATACACAATACAATGGTAACAAGTATTTCACAATCCCCCTTCCCTTAAGGGACAATATCAACCATCCCTTCCACATAGCATTTCACTATTGTATGAGTGGATTGTGCAGGAACAATTAACATTAAACAAGGAGCAAACTCCTCAACACATCTTTGTTGTAAACATGCCACTGGTTCAGTTTTGTAAATTTGTTTTTTGTGTTAAATGCATTTAAATGGAACATTAAGCATAGTAATAATTGTATGCACCCTAAAATGGTCGCCTAGACTTTGTGCCCCATTCTTGCAATTTATCAAATCCCTGAATCAATATTTTCAAAAATCAGCATTTCTAGCTTTATATCAATTTCTTTGATCAAATCCTATTTCATCATTTTCGATTATTTGCCTTGGGCTAACCACTTTATCCTAAGCTTTTATTTAATTAAAAAAAAATTCCTCTCCTTTTATTTAAATAAAAAGCCCCACCTTTTCCTCTTATCCTAAGTTGCACAAATAAAGCATCATTCTTATTTTATAAAAAGAGAAAAAGTATTTTTTATCTCATATGGACACTAAAGTCAACTCCTATTTTCCTATTGGAGGATATTTGTGCACAAGGATCAAGCTTCTATTTTTCTCCACCGTTGATTAAGTCTTTTGCCTCTTAATCTCAATGGTCCATTTCACCTCATTTCTTATAAAATGAGAGCTCTCTCCTTCATTTGCATATCCATCTTTTTATGCTAATGTTATGCTACAGGTTTTCTAGGTTATTTGGAGTTCTTTTTGAAGACACTTTTGCATCCAAGCTTTGAAGATCTTTGTTGCATTTCATATAGTTCATATTTGCTTTCTTAGTTGCATAATCATGTCATATTAGCTTAGATTTCCTTTTATAGATTAGCTTCACATAAGTTAATTAGGGGCATTGTAATCCATTGCTATTTCCTTCCTTAGTTTAATTTGCATTGTCATTTCATAGACTACTTTGCATCATCATTTAGATTTGCATTGCATTGCATACCTTGATTCCATTTGGGGATATTGGCATTGTTGCCCTTGTCTTCATTGTGAATCTCTTATTATGTGGTTGACTGGCAAGGTCATAAGTTTATAGCTCTAGTTGAGAGAAATTTTATAAATCTTGCAACTCCATGCATAAAGAGCTATGGATTGATTTTTAAGGCCTCATTCTTGAGTGTTCTTGATTTTAAGGATCCATAGAAGTGCACTACTTTTGTGTGTACAATAATATGCTTAATCTATTAGTAATTGCAGATTAAATGCCCATAACACCTTTATCAGTTTAGCATGTTATTATAAAATACTAAAGAAGACCTACTATTTGTCAGAGAAATCTTCACTGTCCCCCACAATGAAGACAATGAAGATTGACCTCCTACCCCACAACAAAGAACATTGTAATAAGAATAAGATATAATATAGTGTTAGAATAAACTTTGAACAAAGACATGTAATACTTAAGTTAATGATCTAAAAAGTTGCAAATATAGGAATTGAAAAAGAAGATAGTGGCAAGAAATATTTTCACAAATATGAAACGTGAGGAAAAGTAATAACATTAACAATGCCAAGATTCACAACATTAAATTTCACCTGCGGATGAGTTTCTGCAGTGGGTTGCCCAACATCAAAAATATGTTGAGTTGCATTTGAGCTGTAACTAAGAGTATCATGTGGAACAGACCCTAAACTTTGAAAGCGTTCTCCAACCTGGCAATTCAAAATTCAATCTAGGCAAGCATCAGTAAGTGAAATAAATTATAGACATCAACATCAACATCATCATAATCATTAGAAATAAACTTTAAAGACATATTTTGGATAGTACTATGTTTCTTGAAAGTTTTTGTGATGCTTCTAAACTTTAAATACATATTTTATGGCTTAATGATAACATAGATTAGTGTTTTGTTTTATGATGGAATGTTGTTGATCATTCATGGTCTTGAAGAAACTTTTGATTGTTTTGATTCTCAAGTCTTGATGTTGTTTCTCAATGTGATATAGACTGACCACAAGATGGTTCAGTTGGTCCTCTCTTTCTATTTAATCATTTGTCTTCTTCATGGTGTAAGTGTTCATTAATATTCATTAATGGCGGGCGGTGATTCTTTGGTAATAAAGGCATTGACAACATTCATAATCGTATAGATCTTTACTTGATCTAGTCACATCATCAACATCAAGGTCAGTTTGTCTGGCCTCGGCCTCAACCCCAACCTGCTCATTAACAACGACCTCTACACTCTCTACAGCTGCAATACAAATTGTTACATTAATCCAAACACCAATTGCAATTAAATTTGTATTACTACACCAATCAATTTAAGATGTTTACTTGTATTACTTTGATGCATGTCCTCATTGTGATCAACACGCACAGGTTGTGTACGACAAGAATCAGCAGGCTCCAAAGTTTCTAGATAACCATTTTTGAGAAGAAGAAAAAATGGAGGCCAAAGAAGGGATAATTGTGAAGGTTTTCTAGATGTAGGTTACTGAATCATCATCTCTTGTTGATATATTTTAGATTCTACTCCAGAATGAATAAACTATAGAGATCTAACACAACTAAACATAGAATAAAGTAAACAAGAAGGGATAGAAGATACCCAGATATCAACCAAGTATACTCCAGTCTATATGCCTCCAACTGTACTAACAAAGGTGTTGAGGAGAACCTGATTAGTACCTTAGTGTTAGTGTATTGAGGAAGAGTCCAGTCCTAACAGAGGCTTCTAGCCCTAATCAACTCCCAGTTAACATTGCCAATAATTGTTGGTTGTATAGATCATATCATAATCTGATCTTTATTCATGCTTAGACTTGTTCTTATCTATTAGCCAAAGCTGCTTATCTTTCACACCAATATATGTTGATCTAAGTTTGCTTAAGGTAGAGAATCAAGGTTTTGGGGGAGGGAAGCACGTTATGTTTTGGGTGCTTCTCTCCCTAGAATCCAACACCATATATATATGAATTGAATTATCTTCAAGAGGGCCGACCTGGTCTTATTAAATATATTTAATGTTAAAGCCAAGAGGCCGACCTTGGGTCCTTAACTAATTCAACCAACACATATATATAAATGAAATAATAATCTCCTTATTATTATAAATTGCACAAGGGTATTTATTTGATCAGTTTGATCTTGGCTGAAAGGCTATAATTATTAACACTCTACACTGGTACTCAATCTGGCCTCCACTCCATATACGTCTTCTCAGAATCTAAAAACTCTCCATCATTGATTCCTGTCATTTTTTCAACATCTTGATGGACTGAGACCTTAAATTATTGAGCTTCTCTTTGTTTCAAGAATAGTTAAACATTCTCTACTTAACAGGGCCAGCCACATGAAGGTGGAAGCTCATCTAGCCCCTCCTAGGAGCCTCTTATGACCCTTTACAACATTTTAAGACCTCTAAGATGTATTCTTAGGGATCGTAAACGATCGTAAAGGGTCATAAGGGGTCCTGAGACACAACATCTGAGAAACATAATTGTAGGCATTGTGGTCACAATTTTTTGGAGACAACGTAATTGAGTTGTATACCCAGACGGTGGAGAGAAACTCTTGCACCTCCAATTCCAAGTTGACTACATCTGTTGCTCATGAATACAAGGTCCTCCAATAGATGTATTCAACTTGGAATTGGGGGTGCAAAAGTTGCTCTACACCGCTTGGGTACACAACTCAATTACGTTGTCTCCAAAAGATTGTGACTATGATGCCTACAATTATGTTTCTCAGCTATTGTGAAATCTACATTTATGTTTCTCAGTTGTCATGTTTATCTGCATGTTTTTTATGTATTTTGGATAGTAAGTCTAATTTAATTTTTCCGTGGACTAAGACCTTAAATCATGTAATGAGGATGCTTAGAACACTAGTATATGCAAATTTCATTATTTAATAATAAAAATCTATTAAAATGTTTATACCTTCTCCCATTTGCTGGTGTAATTCCTCTTTGAGTATCCCCTTTCTCCTTTGCATCCAAAATGAACTCATTTCAATCCCTCACTGGAATAAAGGGAGGATGCTCAAACTTCAACAAGACTTCATATGTGCAACGTTCATAGATTACGTTCAATGCATTATTTACATTCATAAATCAGTGTTGTGTACAAATCTACGGATGGTGCGTGTTACGAAGTCACACTCAAGCTTGAAAATGATAGTCAGTCCATAGTCAAGGTCAAGGAACAAATGGAACAACCAAGAAAACACTATACGTTAAATCATGTGATTGATAGCAGATTGGGGCTCACCTGAGCCATAAACATGAAGAATTATTAAAAAAAAAGATGTAAACCATATATATGCACACTTGAGGCAAAGAGAAGTTACGTCATATCCATATTAAAATATTAGTTACAATATGAAAATACTAAACTAACTAATTCTTGAGTTCATCTCTGCATATGGTTGCAACAAAGATATGCAATTACAATACATAGAAGGCATCATAAAAATATAATTTCAGAATTTGCCCTAGCTTGACATGTTTTGCACTCAAATCCTTCATCGTGGATAAGTGGAGATGGGCAGATAGATGCAGATGAGTTGTCATCGACCCAACTAAAGTATCCACAACCATTATTTCCCTATGATGCCCAGTCTACATTAGTTCTTATATTATAATGAATAGTATTTACATTAGAAACATTAAATATATACACATCAACAACCTTTTTTCTATTTGGGTAGCACCAAAATTGTCATACAGGGTTGTTTGGTGTCCATGAAGTCTTCAACACACACTGCCCACCACCACATCGATAGTTTGGCACATTGACAAGAGTCATCGAGCCTATATATCAATAATGCACTGCACCATCATTACTACATTTATTATTTTTATATGATTATTTTTATATGAAATACACCAAGGAGTACCATCAGAAATATTAACCATTTACAATAATGAAAAGTAAACCTAAATCAAATAGCTCATTTTTTTTATCAGCATGTGTAGTCTCTGTGTATATGAAAAATGAAAGAAATATGAAGCTAAAATAAAATAGTGAACAAAATAGTATTCGATCCACATAGACTGAATGAAATATACCATCAAAAGAAGGTGACAAAATCCTGTCACGAAGCATAGACATAGGAAATAAAAAAGGGACAAAAGATAAGAAATAAGAAAAATCATTACGACTATAGAAAAATCATTTATACTACAATAAAAAAAAGAAACACTCTTTGTCAACAATTTTCAAAATCATTAGGACTATAGAAAAATAATTAAGACTATACAAAATCAAATTTTAGAAATGGACGGTTCTGATGCTTTTCCATTACAACAATTGAGCATTCATCATTTGGTATTGTGTATTCCATTTAATTATGTCAACAATGTTCAAAATCCTATCACCAAGCACAGATAAGAAATAAGAAAAATCATTAGGACTATAGAAAAATCAAGTTCTATAAATGGATGGTTCTGATATTGCTTTGCCATTACAACAATTGAGCATTCATCATTTGGTACTTCTTGGTGTATTCCATTT
This sequence comes from Chamaecyparis obtusa, assembly GCA_027943335.1. Lineage (NCBI taxonomy): Eukaryota > Viridiplantae > Streptophyta > Pinopsida > Cupressales > Cupressaceae > Chamaecyparis > Chamaecyparis obtusa. The sequence continues at coordinate 525,387 of BSBK01001133.1, forward strand.
AAGTTTTTCAGTTGTCGTGTTTATGTGCATGTTCTTTATGTGTTTGGCTTCTCTCCCTCGCAAGGGATGCATCAATAGGTAATTGATTTGAAAGCATAATGATTTGACAATCTTTTTTCAGGATAGGTGTAATCATCCCGCCGACCTTAATTAGCAACATTTGTGATATATGTCAAGTACTTATAATTAGTATGCCCAAAATATAGAGACTTAGTAGTAAAAGCTTGTCCTTTGGTTTACTAGTTTACTTATAATCAGTATGTCCTTTGGTTTACTAGTCTAATCTGGTTTAAGAATGGTTTGTTTCATATTTGAATGTACCATTGAATGAAGCTTGGCTATATTAAGTACAATCTTAAGACTCATGAATCTTCAAATTCTCTTGTTTCCTTCAGACCTCCAAACATGTGTACTTTGAGTAGCCCTCCAACAAATGGACTTGTGATGATTTTCACAATAGTACATGTGTAGGAGGACTACTAAAAGTATTGCTTAAGCAAATCTGAATGTTCATCACCTGTGCATATAAGAGTTGATCATAGAAGGTATATGCTATTGGGTAAGCTCCCAATAGCGCTCAGGTAAATATGCATGTTCATCACCTGTGCATATGAAGTGGCTCTAATGGAAGATATAATCACTAAATTCTGCATACTCCTTATTTTGTTTTGCGTTGATATTGTCAGACATGGTCTTTCTTGAATGGAATGACTTGTTACTTGTACATTGACTAGAATGTTGGTGGAAGAAGGATGATTTGTTTGCAACCATTTTTTCAACTCTAATTTTCTCAACACAAAGGGACATTTATCATAGCCATAGAAACATGATTATTTTAAAATGAAATACACCAAGGAGTACCATCAGAAATATTGACTATTTACAATCATGAATAGTTAACCTTAATCAAATAACTCATTTTTTTATTAGCATGTGTACTCTCTATGTATATGAAAAATGAATGAAATATCAAGCTGAAATAAAATAGTGAACAAAAATTCAAATTCAAGGCCTAATTTATCAAGAGCAACAAACATTAGGACGAAAGAAAAATCATTAAGAGTATAGAAAAATCATTAAGAGTATAGAAAAATCATTAGGACTATAGAAAAATCATTAAGACTAGAAAATCAAGTTCTAGAAAAATCATTAAGAGTACTATAGAAAAATCATTAGGACTATAGAAAAATCATGAAGACTACAAAATCAAGTTCTAGAAAAATCATTATGACTATAGAAAAATCATTTAGACTATAAAATCAAGTTCTAGAAGTGGACGGTTCTGATGCTTTGCCATTACAACAATTGAGCATTCATCATTTGGTACTTCTTGGTGTATTCCATTTAAGTTTTTCAGCTACCATGTTTATGTGCATGTTCTTTATGTGTTTGGCTTCTCTCCCTCACAAGGGATATGTCGATAGGTAATTGATTTGAAAGCATAATGATTTGACTGTTCCAAGTAATGTTTTTAATCCTTTGAAGTTTCTCATGATCCTGATGTAAGTTGATTGGATTAAGCAATTTGGGGATCCAATAGGACTTTAGGGGAGTTCAATAAATGTTTTGGAAGACTTAGAGGAACTATTACCATGACTGTTCCTTCATCTACAGCAAGTTAGACTAAATTTGCTAAGTTTTTCCTTTGTTTTGAAGTGTATTTTGTAATCTATTTCCTTTCCATGGACCCAAAGACCTAGGAACCATGGAAAAAGGATACTAACAATGTATTATACAACTCTAATGTTTTTGACTTGCAGAGATTTGAGAAAGTAAAGAGAACACTGGCTATGTTTAATGTTAACTGTTCTTGCACAATCCACTCATACAACAGTGAAATGCTATGTGATTGACAATTTCATACAACTGGTTCTTTGGTGTGTATTAAACATAATAGAATTTTTAGCATATTATTATCATTCTATTTCTCTGTTGTAAACATGTCATTGGTTTGGTTTTAATCTACTGGAATCGTGCCCTAGCCCATGCTTTATCTCCATTATTTGATGTTATTCACTATTTTGAAATGTTGACTATGGTTATCAAATGGAAAAAATAGAAAAAAAAAATTGTACACGAATTTTTTTTTACAAAACTGAACCAATGGCATGTTTACAACAAAGAAATATAATTATAATAATATGCTGAAAATTCTATTTTGTGTAATACATGCCAAAGGACCAGTTGTATGAAATTGTCAATCACATAGCATTTCACTGTTGTATGAGTGGATTGTGCAGGAACAGTTAACATTAAACAAGGAGCAAACTCCTCAACACATCTTGGAAACCATTGAATTCAATAATAAATGAAACCTAACACCAACACTATTCCTTCCATTCACTCTTCTACCAAGAATTCCAGCACAAGCACAAGCTATTCCAAACTTTAAGTACAAGCTATTCCAAACTTCAAGTAAAATGAGAAATATGCTATATCAAATCATTCATATTCATAGTAACCATTCAAAGGATCATTTTGTCAATGAACCCTCTGACTGTACCCCTACGACAGAGAAAGGAAACCTCAAAATAGAGAAAGAAAACTTAGTAAAACTAGTCTATGCCACTGTTTGTGAGGGTACAATCATGATAAGTGCCTCTCAAACCTCTCCAAACATGTAAGATTGTCTTTAAATACTTTATTGATCTCTTCCAAACATAAACCAAATCAAACCTACATTTGAATCCACACACAATAACCCCAAAATGAAGGGTTTTGTATCTTTTAATGAATCTAAGACACTGATAATGCATGGACAATCAAACCAGTAGTCTCCAAAGCATTCAATAAGTGACTGGATTGTATTTAATACACGCCAAAGGACCAGTTGTATGAAATTTTCAATCACATATCATTCCACTGTTGTATGAGTGGATTGTGTAGGAACAGTTAACATTAAACAAGGAGCAAACTCCTCAACACATCTTGGAAACCATTGAATTCAACAATAAATGAAACCTAACACCAACACTAATCCTTCCATTCACTTCTACCAAGAATAAAGCATTTAATCCATTCAACATTACATATAATCATTAGACAGTTACATTTTTTGACTATGTAGAGGAATAGTCACGACCAAAACGATCAAAACTACTTTCACCCTTGCACAAGCTATTCCAAACTTCAAGTAAAATGAGCAATATGCTATATCAAATCATTCATATTCATAGTAACCATTCAAAGGATCATTTTATCAATGAACCCTCTAACTGTACCCCTGCGGTAGAGAAAGGAAGCCTCAAAATAGAGAAAGGAAACTTAGTAAAACCAGCCTATGTTATTGTTTGTGAGGGTACAGTCATGATAAGTGCCTCTTAAACCTCTCCAAACATGTAAGAATGTCTTTAAATACTTCATTGATCTCTTCTAAACATTAACGCATGGAAAGTCAAACCAGTAGTCTCCAAAGCATTCAATAAGTGAATATGAATGTTTGAAAACTTTCCTCTCAACTTCTCCAACCACTCCTAATTGGTTAAAGGGATTAGTTGAGTGTTTAAACACTAAAACTTCTTAAACATACTTTATCTGATATGATGAATTGTAATATCAACAAACGTGAATCCAAACATTTGAAAATAGTGAATCGATATCCTTGAGCACAAGCACCAATAACATCAAATAATGGAGATAAAGCACGGGCTAGGGCACAACACCAGTAGAATGTCATCATTCCAGTGAGCATTCATGATCAAATAAAATGCAATGCATTTGAAATTTCCAGTCGAATATGATGCTAGAGGCTTGAAAGACATTGCCCGTCAAAGATACTAATCAAAGATGAAGAAATCACATACCTTCTCTCGCGCTTAGCTTGCACGAAGGAAGATTTGATAGCCAAATCTTCCTTGTACCACATGAAGAACATGCCATTGGTTCAATTTAGCATGTTATTATCATATTAGATAAAGTATGTTTAAGAATTGTTGGTAAGGATAGGAATAGTGGAGATTCTAGAAATATCCCTCTAACCGATTAGGAGTGGTTGGGGAAGTTGAGAGGAAAGTTTTCAAACATTCATATTCACTTATTGAATGCTTTAGAGACTACTGGTTTGACTGTCCATGCGTTACTAGTGACTGAGATTCATTAAAGGATACAAAACCCTTCATTTTGGGTTATTGTGTGTGGATTCATTTGCTTTAGCCAGGAAGATCAAGAAGATGGGGCAGGAGGACATTGTGGTAGAAGAAGTATTTAAAGAAGCAACAAGAAGCAATTGAAAAGTTTTCAAGAGTTTGGAACAACATTTTAGAATCCATGAATGGTATGGGTAAGGTGACCTTCATTCTTGGTTGTGACTTCAATGAAACATTGGATATGGCTGATAAGAAGAAGGGTCACTTGTTGATAGTATTACTTGAGGGAAGGGGGATTGTGAAAGACTTGTTATCATTGTATTGTATATTTCCAATATGTTTGGATGCAGGGCAGACCAGGAGAATGAAGGATCACTCACTGATTGCATGATAACTTGGTTTTGAAGGGTCACTGGTTGAGGGGATAGTCAAGGTCCGGATGTTGATAGTAATTCGTTGAGGGAAGGGGGATTGTAAAAGACTTGTTATCATTGTATTGTGTATTTCCAATATGTTTGGATGTAGGGCAGACCAGGAGAATGAAGGATCACTCACTGATTGCCTGCTAACCCAGTTTTGAAGGGTCACTAGTTGAGGGGACAGTCAAGGTTTGGATGTTGATAGTGTTCCTTGAGGGAAGGGGGATTGTGAAAGGCTTGTTATCATTGTATTGTGTATTTCCAATATGTTTGGATGCAGGGCAGACCAGGAGAATGAATGATCACTCACTGATTGCATGATAACCTAGTTTTGAAGGATCACTGGAAGAGGGGGGAATGAAGGATCACTCACTGATTGCATGATAACCCCACCAAGCATTCTTTCCTTTAAGTTTCTACAATATCACAAAATATGATCATTATTCTTTACTTTCTTCTATATGCTATTCTTTCTGTGGTTTTGTTATCTCAGAAATATATCAAAAACATTGCAAATGTGCATATAAAAGTAAAATATTATCCTTCAATTGTTCCACATTGAAGCATTTCCTCTTGGGAGCATTCTCTTCATTTGTACAATATCTGTCAAAAATGGTTCCCATATTTCTTCAAGATCTATTTTAATCTTTATACTACAATTTTGATTAGATTTGACCAATAGTTGATTTCATTGGTATTTTATAGCATATACTCCTAATGCGAAATGTGGAGAGAAAGAAAGAGACACACTAGGTATGAATTACACGATATACCCATCATCACTTAGCACTTAAATAATAAAATATGGACAGGGAACAACCCCCTAACTTATGGATGTTTGTTTCATGTTGGCCTCTTATTATATGCAAAGGTAGGCCTGTCTTAGGCTAACAACCACAGTGTAGGGGCCATAAATTATGGATCCCAAAATAGTGCACACTTGTATTAAATTAGGTTCACTATACTACAAGGGAATGGAAACCATGCAATATTGCCTCATGGGGATGGAAGCAACCCTTTACCAAGAAGATGATTGTGTTTGCAATATTTACTAGAGGCAAAGAACATAATTTGGTTCCAACAATTACTCCTAGAAGATAATGGCACCCACAAAACACTTGGAAAAGATAGCACTCACTATATCTTTTATCACTCTTTTAAAGCTGGGACAATAAATCTCAAAGATTGATCAACGAATTCTTGAACACAAAGAACCATTGACAGTTATGATTCATGTGTACAATAGCCAACAACCAGTTGTTCCAATCATGGTGTCCAATAATTATGTTAGAAAAAGCATATACAAATCCCTTACACAACCATAATAGATTCAAACCATGAACCGTAAGAACCTAACAATGTGACTAAGAAAGATATAGCCTAAACAAATCTTGATCATATTCCACCCTATTGTAAGGCCCAAGAAGTAACTCTATCTTAAAGCTACACATTCCTCTAGATGAAGCTCAAAGGTCAGGTAGTTGAAGCATAGCAATACTTGAATGAATATAGGAATAATTTGATGTACAATCATTTGCTAGCTTGGTTTGTGGGTTTTCCACATAATATTTTCCCTTTAACCACATTTATAGTTTGAGAAAATCATAAAAAATTATTTCAAATTTATATTATCCTTTTGAACTAGCACACTGCCATCAAAATGCATAATCATTGGTCATATCAAGAAAATTCCTATTGATTAGTAGGATATCCTTATAAAAATTTGATGCATGGATTTCTTGTGAATTATCGATTACTATGTATCCTGCAACTATGAAAGGAATAGTGTTGGTGTTAGGTTTCATTTATTATTGAATTCAATGGTTTCCAAGATGTGTTGAGGAGTTTGCTCCTTGTTTAATGTTAATTGTTCCTACACAATCCACTCATAAAATAGTGAAATGCTATGTGGAAGGGATGGTTGATAGTGTTCCTTGGGGGAAGGGGGATTGTGAAAGACTTGTTATCATTGTATTATGTATTTCCAATATGTTTGGATGCAGGGCAGACCAGGAGAATGAAGGATCACTCACTGATTGCATGATAACCCAATTTTGAAGGGTCAATGGTTGAGGCGACAATCAAGGTCTGGATGATTGGGCCATTGGAGGACCCTAGTTCTTTGTATTAATTGCTATTCAAATTGGATGCATGGATTTCTTGTGAATTATTGGTTTCTATGTATCATGCAACTAGATCCGTAAATCTGCATATACTTCTCTAGGGTTGTAAGCCACTTAGGAATCAAAATAGAGAAACTAAATAAAAATCATTCTTTGTCCTATTTCCTTTTAACAAAGTCTCAACTATCAATGATACAATACATTTGATGCCCTAAGCTATCAATACAAATGGTGCCTAGCTATAAGCTCACGGGCTGTCCATTTGATAACCACAGTCAACATTTCAAAAAAAAAGGATATCCTTGAGCACAAGCACCAATAACATCAAATAATGGAGTTAAAGCATGGGCTAGGGCACGACACCAGTAGAATGCGGTCATTTCAGTGATAGCAATATACAATGGCATCATTAAACACATATGCCAGTAATATCAACAAACGTGAATCCAAACATTTGAATAAAGTGAATCGATACCCTTGAGCACAAGCACCAATAACATCAAATAATAGAGATATAGCACTGGCTAGGGCATGACACCAGTAGAATGCAGTCATTTCAAAGAGAAACTCCCTCAACAATAAAATGAAATGCATTCGAATATGATGCCAGAGGCTCGAAAGATGAAGAAATCACATACCTTCTCCCGTGCTCAGCTTTCGCTCCTTTTCTCCCGCTCTCCAATCAAAATAAAAATGATGAGGCTATTTCACTTTTTTTTTAAATGTATACCTCGAATCTGTCGAAGTTCTGATGATCAATTAAACACCCATCGGAATACCGACATCATCGGGGCCTATTACAAAAAAAAACACCAAATTTGTAAGAAAAAGTTACCCGTCGGAAACTTCTGTCGAAATTTGGCCCCAAATGTAGTAGTTAACTCTTTTCCTCTATCCGGATCTATTAGGTAGGGTTGTCCTTTATCTCATGCACTTTTTGTCATTGCAGCTACAAATGATGTGACAATTTTGTTTGAACTTAAGGAAGACAACATGAGGCATTGATGTATAAGCTTAATCGATTTTGTAAGGCATCAGGAAGCAAAATTTCTATTTAAAAATTTGGCATGCTTGGCTAGCAAGATTTCACTCTTATGTGGCTTGATAATTACTCTCTTGTTTGGGGGGGTCCAAAGCATATTGTCAGGTGCCTAGGTCTTTCTTTTGTTGTTATCCTAGACCTCAAAGATGTGTAGGAATGACTCAAAGGGAGAATGGATAAGAAACTATAGAAGTGGGATAAACATACCATCTCTCTTGTTGGTATCATACAGGTGTGTCAAAAGGTTCTTTCATCTGACAATATTTATTATTCCTTGGCATGGCTCTTCTACCAATATCAAATTGGACACCTTCAAAAATTCATTCAAAAGTACCTATGGTGTGATGGGAGAGTAGTGAAGAATAAATATGGAGTTAAATGGGGTTGATGCTTGATGAGGAAGTGCAAAGTGGGGTTGGGTCTAAAAGATCTTGGATCTCAAGGCATTGCATTGGTAGCTAAATAGATATTTAAAGCTTTGGACAGTGAGGAGCCTTGGAAAGTTTTAATTAGAAACAATATTAAATGTGTTGTCCTCACTAAATCTCCTTCATGAAAGGAACCTAGTATCAATAACTTAGTGGAAGACACCTTCCCTATTAATGTTGGTGGATCAAATGTCTTCAAATCCATTTGGAAAAGTTGGGAGCGAGTGAGGAATTTCATCACTCAAAATAATATCATTACACTTGACAATAAGATATGTAGGGAGAGATCCTCATGGTGGAATATATATCACAAAGGTAAGCCATTAGTCCTACTTCAAGGTTGCCTAGCTAAAGAATGGGCAAGGAGGGGGATCATAAGTTTCAATGACATTATAGTGAATGAATAATTGATTGGTTGGGGTTATTTAAGATATCTGTATAATTTTCATAGTGGACATTGGAGGACATACTATGTTCTCGTAGAGTCATGCTCAGTTTTAGCCCTCCCCAAACAATGTTGTTTGATCCAGAATAGACACACTTTATATAAGTGGTCAAATGGAACCTTACACACTGTATAAAAGCAAAGAATGTCTATAATCTTCTCATGAACTATGATGACATTTTCGCACACCGTAACAGCACATGGAATGTTGATTTTGACCCTTCTTCATGGTTCAAATTATTTGACAGCCTGTGGGCCAGCAAGGTTGAATAAAAAAATAGATGTTTCATGTGGCAAATTATAATTGATAGATTACCTATTCAGATACCTTCTGGAGAATTAAATACATGTAGCATTTGCAGGGTACTAGAAATTATTAAGCACTTCTTTTTTTTCTTTTTTCTTTTTCTAAATAGATATGGAACATATTTGGGATTTTCATTAGCAGAAATCTTAGCTATATCTAGAGCCTCAAAAAAGAATTCAATGTCTTTTGTTCTTATCTTTCCATTGAAATATGATGGCACATTTGAAAAGTTCATAATGACAATGTGTTTAGTAGTAAGGATAGATCCCTTACTGAGTCTCTAAGGAGACTCATTTGGTTCAATATGGATTTGTAGGTGATAGTGGCATTGAGGATCTCAAGAACCAAGTTTGAGAGTCTCTTATAGGATGGTTCTACAAAGACCTTCAAGTGGGAGATCTCACATGGGTATACTTGGAGTAGAAGAACAAAGGAAAGGTCGGCATTTGAAGTTGCACTACAAAATTTTATGGTGGAAATAAGAGATAAAAGACAAAAAAATATACAACACCTACCAAATACAACAACACCAGTGAGAGAAGGTCCTCTTATGGCTATTCTGGACAACAATGTAGCTGTAGAAGACTTGCTTTAACATCCTTGCATAGAATATATTAGGCAAAATAGAGTTTTGGTATGGTCAAATGGATCCATGGGTTGGTAAGCCTAGGTTGAAAGATCTAACTCTTGAATGTAAAATGTCACACATTATACTCCTTTGTACTTCCTTTGTATAGACTCTCGATTATAGGATTTTTGTATTGTTGAAAGATGTAACATTTTGTATTATTGTTGGTTGGAACTAGCATCCTGGAGCTATGTAAATGTTTCCTTAACTATATTCAATACAAAAAAAATACTTTTTAATTATAATATTTATATAAATTTAATTTTTAATTATATTTTATATTTATTATATATAATATAATTTTAAAACTTGGTTTTCTATATATTTTTGTTAAATTTGATTGATTTATATAAGGAATTGGGGTTTTACTAAATAAGGTTAAGGTTAAGCATTGTCTTGATTGTGTAAAATAGTTTGATTTTAATCTTGTTGTCTTGACTGTGTAAGATAATTTGATTTGAAATTCCTATTGTCACCATCTTTCTTCTAAAAACATAAAAATAAATAAAAAGATTATTTATTTGTAATTTTATTATAATGATAAATTTATACATTTATGCAATTTTTATATATAATTTTATTTTAATTTATGAAAAATAATTTAAATTTAATTTTATATATTTTTCTTGTTAAATTTTAGTTTATAGGTGACATGCTTTCACTTGAATATTAAGTTATTATTTAAAAAGTTATTATTGTTTAATTGAGGGAGATGAAGTGGTTGTGTTGACACATATCGAGGATACTATTTTGGATTACATGTTTGCACTGAATTTAACATAAGGATTCACAGAGCAGTAAAGGAATTCCTTAGGGACAAAATTATTGCTCCCAGGGCAAAAAGGAGCATATACCCATCACAGGTAATGTCAATTTTTTTTTATCTAAGGCCATGGATATTCTACAAAGCACACAATTATTATAAATTGTCTACAATAAGGTTGTAAATAAGGATTTTCTCTACTCAAACAAGTTCACAAGTACGATCTAGCTTTATAACATGTGGAATGGACATGCTCTCCTTGGCGAACTATTTCCCAGGTAATTTATTCAAACCCATCATGCCTACATGCTTGTTTATGACAATATAAAGAGGGCACTAGATAGACAAAACTTTAGATATGTTAGAAATGCCCTTCAATCCCATGGTTGTGACATTGATGCCTCAGTGGCACAAGAATTCGCTGCAAAGTTACCGCTCTCTTGGATATACTTGAGTTCGACAATGCAACCCCTGTGGCTTCTTAGGCTTCATTAGCTCCAACTTTAGCACATACATGATGTAATCCATTAGCCCCCATGCCTGACCTTAATCTCAGCCCGCTAACTGAAGGTAACTCTCTTGGTTGGTTGCTAATCGAAGGTAACTCTCCTAATTGGGCTAATGACTCTTTGGCTCAACTGACTGCGACTGATGACTGGCCTAGTTTACTTTCCTTTGCTTGGGACACTTTGGATATGGTTTTGGGTTACAATAATGTACTCTCCTTAGAATGGGACACCTCGGCTCTGGCTTTGGGAGGTATGTGTGATGTGCCCATGCCACCAACTCTTTCCAACCGAGAAATTCGAAGCTCGCAAGGAATTGTTGACCCCTCAAACATGGAAGAATAATCAAAGTCCTCTAAACTTTCATAGGATCAACACAATTTTTCTACAAAAACAACTCGAGCATCTTTTTGCAGCGAATCTGTGCTATGTCTTTTCCCTAAATGTTCAAATGATTGTAATTTTTTTTCCCTTTAAGTTAGGGCTTGTTATTTTGCTTCAAGGTTGCATATATCATGTATAATTTGAGAAACCTTCTGCATTGTAATGACAAAAATGTCAAAAGAAATATCTCTTTGGCTATTTTTTGGCTCTAAACCTTTGTTTTTTTATGACAAAAATGTATATATGTATCTAGGTAAGGATATTGGGTTTTCTTCCTAGTTCTTTCCCATTTGAGCCCTTGAATCAGATTATATAAATATAAAATATCAGTGGTTCGACCACTTTTGATTAAAATAATAATAATAATAATAAAATTACTCTTATAAAAATCTCATTAAAATAAGAATTAAATAATATAAATTCTATTACAAAAATAATAATAATATGAATTTTATTGCAATGAAATTTGTGTACCAAAATCAAGTAATGTAGAAGAATGCATCCTCGAAGAACCTTATCTCACCTTTATTTTCCTAAAAGCTGCTACTGGAGGCCCCCATGGTTCGAATTCTGGTGTTGGCCCATCCACCTCGACTGCTAAGGTTTGAGAATTCTATCTCCCCTCTTTTTGGAATAAGTTTTTATGATTTCTTAACTATCCCAGATATTAATAAACTCTCGAGAATGATAGAGAAGTATTTGAATTTATGGATGATATATAGTAAAATCTTAGAAGTAGTTTTTGAATTTTAAAAGATTGTAAATGAAGATAGGGGTAATAGGTTTTTTTTTAATCTTTACTCCTAGCGGAAGAGTGTATGTATATGTGAAATTTCATATTTAATACAAATTATTTCCTACTGTAGCCTTTTATCAACCAAAAAAATATAGATGCAATAAAATAATTATCAATTAAATTTTAAAAAAAAATTGTATTATATTTTGAATAAAATAGTTTTTTTAAAGTAATAAGCAAGTTAATTTTTGACAAGATTTTTAGGGGTAGTCCAACCATCTTTAGGTTTGGTTATACTATGAGAGACCATGAAGAGCATGAAATTGGTGTAGTTTGTGATGGGTTGTAGATAACAAACTTGTTCACGCCTTGACATAAAGAAGGTGCATATTGAAGGTGGCTATCATACCATTATAAATGCAGTAAGAGAAAATGGATTGAGAATTAGAAAATTATCAAAATAAAAAATTAGTTTTGACTCTAAATCAACAAACAAAAGACTTTTATAATCAAACACATTTATAGAGAATAGAATTATAATGCACATACTAGCAACTTTAGTATTAATCATGACATTGTTGGGAAAAGTGTCTCAACCTTACATTTATAGGTGGTTACTATTTTTATTAAATATTCATTTGAGCATGGATTTTTTCTATTATTTTCTTGAAGTTTCAATTTGGTTAGATAAGCATACAAAAAAAAATCATTGCAAGCTCATGTCTAGTTTTGAAGATATTAAAGTTATAGTTTTCAGAATTTGCTAACAAATATTGTAAACACAATTTTAAAGACTTTAAAGACTTTAGTGGACACAACACTTTAGTAAAATATTAGACATTAGCAAATTCAAAAATTTACAAATCAGACAAATATGGCTAACCAGGCGATTTACTACCTTCTAGTAAGTGCGAGTATGATATTCTAAGAATTGACCGAGATCAATGACAATGCAACACCTAAATGGAGGATTTAATGATGAAAGAAGATGAAAGAATGAATGTTGATTAATCTATATTTTTTATTTTTCCATGCAATATGGATGAAAAATTGTATGAAAATTGATCTAAAACTGAATTGAAATGAATGCAATCTAACCTATCAATGATATAAATTGCTATGAAAAATGAATGAAAACAAGAATATCAAGAAATTAGCACAATCTCACAAATCGTCAGATCACACAAGCCAAATTCTCCAAATTTGCAAGAGGGTGATTAAAGATTCAGGATCATTTGTGAAGGACTGAGCCTCCTTTATATAGAAATCTAGGGTTTGTGAGAACTCATGGAAAAGCCAAAAATCTCTCCTTGATCAACTGAGATTGATTGTTAAGTTATCAGAAAATCAGAAAGAGTTAACTCATAAAATCATGCAAAAGAACTTTTTAACTCAAATTAGGAGTTCAGATCACTTTTTCAAACTCACAATCACATGTTGAGTTCAAAAAGTTAACAAATTGAATTGATTTATTTTTTATTAAGGTAAAAATAAGTTTTGAATGGAACCCGAAACCATTTACAATAAAGCAAAGAGATTTAGCATTTCAGTTCTACAAAAAGAGACACCTGCCAAAAAGACAAAAGCAGGACCCGAAACAACCCTAGTAGTGACAACAAAAAACAAAACAAAAAATTACTAGCACAACTACCAATGAACACCCAGCAACCCCCCAAACTAGACTAGTTTTTTATCATTTTCTCTACCTTCTTCTAGAGGTCCTCCATCTTCTGGATAGCACCTTTCAGATTGGTGCAGGGGCACCTAGAGAACACAAAGAACTCCAAATACCTATGAAGGCACACTTGGAGTACAACAAGACATAAAAGCACATAAAGACATCTAAAGACATTAACTAGAGGATATTGGCACCTATAATGGCCTATGATGTCATTTCATGCAATAAAAATGGCAAATGTGTAATCAGTCCTAAAAGGCCTAATAAGACTTAGGACCAAACTTGGAGTCTAGGATGGAATTAGGTGTTACAAGTTTCAAATAGGATAAATTATTCTTAATAATGGTCAATAAGTCCATTTAGATGATTTGGTAAAGTTTCAACACTTTGCAATTACAAATATTCAAAAGTTACAAAGTTATAAATTTGAATTTTCAAATTATAACAGTTATGGAAATTTAGGAGGGAATTAGTTTTTGTTATTGTTTTAGGAAAAAATAACCCATCCAACCACTTTGGATTGGTTGGGGTAGTTGATAGGAGTTTATTAAATGTTCAAAAGTCCCATTGTACGGGCAGGAGACTCTGTTGTATGGACTGTACCCAATTTTGGAGAATAAAGTCTGATTTTTCTTGCAAAGTTGAGGGGTTTTTGGTATGATTCAAAGTTGATAGTGATTGGAATGATTTATACACTACTTTGATCCTTATGTTTCATTACTTTTAATTCCTTCATGCTCTGAGAATTCATTTCTAGTAATTGTTATTCCATTTTGGGACTGTACAGTCATTGAAAATATGATTTAAGATAGTTTTCTTGAGTTTTTTTCATTATGAATGTCATTATATGAATGTAGGCTATTGGTTATCATAGAATGGAACTCAATTAACATGTATTATATTCTTCTAACCTTGGAAATGCAAGATTGATTGACTGATGTGGTGATCACCATAGGGAATACTAAGAAACTAAGTGAATTTGGAGGATAGGGTAAAGGATAGAGAGTTTTGGCCAAACAAGGGCACTATTTTATAATTTAATGTGTATATAAATTTTAAGGACATGGTGAATCAACCTTTTTTTTTTGCAGGAGACCTTGGGAAATGAGACATTGGAGAGGCCCTAGTTTTAAGGGTTTGGAGAGTGAAATTTGGGGCTTTTGCATCCAGAAGCCTCTTGGAGTCAAATTGATTTAATATTTCTCTTATTGAGACCTATTAATGACACTGTGAAAAAGCTTAGAGTGTGGGAGTTTGATTGGTTAGGAGTTCCTTTGAAAAAGCATGGTTTTTAGGCCTTGGGAAACTGAGACACAGTGCAAACAATCATATACTTTCCAAAACAACCTACCCTGTCCTTTTGGTATGTTATCAAAATCAATAAAGGGTATCTAGAAATTTGATTTATTTACCTATTTTTTTGGGAAACATAAAAGTTATCATTGGTTGAAGGCTGTTGCAGGGCTACAAGACATGGCTAATAGGCCTAGTGGTAGTTTGGAGGAGTTTGAAGGTCTAGAAGTGTTGGATCTTACTTGAAACCACACAACCTCTTGAATACACCTTAATATAGTCTAAAGATACCATTCCCATTATCATTTTCCATTTGGGTTAGTCTTGGTGTGGTTGAGTTCCTTTAGAGAACTTGAGGGCTTGGGGATAGTGTCTAAACCTCTGAAATTTCTAAACTCTACTTGAAAAACTTCAACCACCATCCTTACCTCTGCATAAAGTGGTATTAGAGCACACTATTAGATCCTTAAAGGGATAGAGGAACACTTTTCTAAAGAAGTTTGACTATTGTTTGTGAAAATGGCCCCAAGGAATGTAGGAACTGTCAGGGAGATCCAAGAGTTGAAGGAGAAGAACACAAGGTTGCAGGAATCTTACAATACACTTTTGGCCAGGCTTGAAGCATTGGAATCCAATCAAAGAAGAGCAACAGATTAAGGTGTTGATAGTGAAGAAGAGGAAGAAATCCATAAGGAAGGGGAAGAAGAAGAAGAGGAGGAACAAATAGATCCTAAAGAGCAGAGGACAATTAGGATATTGAAGGCTGTGAAGAATGAGAAGCATAAGGTGAGGGGAGATATCCCTATGTATGATGGAAGTCTAAAAGAAGAAGAACTTTTATACTGGATAGCATCAATGGATGCCTACTTTGAAAGTGAAGAGGTACTGAATGAACAAAGGTCCAGATTGGCAAGAACAAAACTCAAAGGGCATGCACTCCTATGGTGGGATCATGAGGAGGCAAATAGAAGGAGAAGAGGTAAGCCAAAGATTGTCTCTTGGGATAGGATGATACAAAAAACTAAAAGGTAACTTTCTCCCAAAAGATTTTGATGTACAAATGCATAAGAAAATGCAAGGTTTAAGAAAAAAGGACTTAGATGTTAAAGCATATACTGATGAATTTTATAAACTAAGTATAAGATTTGGATTGGAAGAAGATGAAGTTGTTAAGGTTTCTAGATATCTAGGTGGTTTAAGATTTAGAATCCAAGATGAATTTGTGGCTACTAACCCCAGAAGTGTGAAGGAATGTTACCAGTTGGCTCTTAGAATAGAGGAGAAATTGAAAAGGAAAAGTGAGAGACAAAATAGAAGCAATAAAGGAGGTTCTTCAATGAGGGAAAGAGGAGGAAGGACAAATCAGGTTTGGCAAGAGAAGGACAAAGGAACTACTTTTGAGGCAAGAGGAGGACACACCCAAAGAGGTGGAAGATTTGGAGGAGGAAGAGGAAGTTGCATCTTCATAGGTAGATGCTTTCATTGCAATGAAGTTGGACATCAATATTTTAGATGCCCTAAATGGATAGAATCTGATCAAGGCAAGGAAAGGAGGGTACATCTGATTGAAGAAGAGGAAACTCATGAACCTAAAGTAGTAAACCCTGAGGTAGGATAATTTCTTCTCATGAGGAAAGGAGGACCATTACCAACATTGGCACAAGAAGGTATATTTAAATCAAGATGTTTAGTCCAAGGCAAGGTATGTACTCTAATCATTGATTCAGGGGCACATGGCAATTTGGTTTCAATGGATATGGTTTCTAAGTTGGGATTGGCATTGGTAGAACATCCTAACCCTTACAGTGTCACTTAGGTAACCCAAGAGTTGAATGTGAAGGTTAGTTAGAAGGCTCTTGGAAATTTTTCAATTGGGCCATATCATGATCAGGTTTGGTGTGATGTAATCTCTATGAATTGTGGGCACATGATATTAGGTAGACCATGGCAATGTATGAGAAGAATAATCCATAATGGCTACACTAATACTTATATTGTTCATAAAGGAAAAGAGAAGTTTAAGTTGAATCCACTAACTTGCTGGGATAAAGAAAAGGTACTGATGTTTTTTGGTGATAATATTCCTCTTCATAAGCAAGGAAACATGGAAGATGATACAGGTTGGCATGAGAAACAAGAACCCAAATATGGATTGAACAGGACAGTCCAACAAATATGAGATGTTTGGGGCTACAACAGTCAAAATTTGCAGACTTTGAGAGCATTCAAGTTGGCTCCATCTATTGTCCCATCAAAGGATACAAAGATAGTAGTCTAGAATAGGGGTTACAACAGTTGGTAAGGTAGATCATGGAGGATAAGTTGCAGACTGTACCCAGTACATCAGTTGCAACAAGAGGTCAACAATCTGATTTAAAATCAAACCCTTCACATCAAATTTTTGGTACTAATGTTTTTCACAAGGTGTGTGCAGGGTTCAAGGGAAGGACAATAACCTTGGGGGACTTCATTCCTTCCCCAAGGTACCAACAAGTGCAGGCTCAGACATCCATTGCAAGGATTGATTCTTGGGACAAGAATCTTTTCAAAGCTGGTGAACATGGTGCAGGGGCACCTAGAGAACACAAAGAACTCCAAATACCTATGAAGGCACACTTGGAGTACAACAAGACATCAGAGCACATAAAGACATCTAAAGACATCAACTAGAGGACATTGGCACCTATAATGGCCTATGAGGTCATTTCATGCAATAAAAATGGCAAATGTGTAATCAGTCCTAAAAGGCCTAATAAGCCTTAGGATCAAACTTTGGAGTCTAGGATGGAATTAGGTGTTAAAAGTTTCAAATAGGATAAATTATTCTTAATAATGGTAAATAAGTCCATTTAGATGATTTGGTAAAGTTTCAACACTTAGCAATTACAAATATTCAAAAGTTACAAAGTTATAAATTTGAATTTTCAAATTATAACGGTTATGGACATTTAGGAGGGAATTAGTTATTGTTATTGTTTTAGGAAAAAATAACCAGTCCAACCACTTTGGATTGGTTGGGGTAGTTGATAGGAGTTTATTAAATGTTCAAAAGTCCCATTGTACGGGTAGGAGACTTTTTTGTACGGACTGTACCCAATTTTGGAGAATAAAGTCTGATTTTTCTTGCAAAGTTGAGGGGTTTTTGGTATGATTCAAAGTTGATAGTGATTGGAATGCTTTATACACTTCTTTGATCCTTATTTTTCATTACTTTTAATTCCTTCATGCTTTGAGAATTCATTTCTAGTCGTTGTTATTCCATTTTGGGACTGGACAGTCATTGAAAATCTGATTTAAGACAGTTTTCTTGAGTTTTTTTCATTATGAATGTCATTCTATGAATGTAGGCTACTGGTTATCATAGAATAGAACTCAATTAACATGTATTATATTCTTCTAACCTTGGAAATGCAAGATTGATTGACTGATGTGGTGATCACCATAGGGAATACTAAGAAACTAAGTGAATTTGGAGGATAGGGTAAAGGATAGAGAGTTCTGGCCAAACAAGGGCACTATTTTATGATTTAATGTGTATATAAATTTTAAGGAAATAGTGAATCAACCTTTATTTGTTGCAAGATACCTTGGGAAGTGAGACATTGGAGAGGCCCTAGTTTTAAGGGTTTGGAGAGTGAAATTTGGGGCTTTTTCATCTAGAAGCCTCTTGGAGTAAAATTGATTTAATATTTCTCTAATTGAGGCCTATTCATGACACTGTGCAAAATCTTGGAGTGTGGGAGTTTGACTAGTTAGGAGTTCCTTTGAAAAAGCATGGTTTTTAGGCCTTGGGAAACTGAGACACAGTGCAAACAGTCATATACTTTCCAAAACAACCTACCCTTTCCTTTTGGTATGTTATCAAAATCAATAAAGGGTATCTAGAAATTTGATTTATTTACCGATTTTTTTGGGAAATATAAAAGTTATCATTGGTTGAAGGCTATTGCAGGGCTACAAGACAGGGCTAATAGGCCTAGTGGCAGTTTGGAGGAGTTTGAAGGTCTAGAAGTGTTGGGTATTACTTGAAACCATAAATCATCTTGAATACA
Source organism: Chamaecyparis obtusa (assembly GCA_027943335.1). Lineage (NCBI taxonomy): Eukaryota > Viridiplantae > Streptophyta > Pinopsida > Cupressales > Cupressaceae > Chamaecyparis > Chamaecyparis obtusa. The sequence continues at coordinate 544,276 of BSBK01001133.1, forward strand.
CCTTAATACAGTCTAAAGATATCATTCCCATTATCATTTTCCATTTGGGTTAGTCTTGGCGTGATTGAGTTCCTTTAGAGAACTTGAGGGCTTGGGGATAGTGCCTAAACCTTTGAAATTTCTAAACTCTACTTGTAAAACTTCAACCACCATCCTTACCTTTCATTTCCTTTGGAGTTTCTAGAACCTTCCTTTGAGTGCACCCTCTAGTTCTCATTCTCGGACTAGCATTCCCAACATCATCATCAATTGTTATGGTAGTTTTTTCCAGTAGGTTCTTTTCCATATAGTTGTACAACATTTTTCAGGTTCATAATAGAAACGCTAAGGCCCTCATTACTGTGTTTGAGGACTTTGTTTATCATGAACCCATTGTCACTAATTTTTTCCGTAACATCTTTTAATTTGTTGTCCACCATCATATTGATATACTCATTTGGGTTTTTGTTATTTACCTTAACCAAGAACTTATTTTCCAGCTTCTCTAGCTTAGTAGTGAGGGTATTCGTTGTATCTTCCATAGCTTTTAGACGGAGTTTCATTTCCTGCATCTCCTATGTGACCCACTTGTCCAGATGAATGTCATGGCCTTTAGCCTTCTTGACCTCTTCCAGCATGGTAGCACCCTTCAGGAGGCTTAAGGGCTTTTCCTTATTGCTATTACCCTCATCATTGTTTGCCTAGCCTTTTCCACCCTTTGTTTTAGTTTGTTCTTCATCTTTTTCACCTGGAGTAGGGATCTCCTGACCAACTTTCTCTCCCTCTTCAGCACATTCATCATATTTTTCCTCTCCGCTGACCTGGGTTTTGCCATCCTCAGTATCAGTTGGATCTTCTTCTTTTTCACCTAGAGAAGGGAAGTCCTGAGCAAGTTCCTCATCCTCTTCCGCTCCTTCTTCTTTTTCTTCCTCTTCCATTTCCTCTTCTTTTCGCCCTTGTTCCTCCTCCTCATCTTCTTCCATTATTTCTTTTTCCTTCATCTCCTCTTCCTGTTCTTTTTCTTCAACACTCAGGTCCTCTTTTTCTTGGCCTTCCTCCTCATTTGAAGATTCCTCTTCCACATTTCCTTCATTTGTGCTTCCCTTACCCTGAGACATGGCTTTTTTCATCTGCATCATCTTTGCTATCCTTGGCTTTATCCTTGTCACTTTTATTACCAGCTTCATCACTACTATCTGCAACTTTTTTCTTGTTTCTCTTCCTCTTCTTGGACATTTTATCCTTGCCCTCGACCTCAATCTCTCTATTCTCCTTTCTTTTTCTAGTGATCCTTTTTGGGATTGGGTCTGGGATAATTTCCCTAGCGTAGTCTACGATGAGGAGAATCAAACCCTCATGCAACACCAGATTATTCACTTTCTCCCTATGCTCCGTTATACTATTACTTAGTGAGCTCAACAAAAAATAAGGAAAATAGATTTTCTTGTTGTGCCTAAAGTGATTTACCATGACAAAGTGTAGATTATAGATTTTGGAGTAGCGCCCATTGAGCGTGAAGTACTCAATCAACACCTTCAGCATTTTTGCCCAAAAATCCTTGATTTTAGTTATATCAACATAATCCTCTTTGCTTTTTGTCATCAAGGCTTCTTCATCAACAGTTTTAGGGAAAAGCTTAAAAGCTTCAGTACCTAAATGCTTGTTGTCGCTATAGAAATGTTTGCCTTCCATGGACAAACCAGTTATTTTGGAAATAAGGGTAAGAGTGAGGGGGAAAGATTTACCCCATAAATTGACTTTACTATTTACCCAACCATCAACAAACAAGGTAGTTACCTATTTATCGTAGCCGTGGAGCTTTTCCATATACTGAGTGATCCCTCCTTTCCTCAGCTTCTTCCATACTTTCTTCTCTTGTCTCCACTTCTCATAGTCAAAGGGCTCCCCTCTCCTTAGACCACCTCCCATTTTCTATTTTTTATTTCTATTCTGGCTCAAATTATTTCAAATTATCCTCACCTCATAGCTTTGCTTTTTTTTCCTATTCAGGTCACTAGATATAACCCAGAACTCATGTTTCATTAAAATAGAAATAATGATCCCACACTTCACCTTACATGCAGTTCTCCTCAAAAATTGTTTTGTCCTTGTCATCATTACATTAAGTGGTTTTTCCTTCCTTGTGATTAATCTTATCATAATTTATAAGACTTAAAATATTGGAGTTAAGATTTGCTTCCCCTCTCCACGTTTTAGTCACGTCACTCTGGGTCCCTTCATTTGCCAGCCTGCCCATCGGCTTATTACCTTCACGATAAATATGGGTGATGTAACTCTCCTCAAAAGAATGGATTATCATCTTGATTCTATCTATAATATGAACAATAGTCCATGAGCTCACAATTTTCCCTTTGATATAGTTTATTATGTTGAGGGAGTCACCTTCCAACCATAACTTTGAACATCCCATTTCTTTAGCTAGATTCACCACATTGAGCACCACCTCAGCTTCCACCACGTGGTTAGTTTGAATCCCTAGCAGAACCACTATGGCTCCTAGACAATTACCAGCACAGTCTCTTATGAGGCCTCCCCCTCCAGCCCTTCCAAGGTTTCCTCTAGCAGAACCATCAAAGTTCCCTTTTAACCATCCTAGAGGAGGAGCAGACCACATAATGTTGTCTCTTGGATTTGGATATGTTATGCTCTTCAGGGTCTCCCAGGAAATGGTACAATTCTTCTTAAAATAAGGATTCCAAGAGTTAGTGTCCTTCTTGCCTGTACTTCTATAGTTCACCATAAGGATTTTGCACACAGAGTTAAAAACCATATGGGAAGGCATAATTTTTTCTCTAAATATTTTGTTGTCCCTCTCCTTCCATATCTGCCAAGTAAAGTGAGGGAGAACAAGTTTCCAAAGGTCCTTAGCATTTTTATCAAAAAAAGGGCACTGCCATTGTTGAACAAAGTCCTAGATTTTATTAGGTTTAACCCAATTTAGGTTCAAAGACATTAGGATTGAGTCCCAAACCTCACTAGCAAAGGAGCAATGGATCATTAAATGGTTACAAGTTTTAGCCTCTTTACAACACAATATACATCTATTCGACATTTGGAACCCCCTTTTAATGAGGTTATCCAAAGTGAGAATTTTGTTCTGAACAAGCAACCAAAAGAACATGTTAATTTTAGGGATAAGATCTTTAGTCCATACCTAAGAACAAAAAGGATGATCATCAAGAGGGAAGAGAAGAGTCAAGGTAGAGGCAACCGAGAACTTGCCAGAGTTAGCAGGGCCCCATATCATTTCATTAGGCACATTTTCTCTAATAAACCAGTTGTTAAGTTGTTTATTCACCTCTTTGAATCTGATATCCCTCAATCCCAGATCAATCCATTCTTCATTAATCCAGTAGTCACTCACCTTTACTCCTATGGTCTTTTTACAATTGAATTGATTTGTTGATTTAGAGTTTAACTACTTTTATGAATGTGCATGGATAATTATGAATTTATTTAATATTCCAAGTGTTTTGTTCTCAACTTAACTGATTTTTGAGTAAAAATAACTAATTTATGGGTTAATCAATTATTTAATCAAACTTAATCCCAAAACTATATCATTGAATTTGACAATTTGATTTAATCAATTAAATAAATATTCAATTGATTATTTCTAGAATTTTGATTTATTGTCAAATAAAAATAATATTAATTAGGAATAAATGTAATCAAATCTAAAATAATTAAGTGGCAAAATTAATTTCAATTATTCAAATATTCAACATAATTAATTAATTAACTTTAGGATAAATAAAATAATATCATTTATCACCAAATAATATTTAATTAAAGAAAATTAGGATAAATTAAGAATATTCCTCGATGCAGAATTAGGATGAAATTGATTAGGGTTTCGGTGAGTTGATGCATCGATGTGCCTTAGGTTAGGACTTTTATGTCGATTTTGATCAATTTGTCGATGTAGGAGGTCAATGGTCCTGAAGCCCATTTTTGGGGTATTACATTTTGCCCCTCTTTGAATTACTGTGCGAAGCGCAGTGGTTCAAAGATTAATTTCTTTCTGACGATGATGTAGACTCAGTTATGTGGTGAAGAAACTAATCCTGAAAGATTAATCGATTCCGAGACAAAAATCAATTGAGAAATTTGAAGATGTTGATTCAGGTCCTGATTAACCAAAGAACTGAGATGATGTTAATTATATCAACAATGAACCGGTGATTACAAAGAAGTGTCAAAATGCCTGATTCTGAAGCTATGATTATGAGGAAGTGAGTGTCCTGACTCTAGACTTGATTGTCCAAAGGAATCAAAAGGATGTCAAATCTGAACCCTTCAGTTACGAAGAATCAAGGAAATAACACAACTGAATTGATGGTTACGAAGAGATAATACAACTAACAAGTTTTTATGAGAGGATACCAGATTGATATGAATTTTGATGAATCTGATATGCCCCAAGCAATGTGCCTCAAGTGATGAGGTCTTTTGATGAATCAACAACTAGATGTGGTTGTTGTCTTGATTACTGAAAGAAGTTTGATTTGATAGATTTGATTAATGATGTGTAATACCATGCCCCCTTCGGGATGAAAATTAAAATCTGGTAAGAAAGCCAATGTGAATTAGGTTAGAGGCAATGTAATCAATTTTAGAAGTGGTTATGCACGTCCGGAGATGCATTCTGCATTGTTAAGAGGTCCTGCTGACCAAGTTTGACCATGGTTGACCAAGTTGAAATTTGAACAGTTTGATGTTAGATAATTAGTTAAGTTGAATACTAGATTTTTGTGATGTTTTGAAGGTCGATTATGCAAGTAGTTGGCCGTCCTGGGTCTGAAAATTTTAAATCATGATTTTGACAATGTAAAAAATCTCATATTTTGATCTTGATCTTGAAAATGAATTTAGAACGTCGAAATTAGCCAGGGGTGCAATTTTCACGCAAAATGGAGCACTTTGAAAAATTAGGTCAAAACCTATATAAAGCCCAAAAGGGTCATTTTCAATTCATTTCAAACCTTTGCCTTTAGAAAACTTTGTGGAGCCCTCTGAGCAAAAATGAAGGTTCCTGTCTCCTCTCATCGATTCGAGCATAGTCAGTGATTCCAGAGACCATCGCAGTATAGACATCTGGTAAGTGGACCTCTGTGCCTCTCTTTAAATTCCATTTGATATCTTTTTCATGCTTTTTAGGATCTTTTAGCACGATATTGAAGTTTTGAAATTTTGCATCACAGAAAGTCATACGACAGTCCTTTGGGACTCGTACGACATTCCAAGTCCATTTTAGTGTCGTGTAGGATATATGTGTAACTTGTATGAGGGGCTGCCAATTATCATACGACATTTCATTGCGTCCCTCAAGTGTCGTATGAGAGCCTGTATAGTGTTGTATGGGACGATATATATATCATACAAATTTTGACACCAGACTGTATTGTTGTATGGAAAACAATGACTAAATTTGAGGTCCTTAGGCCAAATTTTCAAAATTTTTGATTTCATAGTTGATTTCTCTGGTCTTTAATGAATCTTTTGAAGTATTCAATTTCTCATTTTCTGTGCATTTAGCCTGATTTTTGAACAAGTTACTGATAGGGTGTCCTATTTTTGTATTTTGTAGGTCATCTACCTGGATATTCATGTTTGTATATCCCATCTGATGACACTAAGACTATGTGTGTCCCTACCTGATCCTTTGAGACTGCACCTTGTAGCATGTGACTTTGAGTACCTGATTCGGTTGTCTGATATTTGAGTAAACCATGGCTTGTTGATTGCCTTGATAGAGCGTTTTCATTCTGAGATGTAGACATTCCACCTCCCGACAGGGGAGATTACTATTACACCGGAGGATGTCTATAGGATCCTTTGCATTCCCTTCCATGGACCTCACCTAGACTACATTAGTGTGGGTCACACAAGATTAGCTACATTTAGGACACTTTTTGGTGCCGATGAGTAGATTGCAAAATAGATTCCTTGGGAGACACTCATGCAGAGATATGGAAAGATGCACCGTTTGGAGTGCATTATAGCTGGGATGATTGGAGGGATCATCATGTCCGATCATAACAGAACAATCTCTTGATGGGTTGGGCTCCCATGGTTGCACGTTTGATGGTGATTCCTTCTGAGCTCGGGTGGGGTTAGTGTCTCCTGACACATATGTTTTGAGAGATACATGAGATTGTCTATCATGAGGTGAAGACATTTTCATCTGGAGCACTAGTTTTACAAATATGGGCATGGCCGGAGCATATCCCAATATGTAGATCGATTGGTGGCGATGAGCGATAGCCTCAAGAGCCACTGATATATAGATATTTAAGTTTTATCACATAGGTTTGGATGGGATGCACAGAGTACTGGCATTGCATGTTGGATGATATGACGGTTGTGACATGGAGACCATATCTACAGATAGAGGCATGGGCTATAGCGTGTGCCCAATTTGGTTTTTTTTGGTCAGAGCTGGATACTGATAGGGCAGGCCACCACTATGCGGGCCACCACTATCCTTGAGAGATTTATGATTACACGTGTTTGGAGGTAGTATAGGATTATCCAGGATGTGCCACAGGAGTTCACTGCTTATGCACGACTGATGTGAGAGATAGGTTTGGGATGGTCAACCAGACTATCATATGCAGTGGCTAGCCTTGAGTACAATGGGCTAGTCAGTAGAGATTGGGACTATAGACCACGTGTGGTTGATGTTGGTGTGACTGATGCTTTCATATCATTTATGGGCGAGCATCCAATGAGGTGTTTCTCTGATCCCATAGGGCTTATTCCTACCATGGAGGACGTTGAGGATGTGACAGGTGCCACTATGGGCAGAGGACAAAGGTGGAGAGATGTTCAGATCCTAGTGGTGCATCCTACACCACCCAGGTCAAGAGTAGTGATGACCCCTCCTAGGCCAATATGACAGATGAGACTGCCCAAACCACATACCATTCCAACAGGTAGGCCGATAGTTTTGAAGCATTGATACAACGGAGGTGAGGGTGGGACTTTGGGTGGCATCGACAGTGTTGATGAGGTACTAGGTGCTCAATAGGATGCACCCATGGGGGAGGCAAAGGATGCCCTAGATTTTGATTTAGGTGCAAAGGTTCATCATTGTAAGGCACAAATTGACATAGGTGTTGATCAGCCCATGGAGGAGGTAGAGGCAACAACTGAGGCAAATCTAGGATTGAGGCAGATGCCTTAGGATGTTATTAGGTGGCTCCAACAATAGCTTCATGATCAGAGGACACACAGCCTGATGCTAGAGGTACAACTTTGAGAGTGTGATCAATAGTTGTGAAAGCGAGATGCTGAGGTTTGATGGTTGCAGGTTGAGGTGACACATCAAACAGGGCGTGCAACATATTATGTTTGTGCATATTACTCAGTTGTACCTCCTGGATAGAGAGTTACTTCATACTCTCAGTATATGATAGATTCTGAGGGAGCTAGGGCCCCACGTGCTGAGCCACCACCAGATGTGCTTGTCGAAGGAGGGGGAGCACCTGATGCAGAGGACCAAGCAGATGGTTGATACCTGATGTCTCTCATTTTTATCATTTTGATAATTCTTGATAGCTCATTGTAGCTCATTCTTTGTATCCAGTGCCAATAGTGCACCCCATTGTACTATCTTGACATTTTGATATATATCTATATATCAATATATATATATATATATATATGAGATCGATATTTTTGGTTGTGACTTCATGTGCACTTGTCATTTTAGTTTATGATGTAATATCATGTGATGCGAGTGTATGAAATGCTTCTTTTATTGTGGAATGTATGGATGTTTTATTTCAAATGTATGAATATGCAATGCAATGATAGATAATAGAGGAATAAATGCAAATGCATGTTTTTATGGATGCACATGTATGTATGCAATGGATTTATGAAATGAAAATGTAGCGATACACATGATATGTTTTTGCGGGTACATGAAGAAGACAAGTGCTCAGTCATTGTCAAAATGGATGTGTGACTCAGGATAGTAACTACTTGTTGATTAGTTAAGGGGACCTTCATACGATGTTCATTCCTTGCATTGTTTTTAGTGCAAACTAGGAGAATATAAGCATTGATCTGTACTTGAGTAATGAGAAATGTAACCATGAAAAGTGAAAAATGAAAATGAAATGCAGACCTAGGACTTAGTCACTGATCATGTGTTGGTCTTTATCATCATTGAATTTATTAGGTAACTGGATGGTCGATACAATGTCCACTGGATAGAAAACTATGGACATATGAATATGGAATTTTAGTTGGAAATGTCGGATTAGATATAAGCACCAATGCACAAAAGCCAAGATGACCTGAATATCATGTCCATTTTGATTTTGCAATTTGTATAAGTATCAAAACATAAATGTTGTGATGACCTAAATATGCCTTGCATACAAACACACCAAGCAGTAGGGAGATCATTCTGATTCCAATGTGAATTACCCGTAGTGACCCTTTATCATTCACATCCTTGGGTAGAATTGTGTTTCACAGTAGGAGAAAGAAATCACTCAAAATACAATAGTTAGATCGGACTTCCTTGAAGCATCTGGGTATCGATGGTTGAGGTACACATGGACATCCAATTCATGATGGAGGCACTTATAGTGGACACTAATTCAATCTAGAATTTCCAAAGTTTTTAGATTTTCACTTACAAACAAAAGACAAAGAAAACATTATGCCCCCAGTCATCACTCTCTAAATCCCGTATAGGACATCATCGAAGAGTGCGAGGTGACATAACATGTGAAAATCTCAATGTGAATTAGTTAGCATATAAGGAGATAAAAACATTTGTGCATAGATTTGTTTTTGTTTGTTGTTTTTTTGCTTGTGTTGTCGTTAGGTGCAAAATCCTTTCCTAGTGAGGAGATAGATAAACCGACTCGGATGTAGCTTGGAAGGAATTTAACTTGGATATGACTCATCTGAGGTATACTGAGGACCATAGGATATGACATTGGTTGCCCCCAAGTTTGAAACATTGATAGGATGCAAACACTTTTGAGCTTGGTACACTAATCGACTTTATTGAAAATAGGATGTGAAAGCAAACAAGGAGATATGTACAAACTAAAGTAGACTGAAAGGTGGGAAATACCAAGATTGCACTGATAGATGGATAATTTTGATACAAGTGGCACCTATTTGCCAGGTTTTCACCATCTTGGCAAAGATTCTATTTTTTCTACCAAGGTGCTTGTTTACCAGGTTTTCACCAAGGCACTTTTCCTTTTTCTTCTTTTTTTTGTATTTTTATCTTTTCAATTTTTTCAAATTTTTTTTTTGTGAATCATCAAGGCGCCTATTGCTAGGTTTTCACCAGGATTATCATTTTTTAGGACTTTTTCCAATTTTTATGATTTTTTTTTTTTGTGAATCATTAAGGTGCCTATGCTAGGTTTTCACCAAGATGATCATTTTTTCAGGACTTTTTCCAATTTTTATGATTTTTTTCAGGACAATTTCATAGACTGAATGCCTTGGCATAGAATTTCTTCAGATGGAGAACGTTGATTGGTTCTCAGAGCTATTCTCCTTCAATCATTGAGATTTGATAGGCTCTAGAGCCAAAAGCAGCAATGATAACAAAGGGACCTAGCCAGTTGAGTTCAAACTTCCCCTTGCATTCTCGATCGGATTGATTTTTAGTATTCTCTCTCAAGACTAGATCACCAACTTGAAATTCTTTGTGTCTGACTTTCTTTTTGTAGCCTCTGGACATTCATTTTTGATATACTCTAAGATGATCATATGCGGCTTGCCTGCGCTCATCTAGTAGTTCAAGTTCTTGTAACTTAGACACTCTGTAGTCATCATTAGTTACCAGACCATGTATTCTGATTCTTAATGATGGGATTTCAACTTCAATAGGCAGTACCACTTCAGACCCATAAACTAAAGAGAAAGGAGTACTGATACTTGTTCTGTAGGCCCAAAGAGCTGGATTTATCATTAGGTGTCAGTCTCTTCCTGTCTTGTTGACCGTTCGATGCAAGATTTTCAATAATTTTTTATTGGATGCTTCAGCTTGTCCATTCCCTTGAGGATAGTAAATAGACGACCAATATTGAGTGATCTTGAATTTCAAGCATAAGGAATCTAAGTCCTTGCTGTTGAATTGGACTCCATTGTCCATGATGATGGAGTGTGGTATACCATATCTGTAAATGATGTAACTCAGTATGAACATTGATATATGTTTGCTAATGGCTTGTGTTAAAGGAATTGCTTCTACCCACTTTGTGAAATAGTTTGTAGCTGTTATAATATGGGTATGACCATTAGAAGAATGCGGATAGATAGCACCAATGAGATAAAAGGCCCACTGTTGAAAAGGCCATTGTGTTTTAAAGGGAATCAGATCTCTCCTTGGCACATGAATCAAGTTTCCACGGACTTGACATTTTTTACAATTCTTAGGATATTTCACGACCCCTTTTTCCATGTTTGGCTAATAGTACCCAACCCTAATAAGTTTTCAAGCTAGTATCAAAACATTGGAATGTGATCCACAAATACCTTCATGGACTTCCTCTAATGTGCATTGTGACTCTTCACGTTCTAAATAGTGAAGAAGTGTACCATCCAGACTTTGTTTGTATAAATCATTGCCAATGATGACATATCGTGATGCATTTTGGATAAGGTAACATTTTTTATGGTGGTTAAAGGTATTGGGAATGATTTGGTCTCGAAGGTAGGAGTATATGTTTTTGTAGTGGGAGGAATGATGACCAACAACATTGCAGATCATTTGGGTTTCTAGACAATCATAGGCAGGGAATGACAATGCTTCCACTAGGAACTCGTAGCGTAGCTCATGTTCGGGTTGCTATAGTAAAGATGATAGTGTTGCCACGGCATTAGAAAATTTGTTCTCCATTCTGGGAATATGTTCAAATGTGATGGATATGAAATACTTCTTTAGATCATCTACCGTGCATTTTTATGGAATGAGTTTCTCATCTTTTGTTTGATACACATCATTAACTTGGTATATGACCAGTTGTGAGTCTCCATAAATGTGTAGTTATGTTACTCGCCATTCGATTGCTATCTTCATACCATTTAGTAAAGCTTCATACTCAACTATGTTATTGGTACAAGGGAATTTGATTCTGAATGCCTTTGGAATAGATTAACCTTGTGGTGTTATGAACAAAATGCTAGCTCTAGATCCGTTTTGTGTGTAAGATCCATCAAAGAATAACTACCACGTTCTAGAAGATAGGTGCATGATAGAAGAATCTAGGAATTCCATCTGCATTGGTTGATCATCAAACATTGGAGCATCAGCCAATTGATCTGCAATGACTTGTCCTTTGATAGCTTTTCTTTCAACATACTCTATATCAAATTCGCTCTGTAGCATGACCCATTTTGCTAGTCTAATGATGAGGGCAGCCTTGCTCAGTAAGTACTTTAGTGGATCAATTTTAGCTATCAATTTTGTAGTATGAGCCAACATATAGTGTCTTAGCTTCTGTGATGCAAATATGACAACTAGACATGCTTTCTCTATCATAGAATAGTTCTTTTCATAAGCTACCAATTTTCGGCTGATGTAGTAGATGGCTCTCTCCTTGTTTTCATCATGTTGCGCTAGTAATGCCCCCAATGAAGTATCTGTGGTAGAGACATACAATATCAAAGGCTTCCCTTGTATAGGAGGCATGAGAATAGGTGTATTTGCCAAATATTGCTTGATGTGGTTGAAGTTCTTCTCACATTCCTCGTTCCATGTGAATGTCACACCTTTATGTAATATTTTTGTGAAAGGTCGTGATATATCTACTAGCTGAGATATGAAATGTTTGATTGATTGTACCCTTCCTTGTAAGGTCCTCATTTGACTGATGTTTTTAGGAGGTTGCATCTCCATCATTGCTTTGACCTTTTCTAGATCGACTTCAATTCCTTTCTTTGAAACAATGTACCCTAGAAGCTTTCCTGAAGTGACGCCAAAAGCACATTTCTTAGGATTTAGTTTGAGACTAAAATTTTCCATTCTATCCAGTATTTTGCTTAGGTCATCCAAATGTTCAGATCTTGTCATTGATTTAGCTAAGGTGTCATCAACATAGTCTTCCATAGTTTGATGCATCATATCATGAAAGATTGATCTCATACCTCATTGATATGTAGCACCAGCATTTTTAAGATCGAACGGCATGACGTTCCAATAGAAAGTACCCCATGCACAGGTGAAAGTTGTCTTCTCTTGATCTTCTAGAGCTATCTTGATTTGGTTGTATCCAGAGAAACCATCCATTAAAGAATACATTTCAAAGTCCATGGTCATGTCCACTATCATATCAATGTTTGGTAGTGGAAAGTCATCCTTAGGGCATGCTTTATTTACATCTCTAAAGTTTGTGCACGCTCTAATTGATTTATCTAGTTTTGAAACTGGAACTATGTTGGAGATCCATTCAGCATAATCTATAACTTGGATAAATCTGACTTTTAGCAGTTTCTCTAGTTCAACTTTGACAAGGAGTGCAACATGAGGATGAATTTTACACAACTTTTGCTTGATTGGTTTGACTCCTGGAGCGATAGAGAGACGATGCATGATGAGATTAGGATCTAATCTAGGCATATTTGAATATTTCCATGCAAAGTTGATCTTCTTCTTTGTTGAGAATTTTGTAAATGCTTGTTTTTCTTCATCTGACATGGATTGTGTTACGTGAATCAACTGTGGTTCTTTTGTTGTGCCCAAATTGATAGACTGAGTCAGTTCTATCAACAATGGAGATCTACCCTATAAATGACTTAGAAGGACATCAAATATCTCATCCTTAGGTGCCTTGGAGAGGTTTTCACCTTCAAATACATCTTTTATTTTTACTATTTTAGGTTCTAAGACTGCTACATAATGGTTTTCACCCTCAAAACCCTTTTTCTTTTTATTCTTATTCTTTTGACTGAGATATTTGATATCTGACTCTGTCATGATGACGCTAGGTTTGTTGATGGAATTCATCATGGGTTCTATTGCATTTAGGTAGCATGTGAGAGCATAATCTATTGGGAAGGTATGGATGTCTTGGTTCAATAAGCTCAGGGTGTTGGATAGTAAGTGTGGGAAAGGATTGAGTAACCATGTTTATGCATACATTGTTTTCATCATTAGCTCTGATTCGATTCTGAAATTCCAAGATGGTATTACTACTTAGGATGTTCAGTTCATTAAGCATCTCAATGTCATCGTTGGATCCAACGTTAGTGATAAGTGAACCATACTTACGAGGTCTGTCATTTCATTCTTGACTCATTTCAGATGTAGGTGTGTATCGATGAATGACATAAATATGTTTATCAGTGATAATGTCCTCTTCCTTTAGTTCTGCAATGACTCCCCATTCACAGTCATTTAATTCTACATCTGGATCTTTGGGAAAGTGAAGAACATGTGTAAAATCAGGACAGATTCCCCAAGATGGGTTACCTTCAAAATCTGAGCAAAATTCATACTCATGGGAGTCTATCTCATAATCACTGTTGTGTCCCAAATGCTTAGCTATTGTGATAGGTTCACCTTCTTCCTCTTGCTTGTTTTCAGGATCAGCCGGTTCTTGTTTTGCAACTCTCTTGTTTAGTAGTAGGTTCTTGTGTGTCTACTACGTTAATTATTTTAGGTTCCTTTTCATTTTCAAGAAGGTCTAATATATGCTGAGGTATGAGTTCATAAGGAAAAACATCAATTTTATCTAAATCATCACTGTCTAAGTGTTTAGGTTCTTCCTTTTGTTGAATATCTAGTTCTATTTGTTCTAGGACATGTGTAGAGCTTCCACCGAGATGGAAAGACTTCTTCTGATACCCTAGTCCTGTAGTATCCTTGGTTGTTCTCCCACAGTGTTCAATGGGTTGTATAATACCTTTGCCTCTTGTTCCTAAAGGTCCTTTTCATGTGTATCCCATTTTAGACATTAGCTTGTGACTTAGTCCATATGACTTCATAGGAAGCTTTGGTGTTTTAGAGTCACATTTGTGAACTATCTGTGATTGAGATTCATCTTTATATAGCTAGGCTAATATAACCTCTTCCTCATCAGATTCTTGCTTGGATACTTTCTCTGTGACAAAACTCCCATTAAATATGACCTAAGATTCTTTGACTATCAGTTTTGCCTTTTCTAAAGGTTGTCCATAAGATTTAGGTGAAAGTGGGAGAGATGTGAGAGATAGGATTGGTTCCATTGTGTATTCTCTCATGCCAGTGTCTTTGATCTTGACTCCTTTTGATAGGTCTTCCATTTTAGATGTAGAAGCTATGTCTATTTGTTTAGTGGAAGACTCTCTATTATGTGGAACATGTTTATTGACACTTTCCTTTAATACATTGCAAGATGCTGATGTGTCTGCTAGTATAGTGACCTCTACTCCATCATAGGGAAATTTGAGACATTGATGATAGGTAGATGGAATAGCTTGCATCTCGTGTATCCAGGGTCTTCCTAGAAGAATGTTATAGGTTAGGGGAAGGTCCAGTAATCGACAGGTGATATCTCTAATGACAGGTCCTATTTTGATTGGCACCACAATGAATCCTTTGGAATTTCTCTCTTGTTCGTCATATGCTTTTATGGTTATCTTCTTTTTAGGATCAATAGCATCTTCTAACAATCCTAGTTGTGTAATCAATTTTTAGGAACAAATATTTAGACCAACACCTCCATCTATCAACACACGTTTGACACGATGGTTTTGGATTAAGACTTTAATGTGCAAGGGCTGGTTATGGGGGTGACTCAACAAGTTGTCATCTTCTTCTAAAAAGGATATGTATTGAGGAGATGTCAAGTGAGTCACCATTGTTTGGAATCTATCAAGATCAAGATCTTCAGGAACATTAGAGCCAGCTAGAGCTTTGTCCAGAATTGCACGATGAGCAGGAGAGATGCGAAGTAACTCAAATATAGAGATTTTGGCATTGGTATGTTGTAGTTGTTGGATGATACTATAGGATATCTCTTTGGACTCTTTAGAATTGGAAGATTTGGAAGTTGTCCTTTGTTTAGATGCAGAAGCTAGATTAAATGGGACCTTCGGGGCATTTGATGAACCTGATTTTTGTCCTTGGAGAGTTGCCTGAGCTTGGGATCGAGTAACTGCATTAGCTGCCTTATTATCTCTATCCTTTTTGACAATAGTGATGACATTATAGTATTCAGATAAACATTGTTCTACCATCTTGATGACATCATTGTTACCAGAGTAGGTTTAATTGACCTTGGCACCCATATTAGGTTTAGAAGATGAATCTCCTTGATTATGCTTTGGAAAAGGTTTTGTGAATACCGTATGATCATTATTAGATTTATGATTGTTAATTACAATTTCTCCAGTGTCAATTTTGTCTTGAATGAGATGTTTCAGATGCATGCAGTTATTGGTTTTATGACCCTTGTTTTGATGGAATTCACATAAATCGGTCTCTTTCCACCATTTAGGTTTGACATCGGGGTCATATGGTTTGATCTCAGGTAATGTGATGATGTTATTCACCAAGAGAGTTTTCATGGCAGATTCCAAGGACTCACCCAAAGGAGTGAACTTGCGCTTTGGTTTTGTAATCCATGGCTTATAATTAGTTGACTTTTTAGCAGGTTCGGTTGCTTTCATTTCTAAAGCTTTTAAGGCTTGGGTGCCAATGGTGAGATTAAACGCAGGTGCCTTAGATGGAGTACTGACATGATCCACAACACCATCTGTAACAATATTCTTGTTCTTGTTCCATATTTTGCCCTTATCCTTGTTGGTATTAGATCCTGAATTGTACTTGTTTTCTTTGTGAAGTGATATGTCTCCCTTTTGAATAAGCACATTTTTTATCTTTATGGCATTCTCTACCATTTTATCAAAGGATGTATGATTTTGTATATGAAGATGATAATTGATTTTCGGAAATAGATTATTGATGAAGATTTCTAGCTTTTCATTTTTCAAGATTGGTCGAGCATAGAGGGAAAACTTCTTTCTCCAGCATTTAAGGAAGATCAAGAAGGGTTCTCCTAATTTTTGTTTCAGTTTGTAGATGTCGATCATGGTGATCAGATGCTGGATATTGTAGGAGTATTGTTGATAAAATAGTTTGATTAACTCCTCAAAAGTCTTGATTGTGGGAGGTATCTTTGAGAACCAATTGATGGCTGCTCCTCCCAAAGATCGGGGGATGAGACACATTAAGAATGTAGGTTCATGCATGAATTCCATAGATAAGGTGCATAACTCTCTAACGCGATCTTGAGGATCAGAGTTTCCATCATATTTGTCATATTTTGGGAGTTCTACTCCTTTAGGGAATGGTGGCATATACAAGTTACGATTGAATGGAAAAGGACATAGAGCATCCATGGAGAATTCTTTAGGTTCTTTCTCTTTTTCCAGCTGGTTTAGTTTAACTTGCATTGCATGCATTTGTTTCATCATAGCAGTGATGGGTATTTCTTCCTCATGCGTAATGATATCATCAACATTGAATCTTGGAGGAAGTTTGGCCCCTTGTTGGGCCAATTCTATGAAATATGCATGTTTGTCTTCACACAGGAAGTGTTTCATCATTTTCTTGAAGAAATCATCATTTTGATAGTGGGTAATTTTAGATGGTGTGGGTTCTTGATCTCCACCATGTTCAAATTGGTGACCCTGGGAGCCTTGGTTTTCTCCTCCTTGAGACATAGTGGCACTTTGATTTTGGTTTTGATCGTGTATTGATACTAGATGGGTTATATAACCACCTTTCAAGTGAAAATTTCCAAGGGTGTCTTCTTTGTACAGATTTGTATCATAAGGCTGATGAAATGTCTAAGCCAAAATAGAAGAAGATGGAGAGATTCTTGGTTCTTCTCTCTATTTTATTTTTGAGGAAGCTCTAGTTTCCACCATTAACCTTGGGTGAATTGAAAGAGAAAGATAGGACAACTGATAGATGATTTGATTTGGGAAAAATTGAATGACGCAACCTTGTCAAGATTGGATTGGTTTGTTTGATAAAAGATTGATTGGACATAAGTGCAGAATACTATGTCCTAGGTGTATGGGTAGATGCCCAAAAGATGACAGACATGAGCTTACAACACTTAGTTGTTTTGAAGTCAATTTTTTAGATTATTTTGACAAGGTTTTGACACAAGATGAAACATGATTTAGATTGATAAATCAAAAGGAAAAATCAAGCTAAAAAGACCACTTTGGGAAAATGAGTTGGATGCTCTGTTTTCTCTGCTCTGTTCCTGACACAGGGGATTTATGACAGAATCTGAATGATGACTGAAAATATTTAAATTTCTGATAAAACAAGGATTTTCTGGCAATTTTGGGTCAATTCTCGTATGACCTTATCCAGGCTTGTACGACACAAAATTAGGGTTGACACAATAATTGCAGAGACTCGTACGATAAATGACTCCAGGATATCTATTTGCTTTGGTTTTATGACAAGATTTGTATGACACAATATTGGTTCTCATACGAGTTTCTGGGGGTTCTAATATGATAATTGAAATTCATAGCAAGACTCGTACAACAATTGAATTTCCAGGGCGATAGTTTACACCATAAAAGGATTTTCTTTCACATTTTGCAAGTTTTTCAGCTGTTTGGTGTTTTTGGTATCAGATTGTTTGCAAATTTCTCTATTCTTAGTTTTGAAAATCTATGTATTGGATTGTCTCAGGTTTTTTAACATGGCAATAGGTTCAGAATCACAAAAAACAAAGGGAACTGACTCAATGAATCAATCACACCTATCTTACCCTAGCTAGGATAAGAGATGTATTATTTGCTCATTGACTTAGGAACACATTCATGGACTCCTCATAATATGCAAGTCCAACAACATGTAATGGATGCTAAAGCCCATATTAGCCGAGTTCAAGCATCGAAGAGGGCTCGATATGATGAGTTTCTTGGGGTGATTACTATTCACCTTGCACAAGCACTACAAATCCTTCAGGAGTGGATTAGTGGAAGAACTAGCTTAGGCTTTTAATCAAGGCATCCATTCACAACTGTCTCCCATAGTCCCGTAAGCAGGATTTAGGCTGTTAACCCTATGAGCACTCTAATTAGTGTAGTCTCACAAGAAAGATTTAAGTGGCTTTGCTCTACACAAAATTAAAGTGTGTTTACGGAATGAGTCCAAGGAACAAACACAGTTATGTCTTCCGAGGCTCTAACCTCAAGGAAGCGTCAAATTTTATAGTGGGGTAGAAGAGTCAGCGTAAGACTTGTCCCCACTTAGGTCATTCCCTGGAGCTTTTTACCTCTCTGGCAGGCCCTCTAAAGGTTTAAAGCAAATGTGAGGTTGGGGACCACAGGATCTAGGTTTCTGATTCTCTAAAAGAGAAGAGCATAATCTGCTAACCTTGTCCTTTTCCCTATACAAGACACATCAAGCAGATTAATCTAGAGATAGTACACAAATTGACACCAAGGAAGACATCTTCTGGGTTTTTGATTCTCCTAAGAAGGAGAAGAGCATAATCCCCTTAGTATTTTCCCCAATAGAAATAGACACACGTACCTATTTAGCTAAGTGCCTATGAAAATGAAATGAAATTTAAGCAAACACAATATTTTCTCGTAGAAGATTTAGGCAACCTACAAAACCACCTGTCAGAAATTTTGTTGATTGAGCTTCTTTGACCAGCATTTTTCTGAAAATGGGATTATCTGCAAAAGATGGCCTTAGAAGTCAAGACAAGAAGAGGCTAGAGAATGTGTTTTTATGCTTAGTCTTCATCTCTTGTCCTACACAAATGCATTAGGCTGTAAAAATAATCAGAAACCAGCAAGCATGAATTGTTGGGGTTAGCTGTTAGTCAAAATTCGAAATCCAAATCTAGAAGTCTGCTCAAAATTTTGATACGACAATGCAATGTTGGAGTCAAAACTTGTACGAGAATATACCTGTTCCCATACGACAATTTTGGTACGATACGCCAGTGGGTTCCTGCACACACAAAACTTCAACTCTCATATGACAATACCGATACAATCGACACGACAAAGCAAATTTTCATGTGTCATATGACAGACAGAGTATTCTGATACGACAATCTGTAGAATGTCGTATGAGATTGTACAGAACGAAAATAAAAATCAAAGCTTTGAAATTAAGATGTCAAAAAAATGATAAAATTAGAATGGAAACCCATTGCAGGGCCCCACAATGGACGCCATAAATGTGTGTGTGAAATTGTACCTAGCTGTGGACACAACACTTCAGTAAAACATTAGAGGTTAGCAAATTTAGAAATTTGCAAATTAGACAAATATGGCTAACCAGATGATTTACTGCCTTCTAGTAAGTGTGAGTGTGATATTCTCAGAATTGACCGAGATCAGTGACAATGCAACACCTAAACGAAGGATTTAATGATGAAAGCAGATGAAAGAATGAATGCAAATTAATCTATATTTTTTTATTTTTCTATGCAATATGGATGAAAAACTGTATGAAAATTGATCTAAAACTGAATTGAAATGAATGCAATCTAACCTATCAATGATATGAATTGCTATGAAAAATGAATGAAAACAAGAATCTCAAGAAATTAGCACAATCTCACAAAGCGCCAATCGCACAAGCTAAATTCTCCAAATTCGCAAGAGGGTGATCGAAGATTCAAGATCATTTGTGAAGGACTGAGCCTCGTTTATATAGAAATCCAGGGTTTGTGATAACTCATGGAAAAGCCAAAAATCTCTCCCTAATCAACTGAGATTGATTGTTGAGTTATTAGAAAATTAGAAAGAGTTAACTCATAAAATTATGCAAAAGAACTTTTTAACTCAAATTAGGAGTTTAGATCACTTTTTCAACTCACAATCACATGTTGAGTTTGAAAAGTTAACAAATTGAATTGATTTATTGATTTAGAGTTTAACTGCTTTTCTGAATGTGCATGGATAATTATGAATTTATTTAATATTCCAAGTGTTTTGTTCTCAACTTAACTGATTTTTGAGTAAAAATAACTGATTTATGGGTTAATCAATTATTTAATCAAACTTTATCTCAAAACTATATCATTGAATTTGACAATTTGATTTAATCAATTAAATAAATATTCAATTGATTATTTCTATAATTTTGATTTATTATCAAATAAAAATAATATTAATTATGAATAAATGTAATTACATCTAATTAAATAATTAAGTGGCAAAATTAATTTGAATTAATCAAATATTCAACATATTTAATTAATTAACTTTAGGATAAATAAAATAATATCATTTATCACCAAATAATATTTAATTAAAGAAAATTAGGATAAATTAGGAATATTTAGGAATATTCCCCAATGCAAAATTAGGATGAAATTGATTAGGGTTTCAGTGAGTTGATGCGCCGATGTGCCTTAGGTTAGGACTTTTATGTCGATTTCGATCAATTTGTCGATGTAGGAGGTCAATGGTCCCGAAGTCCATTTTGGGGGTATTACACCAACATAGGCTCAATGTGTGGCTATCTAGTGTAGCAGGTTAGAAGGTGATAGAGCACATCGCAAGCTTTCCAACGCATTAAATAGTTTATTAATCAGATACCTGGTTTGAAAGTTATGGCCTATGGAAGTTTGGTCTCCTAATATAGGAAATGTAAAAGTGCGTTAAACACATAAAATGAGTTGTAAAAGGGAGTTACACGTATTGGTGCATGTTTTGACATATTAGAGGGCATCTTTTTATTGGAGATGAGATGGGAAGCACTCTCATATATATTAGGTGTGTGAGATGAAGGGTATGTGTAAGAGTCTTATAGTTATTCAATTACCTCTAGATCTCTAGTTGGTGATACTCCTGAGAGAATCTTATTCTACGAGTATATTGTAATATATTTTTTAATTTTTAAATATTATATTGGGTGGCTTTTGTAGTGTGGGGTTTTTCTCTTGAAAAGGTTTTCCCCATGTAAATCACTGTGTTGTAGCATGCATATTATTTATGTTAGTTTTGTTAAGTTTTTGTAACTATTTTAAAGATCTAAGAAAGTTTTTACATTACCCTCTCTTCAAGGCTAGTGTAGGAAGTTGTTCTACTACTTAACTTCCTTACAGGAACAAGGCTATTACCTAGAGATCATTTAAGACTTTGGATATTGCAATCCCACTATTTATTTCATGATTGTTCCAAACCACTAAGAAAGCTAACAAATCTCAACAATGGGGTTGAATATTATGCATTTGTAGTGTCTATCAAATCTCTTCTATATGATTGGTTTTCAAGAGAGAATTTCATTGTGATAATGACTAAATTTATTTTTCTTTATTTCATGTTTTTGGTTTCCTCAGCTTTAATGAGGGCTTCAAGGGACTGCTAGTTTTCGCCAAAGCATAGTGAGAAGTAGGTTAATTAGAGTTGGGTTGCTTTTGCATATGTATATTCTTCTTGAAATTTTGATTGTCATAATGTTTTCTGATAGCACATTTTTTCTTGGGTTAACTTCTCATGCAATAGAAGAGGCTTTTTGGCTTTCAAGTTTCAAGGGTACAAGCTGATAGATTGTATGTTCAACAAGAGAGGGAGTGGGCAACAAGGAGTAGATCCTTGGCAGTAACAATGGATTGGGACTATAAGGTTCCATGGAGATTAACTCAATAAAATGATTGTCATTCTTAGGTGCTTTTCCTTTAGTAAATCTTGCATTATTTATCTTTGAATTATATGTTTTCAATAGGGCACTATTGACTTTCAGGCATTTACATTAGTAATATGGTATATTTTTGTTTATAAATTTGGTTATTAGTCTAACTCTCCACTATTTCAACTCTAAAGGACCTCTTGTAATGGTCATGATAAATGCAAAATAAATCACGCATATGATAAATCAAATACTAGTGAAGGATTATGTTCATGTTGGCTTCATTGTTTGTAGGAAATTCATTTTAATGGGTGTCATTTATTTAAACATAGGTATCTTTACTCCTTGTTGATGTGTTCATTTCCCCACTTGCACTGTGTAGTTATGCAAATTGTTATTTTTTCCACTGGCTGAAATCCATGTTGCTCTAATGGATTGGGTAAAATGGGGTTGAAATAGTAGATCATATCATGAGAATGGTGATGTACATCAATGGCATTTTTTTCTTGTAGGATTTGGAGGGTTATTTCTATTAACAACAATATATGTTGATTTTGTATATATTTTAAGCCTAAATATTTCTCTTTTAAGCACACATGGAGCTATTGGGAGATATAACAAAAGCACTAAATAGGATGTCATGGAGACATAGAGAGGCAAATGGATTGATAACCATTGGTTGTGGAGTCTTGTTCTTAGCATAGAGATCCAATGGTTTGAAATTTAAATTGAATGTTTTTTCTTCCTTTGAGTCACTTTCCCATTGTGAGTGTGTCTTATGTTCAAGGGAGGTGAAGTTGAGGATTGTTTATATTGCATTCATTCAATGAAAGATTTGTTTAATTGTATTTTCTTACATCAATACAAGAAATTTGGGAATTGATTGACTTAGGTGTGTGGTGTGGCTTTTGCTGAGAACTAAGCATTCAAGTGGATTGTCCATTGATGATATTAACAAATTGACAGTTCTAGGTGGGAGCCCATGTGGTAGGGTTGTATAAGACTCAATGTTTGGAGGTCAATATCCATTAAACTTAGAAGGAGATCTTGTTCCCTCCTCCATGTAAAAACACCCACCAAAATATTTCCTTCCAACACTTGAAATTTCGCTAATTTAACACAAGCATTTTGTCAAACACTTGACAAAAACTCAATTTAAAATGTATTTGATTTGTTTGTTTGGAAATATCATGAATCATGCATTTGTGACGTATCTATACAAATATCTGACTAGGTTGCTAAATTTCACAACATAGGGTCATTAACATTTCGTCAAATAGTTGACATTCTGTTAGTCTATATTTTGCTTTTCAATTAGTCATGAATTAACATAAAAAATGATTACCATAACATTGAATTTTCAATTTCACGTATGGAAAACATTTCATTTATACAAAATTATTGCATTATATAGCCAATGGATAATTATTTTATTTGTGTGTTGTTCTAAAAATTATATGCTCGTAAACAATTATAGCAATAATATTATTAATCAAAACCCAATATACCAAGTCAAATAATTGATCTAAACTATGTAATCAAGCTCTTATCCCAACTAGAATAATCAAGCTCTCCCTCATATTTGATATGACCCAAAAAGTATAACAATTGCTAAATTTATGCAAAAATTATACACAAAACTATCTGAAGAAACTATGTCCACTATATTGTTAGCCAAATCAACAAGGGGTAGACGAGAGTTCATTTGGGCTCCTTGGCATTGTGAATAATCAACAAGGGTGAGAACAGTGTATTGACTTGTCCAAAATCATGACACACTA
This sequence comes from Chamaecyparis obtusa, assembly GCA_027943335.1. Taxonomy (NCBI): domain Eukaryota; kingdom Viridiplantae; phylum Streptophyta; class Pinopsida; order Cupressales; family Cupressaceae; genus Chamaecyparis; species Chamaecyparis obtusa. The sequence continues at coordinate 567,661 of BSBK01001133.1, forward strand.
TCTCAACATCTTTCTCAACAATACTAAAAGATTTCATCCCCTCTCTTATGGTTGATTAATATTATATGCATTAGAGAGAAGAGTATTTCCAAGCCTCACTATATTGTTGTCTTTAGACAAACTAAAGTAGGGTGGGTGATACTACCTCTTTGCAATGGCGGATGATACCCCAGATCAAATGTATGCTTCTATTCGTGGTCATCAATACAGAAGAGAGAACAAGTAATGTCAAAGTTGATTACCTTGCCATAATTCCAATATATTATCCCTAACATGGTAGTAGATTTTTGTGCCATAAGAGTTATTACATATACAATTGTCTTAATCACCAGGAAAAAGCAAGCATGGTAGTAGGTTGACATTTTACTAGCCAAAAAAGAAACTTTGCAGGCTTCAAAGCCCATACAAAAGCCTATTGGCTAAAGAAAAAATGTTGCTAGTGGTGATGAGAGAGAGGCTGCCAATATGGAAAATATGAGATTGTGCAACGTGGAATATAAGTTAGGTAATGAAAATCTTGTGGAGGGATTTGATAACTTACTCTAACAAAAAAAAGTATAAAGGACAATTATTTTACTTGGAGAATATACATTTTTTTATTTTGTTCAGAATATGGAATATATAATGAGCTCTTTGTAGACCATCCAAATTTTATTGGTTGAGGATTTGGGTCATTTCATTGGAGATTAAAAGCACACGTGAAAACAAGTTGCCAATGTAATCATGTTCCAAACATATGAGTGTGTATTGAACCTAAGATTGAATTAGTAATTTAGCAATAGAAAATATATACTTTTCAAACGAGATAATATTCTCTACCATTGTCTATGCAACACACAAAATTGTAATTATTAAATACGTATTATAATTTTTAATTAAGTAATAATTAAAATAAATGGTACATTTTGGGTATTAAAAGAAAATATATACTTTTAAAAGGAGACAATATTTTCTACCATTGTTTATGCAGCACACAAAATTGGAATTATTAATTAATTAAAAATTAGAATACGCATTGTATTCTAATTTTTAATTAATTAATAATTTTAATAAATGGCACATTTTGGGTGTTGTATAGACGCCATCATATTCTCTTTGATTATGTTTTCTTTCCACCCACTTTTTAGGTCATTGAGTTTATAATCTCAGAAAATATTGTTTAGGTCACTGAGTTTGTTGTCTCGCGAAACATATCTACAATGGACGATGTCATCAATCTAAAAAAAGAAAATTTGAATTTCCAAGGTGTATTGATTTCTTGTTTTAGCGGTTTATTAAAAGAAAATATATACTTTTAAAAGGAGATAATGTTTTGTACCCTTGTCTATGTAGTTGTATACTCCAAAAAATAGTTAAAGAAAATATCAGTGAAATTCAAGCCATTTGGATTAATTAAAATAGAAAATTAAATAACCATGTAATTTAATTAACACTTTAATTATACGGTTAATTTATCAATTAAATCCAACCCTTTCAATAAACATGCATGGTTAATTAAATTAATTCTTTTGAAATAATTACTTCTAAAATCTATCACCTACCACTACATGACAAAAATTGAATCAACCAATGAGAGAGAAGGTAAATGTGCACATTGATCACTAAAAGGCTTTTCTATCCTGGCCATCCAATCTTGTCCTTTCAAATTGGACACATCATGAAACTCAACTCAACTCCACCTTGAGCATGGTTACCTTAACTTGACCCCCTACACTTTGAGAAATCCAATAAATAAGATACACATTTAGAGAAAATCATCCATCTTCATTTTAGAGTAATTACATTATAGTCAATTTTCATTTAAGCATTAGAGAAATTGAGTTCATTTAGCTTAGAATTCTCATTTAGTGATGTCATAATGGAAGAATTCCATCAATCTTTTAGTGATTTTGATAATTTAATTTAGCATTTACATTAATCTTGCATTATTGATCTAGCTTACATCTCATATCATTTAAATTTATGTTTCTTAGGTTGTCACTTGAGGATCTATTGCAGCTGAAAGCATAATTCAAGTCCTTAAGATTAGAGATCCACAAAATGCTTTCAATTTCTTTCATTTTAATTAGCTTAGCTTTTATATCTTAGAATTGAATTGAAAGTATATTGAATTAATATTCTATGAAGGTTTATACTTAAAATACACACACACAAATGTTCCCATTGTGGGCCCCACACCTCACTAACAAATTTCATGTGCTTTTTTAGCTTTTTTGGTTGTAGATATGACATTTTTAGGTTTGGATTACATAGAAAGTCGCCTTTGCATAAAATTTTGTCACTTATACAACAAAGTTCAGTGCCTTTACAATGAATTTCATTGCCTACGAAGTAAATTTTAGTGCTTAGGCAGTAAATTTTAGCACTTATACATAGAAGTTTGTCGCCTATACATTAGGGAGTCACCTATTCAGTTCTTGATGTCATCTTCTCTATGTATTCTGACGCTTTCTAGCTAAATTTTGTCACTTTCTTGTTAAAATTTGTCACCTACAATTATGGCACCTTTAGATTAAATTTCATCACCTTTAAGTAGAATAATATATCGCCTGTAAATCTAATGTTAAGAATTTAAAATTGAAAGTTGATTTTTGTTTAAAATGTGTTAGAGATGGCTAAATTGAAGAAAGTCAGGAAGTCTACATTCAAATTACCTAATTATTTTAGGGAAAAGGAGGCAAAGAGATTGAAAAAAGACACAAGGAGATGTATTGGGTGAATGAGGATGAAAAGATTAGTGAGGAAGGTAAAGCTTACAATGGATATCTAAGTATCATAAATGTTTATCAAGCTTTCTCTAGAGTAGCTATTCACATGGATGTTTCTCCTTTCTAAATTTCCATCAATTTGTCATTATTTTAGATTTCTTCACTTTGGCTTTCTTGTGTTGGAGTAATGTTTGTGAAAGGGGATGCTAAAGAGCTGAAAGGATTGGCGAGGTAATGTATCAAAAAAATAAAAATCTCAAAAATGTGCATAACATCGTGAAAGGTGTACATTACAAACTTTAAATCTTTCATGTACCTTTCATTTCACTTGTGACAATTCAATTTCACACACATAGATTAATTAGGAGACCTCATTTTTTGTGAACAAAGATAGTAGTCCTATGCTCTCACCTTTCTTAAGGTTATCAAAATACCAAACCTAAAGTTCCATTAGCTAGAAAAAGGTCTAAGAAAGAATCGTGTGGTTGTTGTGTTTGGAGACCCAAGATAGTAGGGTTATTCTCTCACTTTTCTCAAGGTGATAAAAATACCAAACTTTCTTGATCTCAATTTTCTTCAAAATTAGTGAATTTACTTTGAGCCATAGTGGGCTCGCCTCCCGAGACTTTCCTTAACAAGGCCGATGAGAGGGACAACCCAAAGTGGGATACAACTATTTTTGCCATGGTAATCTGACCCACTCTAAAATAAAATTTATTCATCCTTAATGGGGTGAATGATGAAGAGCTTTGAACAATATCCCTCCTCTAGTAGTCCTTCAGGATTGTGCTAAACTCTTGAATTGCAGTGGGAGGCTCTCGTAAAGAGAGGCAAAACATAAATATTTTCAAACACAATCCTTACTATAACCTGATTAAGTAGTAAGCCACTTTTTACACATGTAAAACCAAAAATGACCATAGGTAGCTTGCTTGAAGCATCTTTCACCTGTGAAAATGCTCAAGAACATACACTTTTTGTATAGATTTAGGGTTGAAAACATTTTTTTGTGTTTTATGATCCCATAAATCAAAAGGAATAATCCATTTGGAACTAAAAATTCAAGCACAAACTTAAAAAATTCATGAATTGATAAAATATTATGTAGCATATCACCTTTACACCATATTTTGTCACCTATGAACATAGAAACATTGCTTGTGAACATAAAAATTGAAACACAAACTTCAAATTTTCATAAAATTAGAAAAAGACTATGTAGTAAAGTGCTTGTAAACAATATATTGTCACCTTTGAACTGTAAAAAATCACATACAAACAAAAGAACAACACTTTTAAAAGATCAGACAATGCTCATTGTCACTAGAAAATAGTCTATGAGCAATAGAACTTTGCCTACACATTTTAAAGTATTGTCTATAAAATTGAACCTCAAAATAGTGAACATTTACAAAATTTTTGAGTCAAAATAAGAATTATGGATACCCTTTTCAGATTAGATTCTAATTCATTAAAAATAGATTTGAAATTCACCATAATTTGGCTTGTCAAACAAATAGATCTATTTCGACTAAGTTTTATTCATCACCAAATCATTGTGGAGTGTTATCAAATTATCATGAATTTTACAAGGTCATTTTCATGTCGGCAAGGACAAGGTCCTATAAGTACAAGACTCAATCACACCTAGGTGGACAAGCAATGGAGTGGTTCTCAAAGTTGCCACATGTAATTAAAAAATTTGAAGAGTTGATCTCAAAGTTTGTCACTTAATACTCCTATAATATTGAGCACGAAGTGACCGTGTTATACTGGTGCAATGATAAAAAAAGAAATGGGGAATCAATCTTGCCTTTCCTACAACGTTGGAGAAGAATCTTTTCCAAGTACCCAAGAAGTGTGCCGGAAAAAGAAAATATGGATATCTTTATTAACAATTTGAATAATGAAATGAACTTTCGGTTTCAACTCCAATGTCTTCTAACATTTGACAAAATGATTGAAAATGATGTCAAAATAGAGGATTCTTTAGTGAGCAAGGGTGAATTAAAGCTATACAAGGATAACAAAGAGTTTTCAAATAAAAACAATACTTACAACAAGAACCCATCAACGAATAACAACAGTGATAAACCTAAGTTTTGGTTGAAAAACAATAACAAAAACCTAGTAAATGATGGAGTGGTTGAAGCAAACAACATTAAACCTAAACCATTCTATCTTCCTAGTGGTTCCAACAATCAAGAAAATAACATCAATCCACCAAACAATACCTCTTTGAACAACAAAAATAACCAAGGTAACAACCAAACAAGGCCATAATTCATTTCCCAATTTACTTCACCTAGAATGAAATTCACTCCATTGGGAGAACATCTTGAGGAAGCTCTAAAAATACTTATTGCAAACAAAATCATCACTCTACCCAAGTCAAGAGGTTATGAACCCAAGTTAAACACTCATGGTGGAATGACTCACATCATTGTGAGTATCATCAAAATGAAGGATACAAGACTAATGACTGTATGAGATTGAAAAATGTGGTCCAATATCTCATTGATAATGGAGCTATTGAAGTGGAAGGAACCAAAAATAATAAAGATCACAACCTTTAAAACTCCTTTCTTAAATCATGAGATAGGTGAATCTTCAAATGTCAGTCAAAACAATAAGAAAGGAAATAATAAGGTGAATTTTTCTCACACTTATGACAACACTATAAATTCTCTATCCATTTTAGATAATACCATTAATGTCATAGTGATAAAAGATAAACAAGACAAAGAGCCCACCAATGTTGATACTTGTTCAGGTTTAGAATTGTTACCCTAACTCAGGCATTAAGGAAACACAACAATTCTATCTTGACAATGGAAACCTCTCTTAGTTGTGGGTAGACTATGAATGAAGAGGAATCTCCAAATTTTAGGCCGGTTCCTATAAAATATGGAATATCACTTTCTTGATTTGCAATTTGTTGGGAAAAGGGAAAAGAATACTATAACTAAAAGATTAGGGTGATACACCAAGAAATATTTCAGACTTTGCAGAAAAGATGAAACATCGATCCTAACTCATAAATGAAGATCTCTACACTCTGAATCTCTGCTCAACATATACGTTGACAAAACCTGCTATCAGGGTTTTACCACAAATAGCTTGGATAATCAACAAACATACATTTCTCATACAAGGTCTTGAAGCAATTGATTATCTTGAGAAGGAACATAAATCTACTCACTTCCTTTGGATAATAAATAATTTAACACTTGTTAGAAAAGATGAAAATAGGATCTCATATCAAAAAAACTTCACAAATATGAATTAAAATATCTAGATCATTCCCTCCAAAATCTGACAAAAACTGATTACAAAAATGGCCTTCCAAGCACTTAGGAACAATGTGTTCACTATATGCCCTCTCTCCAAAATCTGCAACCTGCAATCGATCAAAAATCAATTTTATAGCCTGCCTAAGCTTCAAATCCGAAAATCTAAATTCCCATTTGGCCCTAAAATTATGCCAATAACTAAGCCTATGAAAGCTTGAGTCTAAGCCCCTTAATACCGGCTTATAATAAGGAATCCATCCTTTTACAATTTTTAACCAATATTAATATTTACTTAATATTAGATAAAATCTAATATCAAATAACCTAACCTTCAACTCCTAGCTTAGATAAAAAGACTCTAAGTGTAAAATGTGCAAAGTGGAGAAAGTTGACATGACTGTTCAATCCACTTTCAATACAATTCAAAAACAAAGAGATGAAAGTGTGAGGTGGCATTGTGCGGTTTTCAAGGTTCTGTAGGGATCAGGCATGTGCATTGATGGCATTGAATACCACCTATCTCGTGGACTCCAAACTTTGTTATGCTCATTTTGGTATCGGTAGTTGTGCTTCACTCATTCTTCACAGAGAAATTCTAGGGAAAAAGAAACCATAACTTATAGGAAAGTCTTCGAAAACTTCTGATGAAGAAGCTCGACATGTGGACTGTGAACGAATCCCACTGCTGAACTCAAGCTCACTACTACTCCAAGTCAACTGTTATTTGGTTGTTTATTTTCTCGGCAGAAAGGTCATGACTGGTAAGTTTTCATGTCTATTTTGAAACTTGAGTTCATCTCCATGCACAAACTCGAGCTTGTATCATATCTTTAACTCACTGTTTGTATAATATAACTGAAACTGCTCTATGCTGTCATCGTTATTTGAATTTATCTTTAACATAGTCAGCTGTTCATCATGCATTGATCTGGCATTATTTCTTGCATCAGTTTTTTTTTTTTAAAACTCGGCTTTGATGTATTACTCTCCATCTGTGAGTTAAGCCGCGAGCTCCAAGTTGACCCTGTGATGACAGTCTCATAACCAATGTTCTCCTACAGTGCACATGAGTTTTAGAAGAATGAGCACATTTCTTTCCATTTTTTCCTTACAATCTACAATTTTGACAATGTCGCAACTGAGCATGTTGTATTCTTATAGAACTCGGGTTCACTGTTAAAACCTGCCAACTGGTATTTGTTTGTTATTTCAAAATTGTGTCCTCACCTTGCTTATTCCAAATAAAGAACTCGACATTTGAAAGACTTGGGAATTCTTCAAGGCTTCTTGGTCTTCTAACCAGTATATCACCGTGTCTACTTTTTGGTGACTGATGCTTTGTCATTGTAATATTTATGTTCCCATGTATTAGTCAGAACTAGCAACTAGTGAACTCCCTTTTCGGCTTGATAAAATACACAGCCACAACTGTTAAATAAGAAGAGTGATTTCATGAACTTATTATTTTTAAAAACCCGATTCTTCATTAGTCATCATTAAGCTCTCTGCTTTGCCTTTTGAAAATTTGTAAAATGACACTCACAACTTGATAAACACAATCTTAAAGGCTCGACTATAGATATACATTGCTTCACTGTATTGTGTTTACTTGATAAAAATAGAGAGCTGACTTCATATACTATTGCTACCGGGTCCAAATGTATCATTTAAATGCTTTGACAGTAAACATCAACCAAGATGCATGATAGCAAACTATTTGATTTTCTGTTGTGGATCAATAATCCAAATATAACAAGACTTGAATTTGATGAAATTTCCAGCAAACGAAACTTGTCCACGGGGTTCAAGCACGGGCTTGTGACACCCATAAACAAGCTACCGTAACCATGTACCAATTTCTTTTCAGCATATGAACAACTTATTACAGCATATTGCGTCCTTTATAATATCTTGACTGTGACAAATACCAGTCTATTTTGAACAATGCATTTCTTTGTTAAGCTTAAAATATCAAAATTATCACATTATGTTAGTGAATATGACCCAGTGGTCAATTTTGGGCATCCATCAAACCACTGGTGTGCTCACTAACATAATGCTGCACAACTGTCTTTAACACTGCTTTTCACTGTATGTGCATGCTCATTTTTCTATTGCATTGAATATCAGAAATATATGCAGCTATGAAAGAATTGATATTGTATGATGTTCTTGTTCTTTTTGCATTACTTAGATCCAGTTGGATCTAACAAACTCTTCTAACGATGATGCAAGACAACCCCTAAAAACATAAGATCTAGATAGATACAGACTCAAGATGAAGACCAGAGGATTAGGACCAGACACAACAACCAGCTCCAGATATGTAGACAACTTCAAGGCAATATAGAGGAATTATTCATACCCCTATCTCTTCTTTCTATTCTATACTTGTACTCTATTTATTACTAAGAAATGTGAAGTATGAAAAGAGATTTTTGTAAATTACATTCAGTATGAATGCACAATGTAATGATCAATTGTGAATTTGAAAGTTTTAACATTTGATCAATACTTAGAGTACAAAATGAAAAATCTGATTTGAATGCAATAACAGAATGATGATTCACATAACCTAAAAAGCACTATTGAATGAAAGAACCTAAATGCACCCTTACTACTTGTCTATTATTTTGTATGATGAAAAATAGGGTAACATTTTTGGCGACTTCTGCTAGATGTCTGCCTACTAGACACGAACTCAGACCTTACCACTGGGTAATGGAGTCAAATAACCAGAACATGCATGAATGTAACCTTATTGAAATGAAAATGCATCTACCTAGACTCAGACTCATGCAACTTAAAACCTAGTGCTGGACTGCACTTATTGAAATGAAAACCTAAACCTAACCTAGTTTAACTAGCTTGAAGCCTGGCTAAACAAAACCATTCACTTATTGTGAAAAATAAATTCCCATTCTTCTCAGCTTACAATAATCCACATGCTTCTGGAAAGCTATCATAAAATGAAAATAGGAGATATACGTGATCATTTGCTTGACAAGGATCTGATAGATATGAAGTTTACTTACTTGATCAAGCTAATTAAAATCACCATCATTCTAAAGAGAATCAACAACCAACAACCAACAACTAGCAACAGGACTGTACTTACTTGATCAAATGGAACAACAAGTTGATTCCATTCCTTCTCAACTTCTTTTGGCAGAACTTCATGCAGAGGTGCTGGTACAACTTGTACTTCTTTAATAGCCCCCATCTTGGCCAAATGTATGATAGGATAGCCTTGTCTGATAATAAACGTACAGCTCTCTTTGATAACTTTAGTAGTTTGATAGATCTTCTCATCATGCTGGCTGGGAATAATCTCCTCCTGTAGCTTGCCGGTGTTTTTTGGGAGTGTGGGCTTGTCATCAAGATGCAAGCAGAACTGCTCCATCTCATCCCAAAATAAATATTCTTCTTCAACTTCCTTATTCTTTTGTAGGAGAAGTATATTCTTGTCAGCACAATAATCTTGTTTTGTTGAAATCTTCTTTATTGTCTCATCATGTTCAGAAAGAACCTTCTTTAGACTATCAACAACCTCCTATTGAATGGTCTCCTTCTCTTGTTCCAGCTAAAGACACTTTTCAATCTGCAACTGATAAGCTTCTTTGTACTTCATAGCTGCAGAAGCCAAGATCTTTATCTTCTCTTGTTGATCTCGAAACTCCTTTTCATGAAATTCCTCATGAGCTCTTAAATCTCTTTGCGCCTCTTCTTGAAATTTCTCTTGAAACTCTTAATAAGCTTTTAAATCCTTTTTTTTTTCTAACTTAAATTCAATGCCTTTATTAGACATGGCGATTAAGAGCTCTCATCCTTGTTGAAGCTTCTTTTCATAAGCATCTTTCTGAGCTTCCAACCCGCCTGCAAGTTTGGCTTCATTCCTTTTGTATTGCTCAGCTAGATACCTCTGATAAGCTTGATCCTGTTGAGCCAATGCTTCTTGCTGCTAGATCTGGGCCTGATGAGCATGCTCCTCTAGCTGTCTGTTCAACTCTTGTTGAAACTCAGATTCTTACTGTCTTTTAATATCTTCAATTTGCATACGCATATTCTGCAACATACTTGCAATATCTCCATTCTGTGAACCATTATTATTTGTAGAATAATGAAAACCATATTGTGATTGTTGACCTTGATAGGGTTGCTGAAAATGATTCTCTTGAACATAATTCAATTGAAATGATGGAAAAAAACTCCTGATCTTTGCAACTAACTCTTCTTCCTCCATGGAACATCAAATATGCAAAATATGACCTCTTTCAGGTTTGAAACTTGCTGATTACACACCAGAACCAGCAAGTAATACAATGCAATTTGACCCATTTGTTAAAGTACGTGTCCCACCGGGCATGCCAAAAACTATTCAGGCTTAGAATTGTTACCCTAACTCAGGCATTAAGGCAACACAACAATTCTATCTTGACAATGGAAACCTCTCCTAGCTATGGGTAGACTATGAATGAAGAGGAATCTCCAGATTCTAGGCCGGTTCCTATAAAATATGGAATATCACTTTCTTGATCTGCAATTTGTTGGGAAAAGGGAAAATAATACTATAACTAAAAGATTAGGGTGATACACCAAGAAATATTTCAGACTTTGCAGAAAAGATGAAACATTGATCCTAACTCATAAATGAAGATCTCAACACTTTGAATCTCTGCTCAACATATAGGTTGAGAAAACCTGCTATCAAGGTTTTACCGCAAATAGCTTGGATAATCAACAAACATACATTTCTCATACAAGGTCTTGAAGCAATTGATTATCTTGAGAAGGAACATAAATCTACTCACTTCCTTTGGATAATAAATAATTTAACACTTATTAGAAAAGATGAAAACAAAATCTCATATCAAAACAACTTCACAAATATGAATTAAAATCTCTAGTTCATTCCGTCCAAAATCTGACAAAAACTGATTACAAAAATGGCCTTCCAAGCACTTAGGAACAATGTGTTCACTATATGCCCTCTCTCCAAAATCTGCAACCTGTAATCGATCAAAAATCAATTTTATAGCTTGCCTAAGCTTCAAATCCGAAAATCTAAATTCCCATTTGGCCCTAAAATTATGCCAATAACTAAGCCTATGAAAGCTTGAGTCTAAGCCCCTTAATACCGGCTTATAATAAGGAATCCATCCTTTTACAATTTCTAACCAATATTAATATTTACTTAATATTAGATAAAATCTAATATCAAATAACCTAACCTTCAACTCCTAACTTAGATAAAAAGACTCTAAGTGTAAAATGTGCAAAGTGGAGAAAGTCGACATGACTGTTCAATCCACTTGCAATACAATTCAAAAACAAAGAGATGAAAGTGTGAGGTGGCATTGTGTAGTTTTCAAGGCTCTGTAGGGATCAGGCATGTGCATTGATGGCATTGAATACCACCTATCTTGTAGACTCCAAACTTTGTTATGCTCATTTTGGTATCGGTAGTTGTGCTTCACTCATTCTTCACAGAGAAATTCTAGGGAAAAAGAAACCGTAACTTATAGGAAAGTCTTCGAAAACTTCTGATGAAGAAGCTCGATATGTTGACTGTGAATGAATCCCACTGCTGAACTCAAGCTCGCTACTACTCCAAGTCGACTATTATTTGGTTGTTTATTTTCTCGGTAGAAAGGTCATGATTAGTAAGTTTTCATGTCTATTTTGAAACTTGAGTTCATCTCCATGCAAAAAATTGAGCTTGTATCATATCTTTAACTCACTATTTGTATAATGTAATTGAAACTGCTCTATGCTGTCACTGTTATTTGAATTTATCTTTAACATAGTCAGCTGTTCATCATGCACTGATCTGGCATTATTTCTTGCATTAGTTTTTTTTTTTTTATAAACTCGGCTTTGATGTATTACTCTCCATCTGTGAGTTAAGCTGCGAGCTCCAAGTTGACCCTGTGATGATAGTCTCATAACCAATGTTCTCCTACAGTGCACACGAGTTTTAGAAGAATGAGCACATTTATTTCCATTTTTTCCTTAAAATTTGCAATTTTGACAATGTCGCAACTGAGCATGTTGTATTCTTATAGAACTCAGGTTCACTGTTAAAACCCGTCAACTGTTATTTGTTTGTTATTTCAAAATTGTGTCCTCACCTTGCTTATTCCAAATAAAGAACTCAACATTTGAAAGACTTGGGAGTTCTTCAAGGCTTCTTGGTCTTCTAACCAGTATATCACTGTGTCTACTTTTCGGTGACTGATGCTTTGTCATTGTAATATTTATGTTCCCATGTATCAGTCAGAACTAGCGACTGGTGAACTCCCTTTTCGGCTTGATAAAATACACAGCCGTGACTATTAAATAAGAAGAGTGATTTAATGAACTTATTATTTTTAAAAACTTGATTCTTCATTAGTCATCATTAAGCTCTCTGCTTTGCCTTTTGAAAATTTGTAAAATGACACTCACAACTTGATAAACACAATCTTAAAGGCTTGGCTGTAGATATACATTGCTTCACTGTATTGTGTTTACTTCATAAAAATAGAGAGCTGCCTTCATATACTATTGCTACCGGGTCCAAATGTATCATTTAAATGCTTTGACAGTAAACATCAACCAAGATGCATGATAGCAAACTATTTGATTTTCTATTGTGGATCAATAATCCAGATATAACAAGACTTGAATTTGATGAAATTTCCAGCGAACGAAACTTGTCCACAGGGTTCGAGCATGGGCTCGTGACACCCATAAAAAAACTATCGTAACCATGTACCAATTTCTTTTCAGCATATGAACAACTTATTACAGCATACTGCATCCTTTATAATATCTTGACTGTGACAAATACCAGTCTATTTTGAACATTGCATTTCTCTGTTAAGCTTAAAATATCAAAATTATCGCATTATGTTAGTGAACATGACCCAGTGGTCAATTTTGGGCATCCATCAAACCACTAGTGTGCTCGCTAACATAATGCTGCACAACTGTCTTTAACACTGCTTTTCACTCTGTGTGCATGCTCATTTTGCTATTGCATTGAATATCAGAAATATACGTAGCTATGAAAGAATTGATATTGTATGATGTTCTTGTTCTTTTTGCATTGCTTAGATCCAGTTGGATCTAACAAACTCTTCTAATGATGATGCAGGACAACCTCTAAAAACATAAGACCCAGATAGATACAGACTCAAGATGAAGACCGGAGGACTAGGACCAGACACGACAACTAGCTCCAGATATGTAGACAACTTCAAGGCAATACAGAGGACTTATTCATACCCCTATCTCTTCTTTCTATTCTGTACTTGTACTCTATTTATTGATAAGAAATGTGAAGTATGAAAAGAGCTTTTTGTAAATTACATTCAATATGAATGCACAATGTAATGATCAATTATGAATTTGAAAGTTTTAACATTTGATCAATACTTAGAGTACAAAATGAAAAATCTGATTTGAATGCAATAACAAAATGATGATTCACATAACCTAAAAAGTACTGTTGAATGAAAGAGCCTAAATGAACCCTTACAATTTGTCTATTATTTTGCATGGTGAAAAATAGGGTAACAATACTAGGGGGCAAGAATCTAAGGTAACTTTTCAAGGAACATCCAAAAAAATAGCCATGCATAATCCTTCATCTTATCCATAAAAACAATACAATCTAATTGATCAACTCTTAAAAACCCCAGCACAAATCTCAATCTCGGAGTTATTGAAACTTTCACCATATCATAAAGAAATTTTGGAAAAGGCATTGGTTAATACGAATTTCCTTGACAATTTGGATGAAGAAAAAATTTAGACCATGGTTGGTCATCTCATTGCATGATATTGTCTATCCTTCTTGGAGCAATTAAGATGACATGTCCTTGATGTTGATCTTTGGAATGTTTGTCATTGATATAAAAAAGCATGATGTTAGAGTGATATTTTAATGATATGCTTGAGCTTGATGATATTGAGAATAGATCAATTTTAACCTGGTTCACATAGATTGGTTTTCATATTGCGTTTCATGTCACAGTTTGGTTTTCATATTGCATTTCATGACATCCTTGCTGAAATGACATCATGTTACTCCAACGACATGAACTATGGTTTTGTTATAATGCATTAGTTTTTTGGTTGACAAAGATAAATGGTTATTAATGTCAGATCATTAATAATGTTTTTTTTTTTGCAATACCTTGATATCAAAAAAATGATTATATCTTCTAGCTTGATATATATATATATATATATATATATATATATATATATATATATATATATATATATATATATATATATATATATATATATATATATATATATATATATATATATATATATATATATATATATATTCTAGCAAGAAGAAATTGATTATTATTTAGAATTGGTATTAATATCGAAGCTATTAAAAATATGAACATGAGAATGGTTTTCATAAATAAAAATTCTAAGAATCAGTCGTCACAATTTCTAAACAAACAAGGATCAACTCTTTTTATCATTCAGGTGACACAAAAATATATGTGCAGAAATAAAAAATAAATAAAATAAAAACTGATTTGATTTATCTCAAAAAAATATTGGTGTGCAGATCTGTTATTTTAAAATTGAATGGTATAAGGATAGAATACCCAATGAAGACAAAACTAATTTTAATGAAAACTATTAATAGTCTAAAATGTATCATTTTTTGGTAAGAAGAAAATAGTTTTCAAAAACCGATTCATTAACTTGACAAGTGTAAAACCAGATTTGATAAAGGTTTGGATCAGCTCATAATTGATTTGAAAAGAAGTTAATCGGCTTCTTATGACAGTAACCCTAATATTTTCTTTACAAATTTCTTTGAGAATTTGATACGTGTGATATTAATGAATATTGATATTTGGTAAAGATGGGAGCATCTCATAACTTAATATTTGAAAAATAGACAGAGTTGAATCAGAATGAAGATGAAGATATTGTGATCTAAGATAATGTTGATCATCTACAAGCAGTAAGATTGTTTGTTTGAAATTATTAATGATGCAACTTTACTTCCACCATCTATTACGATAAAGTTTGTTTTTATTGTAAGTATCTATTGGTTATTTCATCTCATATTTGAATAGAGAACATAAATGTTTGAATGTGCACAAAAATTTTGTTTTATGGTTAATATTGATTAGATTGAAATGATGAAGAGAAGTTTGTGAATATATGTTGCAGATCATTAATTCTCTATACATAGATGGCTTGACTGAATAACTATAGGTTTGATAATGATGAAGATTGTTGTGTGAAGGGATACACATTTTATCATATTGTTGTTGATATTTTTGGTTGATTCAGACTTGGAAGTTGATTCATGATAAAAATGAAAGTTGATATAATACTAAAATTCTGAATTTTATTATTACACACTATTCCTATCTTTCAGGTGACAGGAAGTATAGATTGATGCAAAAAGTTTAATAATCTAATTTAAATTAAAGAGAAGATTTGGATTTGTTGAATTTCAGTTTTGCAGAATGCTAAAGGAAGTTAAAAGAACATCATATGAATTAAAAATTGGATTGTTAATAAAATTAACATTTGGATTGGTTGACCTTTTTGCAAGTTTGTGAATGTAGATAAGAAGAATACTTGTGCAGGTATATGAGGATGGTGGTTGTTTAATACAGGAGAAAGAGAAAGAGTATGTGTTGTAAAAGGTTAATGAATGACTATCATTGTTGAAAATATTTTTATTGTGAAATTTCAAAGATAAACTTATGTATGAAAAATAGAGTATTCCTTTTAATTAAAACTTATTCTTATTGTATGTTTTGGAAGTGGGTGCTTCTACAAGTTTCTATGCGAGGCAAAGGCTATTTGAGGTAGGGTATATGCTATGTGAGGCATTTTGGCTATGTGAGGCTATATATGCTATGTGAGGCCTAATGTATGCTATATGAGGCATATTTTCTAATTGGGGCATAATAAAAAGATTTGAGAAAGTGGTTTTTTACCCTGAGGGGTTTTGCACTATAAACAAGGTGTCTATGATTTGCTTTTGTATATTTGTCTTATTGTTCTTTTTTATCTTGCATCTAAATCACATACATTTGCTGATGATAAAAGTAACCATTCCTTATATATGATTGGTTTTGTGCTAAAAGTTGAAATTTTTTATAGATCACTGGTTCACCCCCCCTCTCAGTGATCCTAGTATTCCAACACTTGAACCATTTGCAAAAATTTCCATTGCATATCGAAGTCCTTATCTGCAAAAATATGGTTAAAAGAGTCTTGATAGATGAAGGGGTTGGCTTGAACATATATAATCTAAACTTGGTAAAAGAATTGAGATATTCTAAAATTGTCATGGATCTAAAAAGAAAGATAACAATTAAAACTTATTATGATGAAGAAAGGTCTTCCAAGGGTATGGTCATTTTTCCAATTTAAGTGGGCCCAATTAAAAAAGAAATAGTGTGTCAAGTGTTAGACCTCAAATTGACCTATAATATATTGTTGGGTAGACCATAGATTAATGAGATGCAAGCATTTCATTCCACTTATCACCAATGCTTGAAGTTTTCCTACCTTGGTCAAGAAATAACTATCAGTGGTGACCTTAATCCTTTCCAATATTGTAATAATGTAAAACCAATTACAAATTCCTTTGTGCCACATAATAGTGAGGTCTCTATGTCAGATTCATCCAAAGAACAAGATAAAGAAGAGACTCCTAGTACTAGTTCGACATTATAAGGAAAGGTAAAGGAGGATGAAAAAGATAATTCCAGTATTTCAAATGGTGAAGATGTTAGTCCCTCCACATAAAATAAGGGTAAATAAAAAGTTATTCTTCTAAATTTAAATGAATAAAACCCTAGCTCCTCTAGTTCAAATTCTTGAAATAAAGAAGAAAAAGATTCAAGGTCTTCAAAATCAAAAAAGGGGAAGGAAAAAGAAACACATTATCTAAATATGGATACATTAATGAAAGATTTTTATAATAAATTAAAACTTAATCACAAAGGGTTTGGAGAATATTCCTTATCCATGGTCAATTTACCACTTTTCCCTAAATCTCATGGCAAACCCTCTACTTCAAAAGAACAAATATCTCCTTTAAGGTATAATGATAATTTTGTAAGGGCTTTTACACCATTAGGGGTAGAAGAAGATAATGAAATCCTAAAGTGGTTATATAAGGATGAAGAAGAATAAAATTAAAGGGTCCAAAACATTAGCATTCCCACACATCAATATGGGAAAGGTTTTGAAATAATTTAAAAGATGGGTTACCAAGGATCGGGTCCTCTTGGAAGGATAAAAGAAAGACTGTTAGAACCTATACAAACCACTTGGAGGTCTAGTTAAGAGAAAAATAGAGTAGGGTACCTTGAACTAGGACATAATAAAAATAATCTCCCTCATATTCATGAACAAATTCTCAAGTCAAATTCATATAGTGATGAAGACTTCGCCCCTTGGGAATGGGAATCATTATCAAAGGAATCATGCATAGATAAAGAAGCTGATTTAATTCACTCTTATGCACCTACATATAAATAAGTACAAATTTTAAATCAAGAGTGATTATGAGAGCCATAGACCTACATTCTTATGGGGACAAATCTCTAGGTTTAAACTACAAGAGTTAGATCCACAATATGCTCAAGATTATTCTAGTGAGGAAGAACAAGATCCAAACTCTATGGACCATCTTGAGGAAGCACACACTATAGAACTTGAAGATACAATGTATGAACCAAACTATAACTAAGTTAATACCTTAACCCCAATGGACCTAAACCCAACAAATGAATATTTACCTTTAATCTATCCTGAACTCATTGCTTGGGATCAAATTGAGCCAAATGAACTAGACACTTTCCAAAATGACTATTCCATTGCCCTGTACCTTAATGTAGTTAAACCATATTACACCAAAGAATCATGTCAAGAGGCAACAAGAAGGGAAAGTATCGAGTTTCTTAGTCAAAAAAATAAAAGAAAAAATAAAAGATCTAGAGGTGAAAACCAACATGTGGTAGTGTTGGACCAAGAAAAAGTAAAAATAAAAGATGAATCTAAAGGTGAAAACCCAATTAAGGCACCAAAGATGAGAAAATTGATACTTTACCCAAAAATTATGAGGAAAGGTCATACATCTTGATTGACCCCCCCAAAAAAGTGAACATTAGAATAGAGGAAGAACCCAAGATTATCAATTTAGCAACATCTTTATCTAAAGAGGAAGGGAATAATTTGTGAAATTTTTAAAGGAAAGGAAAATCAATTTTGTGTGTTCATATGATGAAATACCTGGATTAGATCCAAATTTGATAATGCCTTATCTCAACATAGCTCCAAGAGTTAATCTCGGAAACAAAAGTTGAGAAAAATGCACCCTTGTATAGCCTTATGAGTCAAAGTAGAATTGAAGAAACTCTTGGACACCAACTTCATTAGACCCATTGTATATGCCAAGTGGGTTTCAAATATTATACCAATTTCAAAACTTGACAAGAGTATAAGCATATGTATAGATTTCCAAGATCTCAATAAGCATGTCCCAAATGTGACTTTTCTCTTCCAAGCATTGGTAATATTGTAGATCTCACAACATGGCATTCTATGTTGTCATTAATAAATGGATTTTCCAGGTATAACCAAATAAAAATTTCACGTGAGGATCAAGATAAAAAAAACCTTTACATTTGCATGGGGTATATTTTATTGGAATGTGATTCTATTTGGTTTCAAAAATGCTGAAGCCACTTACCAAAGAGAAATGACAACAATTTTTCATGATATGATGCATACATTTATGGAGGACTATGTAGATGATATTTTAGCTAAATCATGCATGAGAGAAAAACATTTACCCATCTTGGATAAAATATTCACAAGGCCTAAAAAATTCATGGTTAGACTAAACCCTAAGAAGTGTGCATTTGGAGTAAAATCAAGAAAGCTCCTCAGTTATATTGTAACGAAAAAAGGAATAGAAGTTGATCCCGCCAAAGTGAAGGCCATTATGGAAATGGTACCTCCAAGAAACATAAGTCAATTAAGATCATTACAAGGAATACTCCGATCCATGAGAAGGTTTATATCACAATTAGTTGAAAATGTCATTCCTTCACTCAATTTCTCCATAAAGACATTTCTTTCAAGTGGGACAACAAGTGCGATGAGGAATTTGAACCTTTAAAGAAATAATTTATGGATCCTCCAATATTAATGGCTCCAATACTTGTGAAACCTTTGTTACTCTACATTTCAGCAACAAAGAATTCATTGGGAGCCTTACTAGCCCAAGAAGATGAACACGGAAAAGAAAAGGCTATTTACTAAATCAACACAACTTTGGTCAAATATGAGTTTAACTACACTTTTATAGAGAGAGCATGTCTAGCGATGGTTTTTGATTCCCAAAACCTAATACATGATATGATAGCACATCGAGTCAAGTTAATTACTAAGATAGATCCCTTAAAATATCTTCTTAGTAAATCAACTCTAACAATAAGGTTAGCTAAAGGGGTTATGGTTCTATGTAAATTTGATATAGAGTATGTGGACCAAAGAGCTATAAAAGTCCAAGTCATAGAAAATCAACTAGTAGAAGCACCTTTATCAAGTGAAGAACCAATACAGGTAGGGTTCCCAGATGCAAATATTCTAACTCTTGAAGCAAAAATGTGGAAATTGTGTTTTGATGGGTCATATACTCAACATGGCTTGGGGGAAGGAATTCTCTTTATTACACCTCAAGGTTACACTATACCAAAGTTCTAAAAACTTTTGATCCTATGCACCAATAACATAACATAATATGAAGCAATTGTGATTGGAATAAGGATGGCTTTGGAATGGAGAATTTCAAACCTATTGATCTATGGAGATTTCCAACTAGTTATCAACCAAATAAATGATTAATATCAAACCAAGGATGATAAAGTCACGCCTTTTAAGAAGATGGTTTATGATATTAAGAAGTATTTTGTGATGATCATCTTTGAGAAAATACCAAGAGTTGAGAACAAAGCAACAGATTCCATGGCTACATTAGCTTCACTTATACAAGTACTTGATTAAAACATGCAAGATATGAATTCTTGGTGGAAGAATTGGTAAAACCTGCCTATGACCAACCTGAATCCCAAATCATATGCCTAATTGTGGGACCCAACTCCACTTGGCATGGTCCTATTTACACTTACATAAAAAACAACACTTTACCCTTGAACCAATCCCATAACCAAAAGAGAAATTTTATATTCCAAGCCTCACACTATACCCTTATATGTGACACATTGTATTGTAAAGGTCTTGACGAGATGTTACTTAGATGTTTAGAGAGTGAGGAATCTAAGACAACCTTACAAGAAGTTCATGAAGGTATTTGTAGGTCACACTCAAGTTGGTTTACCTTAGAAAAGAAACTCATTAGGATGGGGTATTATTGACCAACAATGGAGAAAGATGCATGTCAGTTTGTGAAGACTTGTCAAAAGTTCTAATTTCATGGAAATTCGATACATATACTAGCTCAAGAGTTGCATCCATTGACTACACCTTGTCCCTTTTATCAATGGGGTTTTGATTTAATAGAGATGATTTATCCTCCCTCATCAAATGTTCATAAGCACACAATCACAATAATAGAATACTTTACCAAATGGGTTGAAGTTGTACCATTATTAAGTGCCATAATAAAAGAAATATCAATGTTTATCTTAAATTACATAATTTTCAAGAATGGTATCCCACATTCCATCATAACGGATAATGGGAGATCATTCAAGAACAAGGATGTAAAAGAGTTGTGTGAGAAATTTCATATTATATAACAATTATCATCAATTTATTACCCACAAGGAAATGGACAAGCAAAGACTTCTAATAAAAACATCCTTAAGATCGTTAAAAAGACAATTGATGACTCAAGTAGAGATTGGCATATTCAATTAAATCCAACATTTTGGGCTTATGGGACCAACATCAAATGCCTGCAGGAGATACAACCTTTTCTCCAGTCTATGTGGCTAAATAAAATTTACCTTTGGTGGTAGAGTTTTTATCACTTAGGGTTTCATTACATGACATATTGATAGATAAAGACTATAGGGTTTCTAGGTTGCAAGAACTAGAATTTATTGAAGAATGTCAACATCGATCATATGATCACCTAAAGGTTTATCAAAAGAGGATTCCAAGAAACTACAACAAGAAAATAAAACCTAGATAATTTCAAGTTGGTGATCTAGTTATAAGAGAAAACCCAAGGAATCAACCAGAAAGAGAACATAAAGGAAAATTTGAGGAAAATTGGCTAGGCCCCTTTAATATCACATCATCCTATGGAACATGAACTTATAAACTAGCCATGTGTAAGGGAAAATAATATGATGAACTTATTAATTTTATCCATCTTAAGAGGTTATATACCTGATTATTTGAAAGAGTATTAGATGAAAGAGTATCAGTTTGTACAACAAAAAGAGATCCTGATAAAAAATTGATAATAATGGAAATGATCCTGAAAAAATGGTATTCTTGCTGAAAACCTGGCAAGCATGCCCCTTAATAATGCAATAAATAAATTGTGTGATGAAGTTACTCACCTGCATGAAATTAAGATCTACTAACATCAATTTAATCAAATACAATGCAAATTTAACTAAAATTGAAATTATGATCTATATTATCCCATGGATATCTAGAAAGAAGTGGTAAGTGAAGCTCTCAGCTACAATCCTCACTAGTGACACCTCTAAAATGAGAAATGATGCTACTACTATGCTTCTATGATGATTCTAGCTCAAGAATGATGAAATTATGATACTAAATGCTCAAGAATGCTCAAATTGCTCTTGGAAATGATCTCAATTGCCTATAGTAACAATGCTATGCAAATGAAATTCCAAGATCGACATGCTCTCCAAAATGCCTCATACTTATAGTAATTTCCCAAGGGTAGGGGGTGGAGTGAAGTAATCATGATTATCCTATGGTTAAGTCAAAAACTTTGCTTTGTTCATAAATGGGGGGACAAATGAGGGGACAAGCCTTTAAATGGTCTCAAAGCTTTGGACAATTTAAATGTTTTGAGTGATTTGTGTCTTTTTTGTCTCAATTTTCATTGGTTAATCACTTTGTTGAAAGAAACTAAGGAATATTAATTCAATTAATTAATTAAATTTAGCCATGGAAGGGTAATAGGTTCATTTTGATTTTTGATTAAACAAGTATACAATTAATTGATTAAAACCAATTATATAGTGTTTTTGGCCCTTTTAAGCTTCAATTTAATTATTTAACATCATTATTTAATAATTCCTTTGCTTTAATTGATTTTGCTAAACTTTATTTAATTATGTCCCTTTTAATGCATTTGAGCCATTTAATTGATTTTTGCAATTTAAAAGTATTTGTCCAATTTTACGTGTCTACAAATGCCCCTCTTTGAATCAATGTGCGAAGAACATTGGTTCAAAGATCCTTTAAGTCTTGATTGCTAATTCCTGATGTGATTGATTGCTGCCTCTTGATAAAAAAATTTATGATGCCCCCCTAATTTCATGATGTTTGATTGCAATTTCGATTTGATATCCTTATGCCCCCTCAGAAATTAAAACATATTAATTTCTTGATTTTGAAAAATTTGATTTGATGTTTGATTTATCAAATATGTTTTCATTTCTGACTATTTGATGAGATGTCATGATGTATGATTATGCCCCGGTTTGGTTTGATTAGTTAAGATAGGTCAACAGCTAGTTTCACCTCCAAAATTAGGTCAAAATACCTTAAATAGGTTGAGAAACCTTGTTTTACCATTCATTTTTACTTTTCATCTTGGTGATTTTGCTCTGATCCTCTAGTGATTTTCGAGATGGTTGTGCCGATTCGGGAGCATAGATTCGAGAGGTGCCGGAGATATGCGAGGCCGCCTGAGTATGGACCTTCGATAAGTCATTATAAACCTTGATTGTGCATTTATGGTGCATTTATGATCATTTATTGCAATTTCATGTTTCGTCGTTGCCTTGAATTTAAGAACTCTCACTTAAGAATGGTTTTAATGTCGCTTAGGGTATTTTACTATCGCGTTGTGGTTTTTACTCCCACCTCCATGTATTTTATCCTCGCTTAGGAATCTTTTGCTCTCACCTAGCACTAAAACAACTCTCGCCTAGAGCTAGGTTAAACTACCCCTTTTCCGATAGGTTGTCACTTATGATAACCCTAACGGATTTACTATCGCCTAGGCTAGCATTCATTGTCGCATAGCCTAATTCACTGCTGCTTAGCAGGAAAATTGTCGCCTGACACCAGAATAATATCGCTTGACCTGTGTTCACTATCGCTTGAGGTTAAATGTCACCTGGCATGATAAAAATCATGCTTACTGACTATTTGGAACATTTTTGTACTTTTCACATGTGTGTTTGATTACATCTGATGAAAATTTTGATAATCCTTGATGATAGATTCAAATGATAAGTGTAGGTCTATTATTGTCAACAAAACAATTGGTTTAGGATATCTAGATAGTGGTGCCTTGGAATATGATTTGTCAATCCCATTTAGGATAGTAATTAATAAGATAAATCAATCAGTGTGAAAATTGATATGATTTTGATATTGCCACTTCGTTCTTAGGATACAGAGAAACAAATGATGGTACTTGGTGTGACGACTTGAGACTTTTGAGAAGATTGACTTGAGATAATTCCTTGATATGATGTACTGATATGATTCCTTTTGCTTTGCCAACAGGATCACAGCCCTACCTTATACATCTGGTCAGTGGCATCTTGGGTTATTGACTTGAGTCAGGCACTCACAACAGCTGAGTTTTGTGTTATCGAGTGATGTGGATTGAGATTTTTGCTTGACCTCCCACAGTTTCAGTTAAACCATGGGTTACTGACTGTAGTGGTAGAGCGATGGCACTCTGACCACAACACATTCCACTTGTCGTATGGAGAGATGACTATCATGCCCGAGGATGTGTATAGATTGCTTCGGATCCCGTGTAGAGGAGAGGTGGTATATTATGATTCTGTCTATGATTCTTCTGTTTGTCGATGAGTATTTGGGGACAACACTATAGGAGATGGGGATACTATTACATGGCCTCAGTTTGCATCTTTTCTAGACATTACCAGCAATTTTGGGTGCAGTGATTGGTGGTTTACTACTTCCCGACCGATGAGGTCATGGTTTTTTAGTCGGTTGGGGTAGGATCATGGAGGATTTACTTGCTCATCCTCGACGATTTGATTGGGGTTCCTGCGTCCTGGCGCAGTTGTATCATGATCTACATGAGGTGGTGTATCAGGGGAGTGCATCATTATCAGCAGGTGCCATTGTTCTTCAGTTGTGGATATGGGAGCATCTTCCCATTACTAGGCCTATTTCTAATAGGGTTCGACATCGGGGATTTCCTTATGCTTTCCTTTACACTAGGATGGTGATTCAACACCACTTGGGTCACTTGGATTATTGGAGATGTTAGATTGATGATCTCGATCAGGTTACATGGCATTGTTTCCTTAGTTGTGATAGATGGAGAGAGGATGAGGATGAGTTACCATACATGTTCACCCCTCGCTAGATGATTGGGCATACTACCACTACTATTGAGCACTTCTACTTCAGTAGAGTTTTGAGACAGTATGGTCAGACACAGGATATGCCTTAGGGTAATGCACTATATGCTTGAGTACAGGCAAAGATCTCTCTATGGGATCCATGCATTGATTATCAGTTTGCATTAGATTAGATTGTGGGTATGACTATTTGCAGATGGGAGATACTAACAGGTATTGTAGATGTAGGGATGTCACATGAGTATGCAGATTGGTGGGCTCGCAACAAGTTTCCTCATTTCACTGATCCAGCTGAGCCTATTCTTGGATGTCATGATGGTGATAGGGATGATAGACATCAGAGAGGACGAGGACGTAGACATCCTTAGGTTGCGATAGGTAGAGGAAAGATGAGACGGGGTCATGATCATGGGGATGCTAGAGATAGACCGGCTAGAGCGTAGGATGATGCAGTTGATAGACAACCTAGAGCAGATAGACATGATAGAGCTCATAGACATCAGAGAGCTCAGAGACAGGCATAGGTTGATGCAGCTAGATAGATTCCTGGGGGATTGGATCCCTTGGTATAGTTACAGAGAGTAGCCTTGGCTTAGCATGATGATGATGTAGCTCAGCAGGATCAGGCACAACAGGATGATGGTGCTCCACAGATGCCTCCCCCAGCTCCACAGCCACAGGGTGATCATATTGATGGATTATCTTGAGATATGCAGGTATTGAGGACATATATGTCCGTTGTTGTAGGTCAGTTGGATCAGGTTGCCTCTTTATTACAACAGTTTGTACCAGCCATGGTTGTTTCGAGACAGGATGGAGCGGGTACTTCATAGGCTCCTCCCCCACAGGATGGTAGAGGTCCAGACGGATCTGGTGCTGTAGGCTCTTGATTGATATAGTTACTCATTGATGATGTCCTCTTTGTTTCAAATGTCATGTTATCCATTGCTCGAAACATTTGATGTAGCACTTTGATGACATTGTATCTTGATATACTGATTTGATGATCATATGATGAACACTTTTTTTGATGATATATCTGATATACTCCATGGTTCATCTTGATGAGTTGGTTTATGAGATAATCTTTTATGCAGCGATATGATGTGTGTATGCATTTACTTTGTTTTTATGCTATGGATTTAGTATCTTATTTTATGATATACATAGATGTATGCAATGATGTATGGATGTTTTCTTTTTCTAATATGTGGATAATGAATAAGGCATGGATGCAAAAGATAATCTCATTTTCTTTGTAGTGTTTTGATCAAGAATAAACATTTGTTTGAACCCCATTTTGCTTTAATGTTTTTAACTAACCAGGATTATTGATGTACCCCATCTTGCCCTTGGAAAATTAACCACAAACAAATGCATTTAATTTAACAAGATAATGTAATTAATCTAACATGTAATGCAATGCAACCTAAGTGTCACCAAATTTTAGCAAATAAATGCCCTGAGGATAAATTTTCATCATTGAGTAGTTCAGGACCGGAAAGCTTAGTACAATCACCATTGACCACATCATGATGATATGAATACCGCTTTTATCGCATTTTGGTAACCTCCTTTTTGAACCAAGTACAACCCTCACTAGTTGGCACCTCTAAAATGAGAAATGATGCTGCTACTATGCTTATGCTATGCTTCTATGATGATTCTAGCTCAAGAATGATGAAGTTATGATACTAAATGCTCAAGAATGCTCAAATTGCTCTTGGAAATGATCTCAATTGCCTATAGTAACAATGCTATGCAAATGAAATTCCAAGATCAAAATGCTCTCCAAAATGCCTCATACTTATAGTAATTTCCCAAGGGTAGGGGGTGGAGTGAAGTAATCATGATTATCCTATGGTTAAGTCAAAAACTTTGCTTTGTTCATAAATGGGGGGACAAATGAGGGGACAAGCCTTTAAATGGTCTCAAAGCTTTGGACAATTTAAATGTTTTGAGTGATTTGTGTCCTTTTTGTCTCAATTTTCATTGGTTGATCACTTTGTTGAAAGAAAATAAGGAATATTAATTCAATTAATTAATTAAATTTAGCCATGGAAGGGTAATAGGTTCATTTTGATTTTTGATTAAACAAGTATACAATTAATTGATTAAAATCAATTATATAGTGTTTTTGGCCCTTTTAAGCTTCGATTTAATTATTTAACATCATTATTTAATAATTCCTTTGCTTTAATTGATTTTTCTCAACTTTATTTAATTATGTCCCTTTTAATGCATTTTGAGCCATTTAATTGATTTTTGCAATTTAAAAGTATTTGTCCAATTTTATGTGTCTACATAAATAAATAAAAAGAAAAATGCAATAGAACCAAGTAGTGAAAACCTGACAACATGCGCTACTTGCTTTAAGTTAAGCTCCTTTATCTATCAAGCATTGCATTTTCATTTCCACCATCCTTGTACATATCTAGCTGCATTTTTGCCATCCTTGTACATAGCCATAATAAACTCTCAAAGTTGCATAGCTTAGTTGTCCAGAAAGCTTTCATCATGGTTTAGAAATTTGTCTTAGTCCATCATCATAGTTAGATCAAATTGGGAGAAAAATCCAAATTTAATGAGCTTATCAAAATAGACACAAGCATGACCCAAATATGCTTTATCAAAATTGAGAAACATGATAGTTGAATTTTTTGATCAATCCAAAACATCAAACATCCAAACACTCAACTAAGATCAAAACAAAAAAATCTAATTGAAACATCAAATCAAATAGCTTGAACAAGATCAAAATGGTAAAAAATGGATGAAAATCTTCCGAAAATATGGATCAACTAACAAAAGAAAAGATATTCAAATGTTTGACAAATCATGTCTTTTAGCAACTCAAGGATGTCTTTTGACTAAGAGGAGAAATGATGAAACATGATATTTTCTTTGTTTTATGCTTGTGAGAATAATTCATAGAAGTATGTAAATTTGTCTAAAGACATGATCACCAAAGAATCACCAAGGACATTTGCATATGAAAAGGATTAATTCTTTGTCTATTTACACAAAATGATGCCTAGGCCATTTAGGTTCTTCATACCTTAATGCCAGAATCCACTTGCAACATTGAATCCAACGAAAGAAAAATTAATACCATCATGGTTGAAAATCTAACCAGTGATGGATGTACCAATTTCAATGATCCACAAAGAGCTCAACGATGATAATTACAATATAAATTGATTCAATGAAAAGTTACAATACTCTAGTTGCATTGGCATGTTGCATTCATTTTAGATTAAATCTTGCATTGGTTATCATTATGAGGTTTCTCAAGGAGAAGTCAAAGATAATCAAAGGTAAAATCAACAAAATTCTCCTTTAGGTGTAATATATTGGACTTTAACAATTTAAACAATGCATTTTTATTTAGGTTTATAAGTCATTGTATTTCATTATGTAGTTAAGTAAATCATCAATCATCATAATTAGGTGCATTTCATTTGAATTCATCTAATCTAGGTACATTGCGTTTAGCATATTAAGATAATTTCATTAACATATCATTATTCATTACATAAGTTGCATTTAGGTGTATTTCATTAATCATTATATCATTTATTGCATTTAGGTTCATTATCCATTATGCATTATCATGTAGGTGCATCTTATAATGATTTAATTGCATAAAATTAAAACTGTTAATTTCATTAACATAATTTATTGTATCACATCAGTATTGTATCATTATATGTACATAATTATTGCATCATCACATATAGAACATGTAAAATTATTGCATCCATAAAGATAAAACATCATATAAGCATTTTTCATACATTATCCATCTACGTAATGCATCCATATAAGCATCTAGGTTAACTATGTACATCCATATCTATGCATTCATCAAGTAAAAATCCATGTGCATAAACATCTAAGTTAAGTGCATCCATACATTATGCATAGAAAAATACAAAATCATGTGTATAGATGTAATATCCCCCGACAAATTTATACTTCAAAATTTGAAATAATTGACAAAAGTATGCTCTGGTGGATTGAACTATTAATCACTATTGATTTTTTAATCAATAGTGTTTAATTTAGAGGTCCCCAATTTAGAATAGACATTGCAGTTTCATTATTTTGGCAATAGGCAATTTGGCACTCCATACACTTACACTTCATTCATAACCATAACAATTGACTAAATATATTCACCATTGAGGTAGAAATGATTCAATTGAATAGAACCATTACATGCAGATGTTTCACTGTCACCATATATTTTAAGGTGAACATTCACATTGAAATTTATGAGTAGTTTTTAAACAAAGTTACATCCATCACAGTTCAACACAATATCGATAATGCAGAGAACATGATGAGTACAAGGAATTAATATTTTCAGAAAATGGCACCTGATACTGCTATGATGCCATGCTTATGGAAGTGTTTGGAGTCATCTGGATGATTTCCAACCTCTACTGTTGTGGTTTCCTTGAGAGACTCTTCCTTAATCTTTAGGTGGCGAATGCTACTAAAATCGTATGGTGGAACAGAGTATGTTTGGAGAGACCTGAATCCTTCACGTGACACACTTTATGAACATGAGAATCATTCCAAACCAGATTTATGTCTTGTTCCAGTCTCAGTTAATAATGCAATCCCAAATTCTATAACTTGTCCCACCTGAACAAAACCAAGTGGCTAACTTCCAAAGGAAAATATGATGCTCATCTCACCTTTGATGCAACTGTATACACTCTACTCATTTTTCCACCTTTCAAATGACACCTTCTCAGTCAAGTTTGATGCATGACCCATCCCATGCTATAACTTGATGTTTATGATAAATCTTGCAACCATAGTTCCTTGCACCATTGTTTACAAACTCATTCTCAGTTTATAATATCTAGAAACAAATATATAGCTCCATCACAACACTCATAAGGGTTAAGCCCACTGTTAAGCTCCAATATGAACTTACTCCACATGCATCGGTTTGGATTTACGTCGAAACAATGAGTCTAAGGATTTCATCTCAGACAGAAAGTTACTAGCGACCAAAGGACGTTGTTTTCAGGAATCTTTTCACATGTCTCTTCTCCAGCAGCAAAACCAACCGTAAATTCTTGGTAGCGTGAAGGCATGGAGCATTACAAAACTAAGCGCATGTAAGAAATGAGTTGATTGTTGTTACAAAGGGGGTTCTCTGAGACTTAACATGGTGGAGATACTCAAATAAGTCACCATTCGTATAGTATAACTTTTATGGTAAAGTCACCAACTATTATGAATAACATCCTTTATGAGAGAGAGAACAGGAAGATAAATTAGAGTGAGCAAGTTATGAAGAGGAGAGAAGCTACCGAGTAACAAAGTAGTAAAAGCAAAATTTTGAAAGTGAATCAGAGTTGAGGCTACTAAGCACAAAAGTTGAATTGTGAGTGAAATACAAAATGAGGTAAATGATATTGAGCATATTGAGTCTGATAAGCATATGTTGATGCATCATTACAAACAATTTTTGTACTGATTTATTGTGTAGTCAGAATTGTAAAATCTCTTAACCGAGTAGGTCCTAATAGGTATTGATTGTAAATCTTTTAACAAGGTACATCTCTTAGACTAGAGTTGTAAAATCATTTAGCAAGGTAGACTGAATAAGTCTTTATACTCTTAATAGGGTAAATGCTCTTAATAGGGTAAGCTATCAGAAATAACTAAATTTTGTATCTCTAACCAAGCAAAACTTTTTACTGCAATAGTGAAGTATTGTGGGTACCATCCCCATTGCAGTTTTTTCCTCCGACCAAGGATTTCTGCGAGACCAAAAATCATGGTGTTATGAGTTGTGAATTGTGTTTTGGTTTATATGTTTTATGATGATGTGTGAAAAATTTTCAATTCGGTGAATGATTAGAATAGTAGTTAAAAAATTTTGGAGTACTGATTTACCCCTCCCCTCTTAGTACTTATCTTTCCATAATTAATCCAACAATTGGTATAAGAGCTGAGTCTCTTATTTAAAAGTTTAACCACTTGAGAGGAAAGATCTGAAGAGATGGAAAGCTATAGGTATGAAAAGGTGATTGAAAACATGAACATGGAATTGAAGTCTGCAAATGAATAGATTGATGAACTAAGAAGGAAATTGAAGCATTCACTTAACAAGAGAAAGGAGTTAGCCCATCAACTGAAAGATACTCAAGATCAGGTTGAAGAACTTGAAGAACAATCAGAGGGAAGTTTGTCTGATGAATCTAAAACTGCTATATCAAAACTGACTCAAAAGAACAAAATCCTAACTGATCAGGTAAAAGCATTGAAAAGGGAACAAGAAACTCAATCGGTAAGAATGTGTGAAGTCCTAGAACATAAGAGAAAAGCTAAAGATGATAAAAGAGTAATTGAATATGAATGCAAGACTGAATGAAAAAGATGTAGAGATACAAAGGTCGACACAAAATCACTTTAATATGATAGATCAGTTAATCAGTGTTAATCAAGAGATTGCAAGGAAAGTTGAAGAAATTGCTGGACTAAGATCAGAGAATGAACATATGAAGAATGAAATGAAATATGAAAGAGATGAAAATGAAGTATTGAAAAGGAATGAAGAAACATTAAGAATATCGAATGAACATCTTAGAGGTCAAAGACAACTGAGAGATACAATTAGACTGGGGTTTACTGAAAACAACACCATCGAGAAGGGAGAGTCCTCAAATCAAGCAGCCAACCGAGATACTGCTACTCAACCAAAGATAAAGAAGCCTATTTTTTATCATTGTGGGAAACCTAGTCATACAACCAATGTTTGTAGGAGAAAAAGAGGTAAACCACTGAGTATTCCTAAATTTGATGGATATTGTTCCAATTGCAATAAGTATGGTCATAAAGTATTTGAGTGTAGATTAAGGATTGCCAACAATACAAGGAAGACAAAATCAATGGTTACTGCAATAATTGTAATAAATATGGTCATAAGTTTGAAGATTGCAAGTCACAAAGGAAGAATGTCAAATGGGTACCTAACCGACAATATAGTGCAAACAACCGACAAGGTTCAACAATACCACACGTGGGACTACAATACAAGAATTTCATGTAAAACATGTGAGAGATTTGGACATATAGTTGTTGGAAATATAGTTGAGAAATGTGATACCGAGAGGGGGGGTGAATCAGATATTACCTACTAAACCATTTTGATATGAATAAAACTTTTGCATAGCATCAACAATACTTGATCATAACAAAATAACTAACATACTAAACATCATCCATGAAAGCACTTATAACACAATAATTTTGGTTACCCAGAAACCCTTGAAAGGTAAAACTCGGGTGGGGATGACACCCACAAATCTTCACTATTGCAGTAATAAATTTGCCTATTAGGGCTTATAAAATTTGATCAAAACATGATCTACCTTGTGAGGGGTCTTCCCTGTTAAGAGCTAAAAGACTTATACAGTCTACCTTGCTAAAGGATTTGAAACTTACAACAAAGTAAGCACTCGGTTAAGAGATTACAAAAAGTCTGTTAGGACTACTCGGTTAAGATATTTACCCTGATAGACTAGTTAGAATGTCTCAGTACCCGATCTTTCAATTTGCACTGTATGTAGATTATAGATCTTCTCTTTACTGTATTATATTGATCTCTTCTATCAGATTTATCTCTATTCCGTCCTTACACTTCTTAGCTTGGTCACTAAACTTTGTCTAAATACTTCACTTTTCTAAATATGCCTTTTTTCTCATTCCCTTCACATTTGC